>JALXJV020000003.1:15784272-16249246 GCA_024633595.2 Lepomis macrochirus
AGACTAAGATCAGGAGTACTTCCCCACCAGTGGCCCGTCGTCTATCTTCCCAAGTCAAAGTCTTGATCCAATATGTCAGCACGGATAAAAGGAATGCTCCTTTACTGAGGGCTTTATGTCACGCCACACCTCAAAGGCGTAAAGATATTCTCAAAAATTGCTCATCGGACTTTCTTCAGTCTTTGTGTGAACTTTCTTTGAATCTTTTAAAAGGAAACATTCCTATGACCTCAGCTCAATATAACAAACTTAAAAAACAAAAGAAAATTATAAGGCTGCTGGCTAATAAAAAACCAGTCTTAAAACCAAGCATAAGGCTCTGAGAAAACAGTCTGGAGGATTTCTGTTACCTCTTCTTACAACGATCCTTCCTGTCATTTTAGGAGGTCTAATTAATAGATAAACCATGAGTCAGAAAATGTATTTGATGACCCCTCAGCAACTAAACCGCCTGAATCAGTCGGTGGCTTCTGCACCCAACGCTGACACAATGAGACATACGGTAGAAAATGATTTGGATGAAAAAATGAGGGCTATACTAAACGAACATGGACTGGACGCTTACGAAAAAATTAAGAAATATAATGCCCTGCTGCAAAGATACCTGGCTCTGGTCAAACAAGGAGAGAAAGAGGAACGGCACATTACTCTGACAGTAGCTAAAGACTCTGAGGCACAGGAACAGCGAGTAGAAGGAGAAGAAGAAAAAGAAGATGACAAGAAACTGGATGAAACAGCAAGGGAGGTTGTACAAAACTTGCCGGCTCGCTATCGTAACAATGCAGAGTACATTATGAAGAAATTAACCAACAGCCGAGGCGGGTGGACTCCCAGGGGAGAGTTTGTGTATAACGGAGATGTTGTGAAAGGTTCACACCTGCTAGATTTGTTTAAAAGTCTGACCGTCTCCCTTAAAAAAAAATCCCAGCCTCCCAAGGGTTGGACAGGTTTTTTGAATACTTTGTCAGAACTCAACATCCCTTTATCAATGATGAGTAACCCTCAAGCTCGAGAGCAATATAGGCGTCTTCAAACAGTAGGACCCCTGGAAGATCAGGAGGAAGAGGAGGAGGAGGAGGAGATGTCCCTGCCAATAAAGAAGGGGAAGAGAAGGACGCCCTTAGCACCGCGTTGGGACAATGAGGAACCTTTAAAGAAGGGAAAAGGAAAGAAAAAACGCACCCACTTGGCACCCCTGTGGAATGAGATGGAAGCGTCACCCACACCACCAAGAAGAGGAAAACGTCACAGACGAATGCCTTTAGCCCCACGCTGGCTTAATTTTTAACCCATAATAAAAAAACAAGTCAAACTAAAGTTATTTGTCTCAAGATCTTTATTTATAAGTTGTAGCAGTCTTTAAACATTTGTAAAGAACATACTGTGTGGTGAAAAGATCCGGCTCTTTGTAGCCTCATACAGCGTTGATATTTTTTCACAAAATTTAATACCATAGTATCATTTCTTGTAAAATCATCATGATACAAAGACAGTACATTTTCAAAAGATAGACCGCAGGCTCGATGACACAAATAGAACACACAATGCTGACCACATGTAGTAGACAGAACATGCTGAAACTGTCGTGTGTGATATGAAATGGTTTCACAGCGATTTTTTAAAAATTCCAAGATACTTTGAGGGTAATGTGAAAACTCTGGTGAGAATCCAAAAGAATCAAAAAAGCTGGCTTTTTGGCCTTCCTCAAGAGTGAGCGCTAGCCAGTGCTCCCCAGGCTCGTGTGCAGGGTGGGTGTTAACTATCATGTAAGCGGGTAGTCTAAAGGACTGCTTCAGTAAAGGTAATTGATCCGAAGCCCACACTCCACAAAAGGAATCTCCAAGTAAATGTCGCATTATTCCTTCCAATTCATGGTTGTTCATTCTGCCTTAGTAATAGTCCACCAACACCTGTCGTTTTGAATTTATCTCCAGAATAGATTCGTAGCAGGCGTAAACAATTAAAGTCGTTGTATTAGGTAAGGGAACTCGGAATCTCATTTCAAGTCTTAGACTTCCGTTGGAAACGGGTGACAAAGCATCAGTGTCCTCACCGGCATTGAGGTTAAAAACAAACAGAGAGTAGCCTTCTTGAAATTCTTCCCGGTTGATGCTCAGAGGTAAATCTTTTAGATGTCGTCCCTGTAGCGGTAAACATATTATAAAATTCTCTGACAGACAACCCCTGGTTAAATTGAGGCTGGAAAGCTTTGGCTGGGACTTGTCTCCCATCCTGACACAGTGCCATGTATTCAACATCATTGTGAATAAAATTGAAGGGTGACAGGTCTCTCTTTCCTGTGAAGGCTTCGTGGTTTACCATGGCAATAACCAGATATTTAGGTAAGGTTCCTAGGAAGAGATTTTCTTGGTTGCATATTCGTGAATTTGCGGGTATAGAATAGGTTTTGACATTCACACGGGATAAGGGGTAGAGGGCATTACCCCTCATTAAGGCCGATGCGTGACCTAAACGCACGGCTGGAGATACACTGACTTTCTTAACAAACAGAGAAGCCCCCAGTATTTTTAATTTGAAAGTACTGGCAGCTGCACCCATGAGACAAAAGGCATCGCTAGCCCTAGTTAGCTTAATTCTCAAATCCACAGAGTTCAGGAGAAGCCTCTCGCTGAAAAAAATGTCACTGTGAAGAGGTCCCAACAGCTGTACCTCCTTAGATTCTTTAGTGAATTGAGCTCTCTGTACTAATCCTTTGTTTGGCCCATCATCATCTATCGCAATTGAATCCATAGACCCCGCTGTGTCTTTGTAAAATAATCCGGCGCTGAATTGGCTTTTTAGTGTGTCTTCAGAATAGTTGAGCAGGGTTTCGATCATTGCTCTGTAGGGGTGCGTAGCGCTGGATTGCGAAATCAGCCTATCTCCCAAAATAACGTCGCATTGGCTGAATAATGTGTTAACTGGGTAATTAACGAGAGCCACTCCGGCATCGGCAGCTAGGTCTGTTCCATCTGCATTCGTAATTTTCAACCGCAGGTATAACAGGGTGTCGTTCAAATCCAAATATTTTTCCCCATCTCCGGGAATAAAAAATTCAATGGGCCCTCCATCAGTAATGGCTGACAGAGGCATGACTTCTGTATAAATCTTCTCATCGATGGACAATTGCGTCATGGGAGCTGAAAATAAATCCAGTTCCCCCATCGTGCATTCCACTGATTTTTGATGTAACAGAGCCATCTTTTCTAAAATATATCAGGGGATCTCCTGCTAGCGTTGTTCCTCTTTGACTTACTTTTCCCTACTGATCTTTTTCTTTTTGTTTGTCCCGCTTTTACACGCCGCCCTGGCGGTCTCTTCCTCGCTCTTCGAGCCAACACCATCATGCCGCCTGATCCTTCTTGAATGCCTTGGTCTGATTGGCCGCCTAATTTACCAACAGCGTGGGTTATCACCTCTGATGCTATGTTTTTAGCCGCTGATTTAAGATGAGGCTTTGCAATGGCAAATCCTCTTTTCATTAACGGTGCTACAAAACGAAATAATTTTGAGAATATAGACCCTATGCCTCTCCCATACATGACAGGAGCCCCGTTAAAACCAGGGAGAGCGCCACCTACTTGATTTTCATAGTAGCTTACAAAACGCTTAGGATCGAGGGTGTGCTGCATCATTTTGTCACAGAAGATGCAAAGTTTTTTGAAGGTCTAAAATGGAGTTTCACAATAGTTTTTCCAAAGGTAAACTTTACCGGTGTATTTTGATCTGTTTTAATCTCAATGTGAATGTTTTCAATGTGATTCTTGATCACTGGAAGGTAGCAGGGCGGGTTAAAATACTGAGTGACTATATCCCCGTACGTTCCTTTTATATCAATCGTTCTTAAGAGCGGAGCGTAAGCGTCCCCTACCAGCTGATGACTGACGAGATCCGTATATACATATAGATGGGACATACCCGCCTTTATATCTGCTGGGTAGGGTGCCATCCTTTCTGTAAACTCTACCCATTTTCCCGGTTCAACTCCCACCATGTAAGCCGCTGGAGGATAAAATCGCAGATGGTACTGACCACCCGCCTGAAATTCATATCTTTTTTGAATGTAGCTAAACTGAAAGGAAATATCTGAGCCAATTTTTCTAAAAAAGCCGTTTAACTCTGTCTTCAGCTGATCGGCATTGTTGTAATAGCCATCCCTAAAACGTTGACGACGGATCTCACTTTCAGGCTCCGCATCTGTGGGTTTCTTTCTCCATTCGAAAAAGGCATTCTCATTGGACACGCTAAACCAGGTGTGCGGGTATGAAATCTCTGTCAAGGCCACTTGCCACCGACCTTCTAAATTAATGTGCTGTGCTAAATCTACATGGTAGCTAGAGCTCGTATTATTCTGAAATACGTCGAGACTAGCGTTGGAGGGTAGAGTGATGTAAAAACCCTCACCGGAGATTTGATCCATCTTGTAATGAGCCAGAGTGGTCGTACCGTTAGTTTTTATACATTTTTTAGGTCACTTGCTTTAACCCAGCTGTTAAACTTCTCAGGCCAGTTTTTCCAACGCACCAACATTTCTTTTTTCCCCCTGACATTGCGTTCCTCCAGTATTTCTTCCACTTGAAACGCTTTGTCTTTAGCGACCTTTACTTTTTGCAACTCTGCTTCATAAAACGTACCCTGTATAGGTTCTCCGTCATAATCATTCAGTTTATAAACCGGGGGTTGACGAGGAATGCGCTCCATCACTGTAAAAAGTTCATCTGTATAACTCTGTTGATATTTTTTATCAAACACTCCTCTCAGTTTGGATATTCTTACCAAATCCCCTTCCTTAAATTTCATTTTTAAGTCATTTTTGCGGCGAATAGGAAATGTGCCGTACAGGTTTTCAAACACTTGAGAGGTATTTTCTGACGTCACCTGCATTGGCGTCATTTTAATGCTTTTGTGAAATGTGTTGTTGTAGCTTTCAAGCAACTCCTGTAAGACGTCCAAGTATCTACGGCTGTTTGTAGCTGTAAAAAACCTCCACATTCGCGTTTTTAGTGTACGGTTAAATCTTTCAACCACTGATGCTTTTAGATCACTGGCCGTTGCAAAATGAATAATACCTTGTTTTGCCATCAGCGTCTCAAAAGTCTTGTTAAAGAATTCTTTACCCGCATCCGTTTGTAACTTTTCAGGGCTCCCGCTGTCTTTTAAAATAGACTCAAAAGCCTTAGAGACCTCAACCCCTGTTTTTTTCTTCAAGGGCCTAGCATATGCCCGTTTGGAAAATACATCGATCACCGTCAATAAATAATTAAAACCATCGTTGTGTTCCGCCAAAGCCTGCATATCGCAGAGATCAGCCTGAAACTGATTTAGGGGTCGCGGTACAAAAACTCTATTTCTTACAAAATGTATCCGAGCAGGTTTATGCAGAGTATATGAATCCTGCTCAGATAAAAAATCTTTGACACGTTCTACATTTACTTTTCGTCCCGTTTCATCCTGTAACGCTCTGTGGAGTCTGTCTACTCCGCCAAAACTACCCGGATGTGACGGATTATAATAAACTTTTTTCATTAATCGTTTTTCAGACATGTTTCCTGCTGCACGCTCTGTGGTTTTTTTGGAAAAAACAAGTAGATACAAGCTTCTTTATGACTTTTTTATTTTATTAGTTTTCACAAACATCATCCATTTAACACATTCAATGTTAACTTCATTACACTAACTCCTACAATATGGTAAATATTATCATGCAAGGTTCTCAGTTCACTCAAGGTAACTAGATACGAGTTGTTTTTTACACAATAACTCACAACGTCAACAAATAATGCGTACACAGTAAACAGATGGCATACGTTCACACCTGAATCTTTACTCATCTCTTTTATGATTTTACAAAAGGTATCAGACAATGTAGAATCATTTGTCATGAGCAGAGTGTCTTGCACAATCTGATTCCAATTTCCAGCTTCTCGAATAATGTTTAAAATCTTTTCAAGTCTTGTAACCTTAACATCTCTGCTAAAAGCTGGGGTTGAAACATTAGTGACTCTGTTTTTAATTACCTGATCCAAAACATTAATCATCTGACTGATGACTGCACATTCCTCAAAATATTCAATATATTTTCTACAATAATTCCCCATTATGAATTAATTATTTCCCTTCCAAAAGTCCACAACTTCGTTCATCTCCTTGATTTTGGCGTCATCTTCTCCAATCAACACATCGTACATTTTGTCAATTTTCTCTCCGACGCGTCGTGTCATTTTCAGGTTGTGAAGGAAGGCCTCTGAAGCCCCGTGGACCCTGGATGCAGACACATGGATGTTTCGTGAGTGAAGCGCCCGTTGAATGCTAGCAATGAAACGACCTGTCCAAAGACGTTTTAACACTTCATCATAATGCTGCTGGAGGAAATAGTCAGGCATGGGAAACAGACACTCATGCTGCATCTGACTGGGGTGGTCAATAATACAGCCCGGACAGACATCAGTTCTGTATCTGTATAGAACTTTCTTCAGCAGTCGAAGCACCACAGTTTTCACCGTGTTCACAAACATGGCAGAGATCACCCCGTCAGTTTCATCTGTTCTCTGGGGAGAGTCTGGTGGCGAGGCGCTCGGAGCCGAGGATGCAGAAGACGATGAGGGCCATTCAGGCGATGGAGGTGGTGTAAGAGGGGAGATGTTGCCAGAGTCCGTCTCTAGCATGAAAGGGGTCCCGGGCAACCCTGGCCGTGGTGGTGGTGAAGCAGGGGGACTGGAAGTGGTGTCCCGGGCCTCCTGTGTTGCTGCTGCAATATCAGTTCCGAGGCTCTCATGCTCTGGAGCCATAGACCACCAACTAGGCATGTTGCTCATGTTAAAGTAGGTCATCTCCGGCTCTGTTGTTGTTGTTGTAGAAGGAGTAGCTGGGTCCGCTGACCCTGGATGTGAGAGAAGAAGAGGAAGAGACTTGCTTTTTCTTAGAGTCTGCTGGTTCAAAGACATGGTATTTCAGAATTTACCCCAGCGGCCTCCTTTAAATTGCGTTTTTTAGATGGGCGGGGTTAGTGGGTGTTGGAGGAGGAGGAGCCTTCTGGAAATGTTAGAGTCTTTTTTATTTGCAGAATCTCCCACGATGTCTGACTTTTTTTGAAGAGATCTTTAAGCTTTTCTGCTTTTTCATCCATCATTTCAATCCAATCCTCAACAGGTATCCTTAATGAAGTCTGAAACACGCCACATTCAGTATTGAAATACTGCAAGACAAATTCATCCAAGGGCTCTTCTCCTTCGCTCTTCTGATGACTTGCACGGTAGAACCATCTGCCAGAAGCTGAGCTTTTGGTTTCCCAAACACTACAGGACACAATTTTTTTAGGAACAAACACGGTCGGAACTTCCTGCTTGATTATCGCAGTTGTTTGAGTCTGCTTGTCTTTTGTAGCAGGTTCCTCGGACGTTGCGGTTTTGAGGTTGTTTAAAACCAACAGAGTCAGCACAGCCCAGTCCGTTGATGTGAGTATTGCTTTTGCTGTGAGGGGTCCGAATGTTTCACCTTTCTCCAACTGGTAAAAACAAAGTTCGTTTACATCATAATTGAACGCATACCCCCAGACACGTCCTGAATCTAAATTCCATTCCTCATGAAGTGTATCGGACGGTGGTGTCTGGATCCGGCTCAAATACAAGACTCGTTTCTTGGGGGCTCCTCCTGGGTTTGAGTTTTGATAACTCGTTACAGGCGTCTGGCTGATCATCTTCGAATCGGCTGCTCTCTTGCTCATGATTAGGTTGTTTTTGGAATAGTTTTTTATGTTTCTGATTGTCTAAATGGACTCCTTTTATTTTCACGGACTCCATCATTGGCCTATGGTAACGCCTCCTAGTCGCTTATCATTGGCTCATGGCTAACTCTGATTTACCAAAGAAGAGAGACCTTTTGCCTTGTAAATACCTAGAGGGCAGGAGTCAAGTCTTTGGCCAGATGTCTCAACAAACCTCTTGAGAAACCAAAGGGAGGGGTGGGTGGCTTAGGAGGGAGCGAGGGAGGGACATTCCTCTAAGTCTGCTCCTACACCTTATCCTTAGCAGCTACAGCAGAAAGACATGCACAGATCAGAAGAGACACAGACTCAGCTTAAAGTTTTAAGACTCACAAGCTTGAGAGTAGGTTTCACAAGATGGAAAACGAATGGTAAGTTTGTAAAATATCTTTGCTAATACTTTGTGTCACAAAGTTTAATTTTGGAACTCTTATTTTGCTAAAACGCTGTTTATTTTCACAGTCATCCTACTTTACTGCTTTACTGCAGTTATTTCAATTTATTCTTTACCCAGATAATAGTAAAACCTTGATTCCAAATCAAAGTAATTACTTCAACTTTATATTACTTAATAAAGTCTTTTAAGGGTGGGAAATTGGGAATTTGATGGAATGTACAACCCTGGGGCAGGAAATGGGGAGGGGGGAAGTAGCTGTCAATTTTGATGGATGGTGACCTTTGACCATTGGGAGGGGGGGACCGGAAACATTAATTTATTGCCTTTGACCTTTGACCTTTGGGGGGAGGGGCCGGGGACCGGAAACATTAGGGGGGTATAAATTTATTTTAATCCATCAATCAAGTGTATCAAATTTTGACAGAAGGTGTTGTTTATACCTCTCTCTAATGCTTCACTATGTTCACCAACTAGTTGCAAATTGTTTGTCATGTTTAGTGCTTTTTCACTGAAAACAACTGCAAAATGGTGCTATGGTAAAAGTCAACCAAAACATTAAAGTTGCAAGCCAAAAAAACTAAACAATTACTGAAAAGATGCTATAAAGCTCCTTAATGCTGAGGGGAACTAAAAAGTCAGGCGATAATTGTCTATGGCCTCATCATTACAAGAGACCCCTTTTAAGATGTCATGACATCCGTTGTTAATATAAAAATACTGACCTTTAAAGATTTGTTTGTCAGGTATGTTTCTGTGTTGTGTTGTGATACTCATAAACAACACATGCACTATTTCTGCTGATTCCCAAGGGATAAAGGATAAGGGTCAGTGACCTATCACCTATTGATCTTTTCTGTCTGTGTTTCCCCCTATATTCCTTTTTAATATTTCTCTGTCTGAGGTGATGTGCTTTACTTTCTGGCCTTTACTAAGACAGCCCTGCAGCCATTCTTTGTATTGCCTTAGTAATTTAAGGTGACTGATTTGACCAGCCAGCCTTTTGCAATCTCTCCTCTTAAACTTCTATTGATTTTGACTATCACCAAGATTGCCTGCTGCTACGGCTGTCAGATTATAAAAAAAATCAATGGGAGGCATAACCACTAGATTTATTTTCAGACATGATTTGATGTTTGATTGAGTGTTAATCTAGAGAGTGCACATTACTCTGGCATTTGTCAAGTTATAAAAATATTTCGCTTCCAAAGTAGGATGTTAGCCACAGTCAGTCGTGTAACAAAAACGACTGGAGAGCCCAAACCTCTTTTTCCACACAGAGTCTCCTAGAACAATGGTAACTGTCAATTTTAAATATAGCATAGTAGTGATAAACGTGCATTTATGTGTGTGTATGTGTGCGTGTTGGATGGAGGGGTTGCTTATATGTGTCCTGCAGCCCCACATCCCTCCAACCACCCACTCTCAGGTGGAAATCCCTCTCATCTCCAACAAGGACACCACTTAACACTTTAAATCTGCAGGCCTTGTTGTCGCAGGGAAATGTTATTGATGTTTGTCCTGGTGTTTTTCCGTGCAGTTGACCTGTTAGGCAACGATAATGGATAACACTTCCTTAGTCCCTTCCCCTGCCAGGGAGAGGAACCTCAGTCGCAGGGTTGTAGAGGTGTGGGAGCACTGATTGAGGCCATTTTCGTCAGCAGTCAAACAGCTCATTTTATGCACTACCATTAATGGATAGGGCTATCATTTATGAAGGGTAATGCCTTTAAAGGGGACATCAATGGAGGCTAATGATCTGACCAGCACTCTGTTAGAAGCAATCCTTTGGTGGATGATATTTAGACTCATACCTTTTATGAGGTGATTTGAGTGATGAATGGTGAGCTTATCAAAGTTATACTGATGGCTTAATATTATCAAGAACTCTATTTTCACTGATTCATTTACAATGTACATGTAAACCCTGTAGGTGAATAAAAATAATAAGTTTCTGTCCTAAATCGTTCTGTTGTTTTAATACCAACTTCCCTCTGCTTAACATAGCACACCTTTGTGTTACCAGATGATTTGTGGAAATCAGCTCTCCTCTGAAATACAAATACATCTTGAACCCATGTTGGATGATCATCTTCTTTATCAATTACATTCATGGATAAAAAATTTTATAAACAGGTTCTTATTGATTTTACCCACTATCATGAGAGCTTGAGAGTTACATAAAAATATCTAACTAAAGTTACTTAAAATTACAAAGATTGCTGAGACCTACTGATAATTATATTGATGCTGCTGTTTATTCAGCTTCCAAAAACACATTTTCCTACTAACATTATTTTCTGCTCTGCCTCTCACATGCTGTCTCCTCTCCTTTCCTGTCACGCAACAACAATAAACACATGAATCGTCATTAACTAGAATAAATTCAGAACACGCATTGGAATTGAATATTTTAAATTCTGGTGCAATAAATTATATTTGTTTAATACTTTTGAAGTACTTACATACTTTAGAAACAGTGTAAAACACCACCAACTCCATTCACATGCATGTGTTACCGGTGCCAGACCTAGGGGTAATCTGGACCGGCAGCAAAGGTTACACAGGCAAGGAAGCACTTTGTAGCCACTGTGGATTAATAGAGAGATGACCAAAGTTAGAGTCTTGCTCAAGCCAGAGCTCGTTTATTTCTGACTACAATCACATACCGTCTCAGTCACATTATTTTCCACCTTCCTGCTTAAAGTGCATGTTACACAAATCCTAAACATTTCACAAATAAACAACAAATGACATAATCAAACTGACAATATACAATACATAAAGCATTCTACCTTACGGAAAATAAGTACACATGACATCAAAATAATTTAACAGATATTCCACATAATTGAAATTGACTTAACACAAAATACTAATAACAAATTAATATAACTCAAAACACACATTCACTTTAGTCTGATTCTTCTGATACACTCACTCACCTATTAACACTTTACATTATATTTCTGCTAACATTAATGGTAACACTAGCATGAAATACACATACACACTTCTTGAACGTCACACTCTTTCCTACACTTGCACTTAACCGCAGCGCGTGACAATATGGCGGTACCACGACACGCTCGTGTGTCATCAGCGAGGTGAACTACTTTGAATATGGTATCTTTCCCCAGACCATTTACTCACTACTGACTGGCTAAAACTCTTAACGTCTAGAACACATTTTCATCTGTTACAGAATGTTAATGTTAGTTACTCACACTTTCAAAGTGAACTTTCAAGTTCATGAAAAAAAAACTACTGAACATGGCGACGCTGGTCGGAGCAGTTAGCTACACAACGAAGCTTACTACACTTTACAAACATCTTGAAATCATCTTACAACACTGCAGAACATTTCATACAGCATTCACATTACATACTGATCCAAGCTAAACATAGAAAAACAAGTTTTACTGTACCTGTGGATTAATAGAGAGATAACCAAAGCTTACGAAGCTTGTAGCTGCAGCCTCCCTACTTGAGCCACAGTAGAACCAGAGCACCATCTACTGACCAGTAAGTGCATTACCTTTATGTTATGAGTTAGTGTATTAGGATAGATCAATTATAACAAAAAATGGGGGGTGTCTGTTTACATAAAACTAAACATGTAGCATTTCCAACCTACTACATTACCATGCATACCCATACGTTCCCCCCATTTACACCCCTGGATTCCAGCTTTCCTTGTACAATGCTTTCTTCCTTTCCTCATGCAGTTAATTTTTTAGCAGAAATCACAAGCACATTCATGCAGGTTTGCAAGCATTTCCACCCACACATACATATGTTTACTGTAGACACACCTTCTCATCACTGCTAGATTAACTGTCCTACAGCACCCTGTAAACAAAAGCATAAATCACTTGCACTTCTCCTCAACTGCCTGACTGAAATTCATGGCTCTCAGCTTCACTAAATCATACTGGATGAGGCTAGAAGGCTAATACACACTGTCCATGAATACCATTGGCAGCGAGGTCCAGTTCTATATGTCTACACATAGTCAATTCAGAGATGGATGGGCCTAAGCGTGTGTTTGTGGAACCCAAACAAACAGAGGGTTAGAGAGATGCAGTGATTTTCAGAAAGATAACAGCATTCTTGTCTGCAGGACAAACATGGACTACTTCAGACTGACCTGCTGGAAGGATAATGGTAGCTGGTACAAGGCCTGAACTAATCAAAGAATAAGCAAGTGACTGGCCTCAACAGAGTCAGTGTGTAAATCAGTCAGATATGAACAACCATGGCAATTTAGAAGCACCTTCAAGTCTGATCTGACATCTAATAGGGAACCAATGAAGGAAAGATAAAATCAGTGGAAAATTGTAACATGTTATAGTTTTAGATACATTTTTTGTTCAACCATTTGAAAACATTTACTAGTTTTTGTACAGGCCTGACAGCAAACCACTACAATTATCAAGTCTAGATGAAACAAAGGCATGAATTAAGATCTCTGCATCAGCCATGGAGTCAAGGACTGAATTTTAGAAATGTTCTGCAGTTGAAAAAAAGCAGTCTTGCGGGTTTCTTTAATGTGCTTATCAAAAGAGAGGCTAAGATCGAAGGTTACAATATGGTAAGACTAGTCCATAAGCACAGGCGGAGCCCTCTACTGGACTCTATGGGTACTACCTTCTCCAATCCCACGCATGCACTTCCCCACTGAAATTTGTATTGTGCATGTAGCCGACCAATAGGACGTTGCTACCAATGCATGTGTGACGTATAAATAGAAGTGTCCCTACTGCATCTGCATCCGACCGCCTCTTCAGCAGATGGTGTAGGAGCGGCAGGGCTCATCGGTAGAGCGCTCCACCTGTGCTTATAACTAGATATGTGCTTATAACTACTTCCGCACTTTGAGTAAAATGTGCAAGCTGAGGGTGGGTCTGGTCCTGCCCGTGTACAGGCTTGGGAGATTCCCTCACAAAGCTCTACATAGGACGTTAGAGCACGTTAGAGCACGTCCTATGAGAACACTGGACACAACAGATGCAATCTCACCTCCTTGTACCCTAAGTGGGGTAGGGGAGTAGAAGGCATCCAGATTTATTGTCCTGGACCTGAACACGCTCCTTATGTTCTTAAAAACAAAGGAGGGACCTTAGAGCCTCCAGCACAAGCAGCAAGTCCTACTGAGGTGCAGAGAGGCACGACACTGGTTGTCTTTTCACACCCTGCAGAAAGTGTATCACAAGGGGGTAGGTGAAGACTGTTCTGTCACCAGACCCCTTGTGACAGGAGAGATAGCTGCTGTGTACACCTTGATGGTTGAGTGTGACAACCTGTTCTCCATCTGACCTTGCAGGAAAGAGAAAACAAATCCCACAGAACAGGTTAGTGTTTCCCACACGTTCATTTATTTGTGGTGGCCCGCCACAATATCAACGCTGACTGCCACAGATTGATTTTTGTCTTTTTTACTAAGCCAATTTAAAATCGTATTTGATTGCAGAGCGCCATAGCGCATTAGCACAGCACTTCCTCTCACCAGTCCTTCTCTCTTTGTCTCTGTCTCTCTCTCGCTCTCTCTTCCTCTCCCTCATGAATACAGCTGCACAAATCTGTCCAACACAACACTATGTCAATGTTGGAGACCCAACTTAAAAAAGTTATTAGCAAGCATGTAAGAAGCCTAGGAGCCTAGCTAATATGGAGAGCTAAGTTAATGTTAGAAAACACCTGGGTTTTCGAGGCTAACACGCTGTATATAGCTGGTAGTCAGTGTCGACTGCACCACCCCTGGATCTGTCTCCCTCACAATGCATCAGCACTGAAAGCCCAACCACTTAGCTTTAAAGCAAGACATAGTGGAGACTGCCTGCCACTTGGATTGTCTCTCAGTGCATAGACCTGTCTGTGTCTGCTTCTCCCTTTAAGGAGCCAAAGCTTTAGAGGCTGGTCCAACACCAGCAATGCAACAGATCCCCTCAGAGCAGAGGTAGGGCTTTGTCACTGTTGGCTGCACCACTTCTACCAGAATGATGAACAACCATTCCTGCCTCACTTAACTGGAGGGATGAGATATGTTTGGGGGAACGCATACAGCAGCCCTTCTGGCCATGGCGCGTGCTTTTGCAAACACATTACCATGCATCGCTTTTGCCTCCTGAGGGGGACAGGAGAGTCAAAAGTAAAAGATCCCGCACACTGTCTAACTTGCAAAAAATATAACTGACACAACATTTCGGAACTAGACCTTCATCAGGCAAGTGGTGTTACAAAGTGAGAAGCCATCTTTTGTAGGAGGTGACTTATTTGTCTACACCAATCACCTACTTCCTCATAAAATAAGGCAGCCAGTCATTCGTTTGTCAAAACATTCATTCATATTGTCATGGAAATATGAATAAATGTTTTGCATTGGCAAAAGATGGCTTTTCACTATGTAACACTATTTACCTGATGAAGGTCTGGTACAGAAACATGTCAATATATATTTTTTGCAACACGCGACAGTGTGCGGGAGTTTTTCTTTGAAACCAACATTGTGGCCATCACATGTGCAGCAAGCCCAGAGGGACCACCTGATTGACTGCTGCCCAGAGGCCCAGCAGGAGAATCACTGACAGCACTGTCACAGCTGTCCCCTGCTGTAGCCTGTGAACCACCAGGAGAAGCGTCATCTGTCCCAACAGATATGCTTTCAGGATGTTGGTGTTGAGCACAATCCCCTGATACTCGCTGCAGCGGCTGGGGGAAGCTCTCTTTCCAATTGATCACAAACCCCAGTCTGTTGAGGTGCAAAATCAACTGGGCTTTATGGAGATCACCCAAGGCTTCAATCTCCCTATGACCATGAGGTCATAGAGAGAAAAGTAGAAAAGATCGCTCATGTCCTGCTCGCGAACGATTGCAGTGCAGTGTCCATGCATCTGCTAAGCGTGTGAGGGCTACCGAGTAGTTGAAGGGGAGCCTATTTATCACAGTGTTGTGTGTGTGCAGGCTTGTGCAGGTTGGAGGACCCAAATGCAGCACATGACTAGCAGGATAGTTCTGATGGTTCATTAACAACAAAAGGGTAATGACTCAACAAAGACAAGACAGAAACACCAGGTATGTGTACAGGGACTAAAGAGCAGGGCGGGAGCAACACAGCTGACAGGAATCAGGGTTAATGAGGCAAAGGCAGGGAGAGAGAGAGCAGAGGAAAATAGAGAGACTGACATGACAAGCTGACATGGGGCAGAGTGAATAACCAACAAGACAGAAACACACATGTTACAAGGTACCAGAACACAGGACTAGGACACAGAGTAGAAAGCAGACTAAACCAAAATAATGCACACAAGAACTAAGACTAAAGACATGACACTAAAACCTAGACTCCCCAACAGGCCACACAGACAGGATCATGACACTATTGTATTTGTTGGCTACTCCCTGAGAGGCGAAGCGTAGAACTCCCTGTTACTGTGTAACCTCAGCATGAAATAGGTGTCTTTCAGGTCGATGGTGGTGAACCAGTTGCCAGGCTACACCATCTCCAGCAGTTGATCGTCAGCATGTGGAAATGGCTTTTGTCCATTATGCTGCTTCAGGTGGAGGAAAACCATCCACTTCCGGCTGAAAGGATAGACTGACTTCCATTATGTCCAGGAAAACTGTTGGTATGCAGATGATCTGAAGAGAGTAGCCTTGTCTCAGAATGCTGTCCACCCAACTTGTCAGCATGCAGCGGTGTCGCCATTCTGCATGGAAATGTGTACAGGTGAACAAAACGCCACAACGCATCTCCGGCACTCTCCGCCACTAAACTCTCCAGAAATATAGTATAGCCCAAGGGCGACTTCGAACGGACTTGCTGCTCCAATGACAGCCCAACATACAATAGTTTCGCCGTGAGCTTGTTGTTGCTGGTGCAGTCAATATTAACACAGCTGCCGAGTGAAGTTGCGCTGGTTTGGTTGAGCACATGACAGTGTTAGGCACATCCCTGGTGTTGACATAAGCTTCGAGCTCACAGCTTTTATGTGAAGCAGCGACAGGGTGGACACCCTCACCTGCTGCAAAACGGCACTTTCATCCCACTATGCCAGAAGAGACGTGGCCTTGACTGTCTCTCTCTGGCTATAGCTCACTAGCCTATCAGCGCTGTGACCAGTCGGCAAAAGGTTTCACTGTCAGTGAGCTAGCAACATGCGAGTACTTGTGAGCGCGCTTGGAATGCAGAGTTACAGTAAACTGCTGCATTTTGGCGTTTCCACAGTAAGAACAGCTCGTTTTTGCTATCACGTTGTGGAAGCGAACCATTATGGCAGCTCGGACAAGGTGGTCAGTCTAGTGAGGTGGACCCCATGTTTTAGATCAGTGGCTTCATGAACACAAGGCTGCAGGGCGAGCTCTTAGCCTCACCCGAGGAGTTAACGTTAGCTCTTTGAGGAATGTAAGTTAACATATTTTAGTCAAAAAAACAGTTTCCACATTCTCAAAAGCCTTACCATTGTTTACACAAGCGGCACATGTAAAACAATAGCTTCTTGAGTAGAGGGCTCCGCCAGTGTGAGACAGAACAAACTTAACACCACAATTCTCGTCTGCCAAACAAAATCACACAGTTATCGAGAGTTACTGTTGGTTGATCAAACTGGTGTCTATGTTGATCAGGGAAAATGACTAGCATCTCAGTTTTAAATTCAGAATCAGAATTTAGAAGCGGGAGCTTTTCACAACAGACAAGCAGGTCTTTCACTTCATAATGTTGTAATGATCACCTTTACAGTCACATATAGCTGAGTATTCCATCACTGCTTATAAATTGTCCAAGAGAGGAAACATAAAGAGAGAACAGCAAAAGCAAAGAAGAGAGCCCTGAGGTTCTCCATATTTGAGAAAGAAAACACACTCACATAAGTAAGACTAAAGACTATAGCCATGTGAAAGCTAGGCGAGAGAAACTAAATTGATTCTATAAAAATGTATATGAGCAGATATTATTTAGGATTCAGCGTAAGAATATCACACTACCAGTTGTGCAGAAGTAGCTGGAGATGAGGAATTTATTTTGGATCTAATCTTACTTATTTTTCTGATGCAAATAAACAAAAACATCCAGGATTGTCTTTACTGTTACTGATTAAGTGAAATAAATAAATTGCTTTAGCAGTGGACAGAGCACACTTGTAATTCAATATACAGTACATTGAATGGAAACATTTCTTTTGGTAGAAAGATGTGCAATTGAATCTAATGAAGATGAGAAATTGCTGTATACAGAGTTTGGACTGAAAATGTTATACCAGGGGAAGAGGGGTGGTACCCTAGATTAACACAAACACTTCAGTCAATAATTTTTAACAAGGTTAATGGAAATGTGTTTCCTTCCCTCCCTAGTGCAGGTATTTACATAGATGTACATGTATGAACGGCAGTACCCATTTAGTTGGCTTTGCTATGTCAAGAGCATTAACATGTTATTTCCTTTTGGACAGACCTTAATGTCATCAGCTGAATTATACCTCCCTATGACCAGAGCTGCCAACGCTCAAACACTAAACATGAGACTCATGCAACTGACAATTTCACACGCTCTCGTGCCACACGTCCATTGAAAGACTATACCTGATAACAGCACGGCTCAGTCCAGCTGATGGGACACCAGTGTATGCCAGGATAAGTAATTTTTTAAAAAGTAAAAAGTCGTAACATACCGGGTACAAAGTAGATTTATTTATCATTGTTAACAGTGTGTGACCTCTTAAAATATATGAGACACAAGGATCAAATTAACACCAAGAATCTTGGCTGCCAACTTAAGAAATCACATAGTTATATTGTTTGTCTATGTGTATGTTATGTATTTTGATTTCTTAAATGCTGTGATTGAATTTACAAACATCTGTTGATAGTGCCTTAAATAATGTGCCATAAATCTACGAGTCCTATTCCTCAAAGTACAGCATACATCCCTAACTGAATTTTACAGCATGTGATGTTCAGTAGGGTTCTGGGTTAAACATGCAGAAAGTAAGACAACTTTAATTGCTACTGGATGGATTACTGTGCAAGGCACTTCACCTTGTTGCACTGGTAGAGGCATTTGTGAAGTTTGGCTGGACATTTTATCTAACAACATTATAATTACCAATAACCTGCAAATGTATTTGACATCACTGGCAGTTTCTCTTGTTTTGTGTTATGTTGCTCAACTTTCCCCAATTCAAGGTGAAGCACTAACAATTAATTAAAGCAGCTGCATTGTAAGCACCAGCATGTGGACATCTGTCTAAATCCAGATGTCTTAATTTTAAATTAAAAATATTTTCTCAATCATACATGGATTAGGGAATGAAACGTGTAATTACCATAATCTTTTCCTTTTTTGTAATTAAGGCAAACACACTTTAAATCTCTGGCAGTGTGAAGTGGTTGTTTGAGTGTTGTTAATCATACAAGGGGGCACCTTTTTCACTGAGGCAAGTTGAACCACATTTAATCATCCTATCATAAAACACCTTTAGATGCTAGAATCATATCTGGGAGTCCAGCCAAAATAAAGGATATGTTTAGGGCCAGTAATGCTGTAATAACACATCTGCAACCTCAAAGTGCAAGCAAACAGAGGAGACTAATCCTCTGCGTTAGCAAACATTGGCGTCAAGTTTGAGCATGGCTGTACATTTGCTAAGAAGGTAGGCCAGCTAGCCTGCTTGCTCTGAGCCAGATTAGCTTCCTGATTCTGCAAAAACATGCCTCTGATCTCCTTAGAGCTGGCTTCAGAGTGATAAACTCTCCCTCAACATAAATTTGTCCTGCATCAAAGCTGCTGACAACACCACCGGGCTTACAGGAGGCATGGGATATGTATCCAGATATTCTATTTTACCCATTTACAGTCCAAACAAAAGATAACAAGGATCCCTGAGATGGTTGTTCCTTTAGAGATTAGAGAGAATTATGGCTCGGATAAATCTGATTATGCAGGACAGAATGATGGCTGGTCAAGAGCAACAGCCTGCATTTGATTAATCCATGAATCACATGCAGGAACAGTGACAATGTAGATGGAGCTAATAACAGCGCTTTGATACCTTTAACTGCCTGTTAAACTAAATGTGTCAAAATGGAATGTGGTGGAGGAGGATGTCACACGCCCTATCATGTCGTGTGCTCTCTTCCTTTTGTATGATCTGTTAGTAAGCTGCTTTACAGGTAATGTCTTAATATGACTAAGACTCTTCATAGAATTATAATACTCTAAAGATTTTTGGTAGGTAGAACTAACAAATTGCAAATGTAGCCTAAAATAACCTCATTTGTTATCTTTCATAGAATCAGAAACTAGACAATAATAAATTCAATTCTGGAGATCAATGGTTATTGTGATGGTGGGAGTATGCCTTAGTGTCACATACTGTGTGTTTAAAATGACATGAAATTCCAGTGTTGTGCCCCCGTATAGCCAGCAGTGGTGCAAACGCAGTCGTAGTGGCATATTCGTGTGGTTTTTGCTCCTGCACTCAGGTTAAGTTAATGGCTAAAGACTTCACCCACAATGCAACTCGATCGAGACTGTGTGTCGTGAGTACAGTACGTTATGCTAGACATGACATGACTAGCATAACATGAGTGTGGAGTGTGCTAGTCATAGCTGATGTAGCCTTGATCCGCCATCCTCAAGCAGAGTTGAGGATTGGGCTACAGAGGTCTGTTAAACTCACTTCTTTCCAACATCCACACACCCAGATTATTTTAAAACTTGTGTTCAACAAATTACTGACAAAATTAAAGACAATTCATAAGATTTTGCATAGCTCCCCCTGGAGCCATAAAAGGCTTTATAAAACTTTTTTCACATACGCAGTAACTGATTTCCCCTTTGATCATACTGCCATTGCCATACAGACATTCTGGGGAAAAATAATTTTAAAACCTTTGTCATTTTACATAATCCAAGGTTTTGAAGACCTGTGCAAAATCAGTGTTCTTGTCTGGTTATAGGGTTGACTTTTAATCACTGAAAACAGAAGTTACCGATCTCTCCAATCTCAAAGTCCTGTTCCTTCCAGCTGCAGCCAGCAGCTGCAGTACAATCAAGATTATTCAATTGCATCATGTTGAAGCTCATAAGAGTCTCTAAATTATGGTGAGACTGATGTATCGTGAGGCCACAGATGGCAAAGCACAATGCTCCTTAATGCCTCAATGTTGCTTTTTGTAACCACAGAAGGGTAATTTCTGCTACAGTACCTCAATATAATGATAGGCCAACAGTGATGTTGTGTCCTTTCAAACATGTTAAAAGAAATGACATTTAAAATCATATGATGCCGAGAGTCAACCAATATCTGCATTCATGGCTTGAAAACATCAAGAATATTTTTCATTGATCTGATGGCCTTTATGGATTTTCCCACTGAGATGTGACATGATGATGAATATGTTGTGGTGTGTCTAAAACTTTAAATCTTACAAACATTTTCTTTCTGGTCCGTCACTTGTCTGCACTTTTAAGTTGTTCCTCCTTTCAAAGGCAATTTCTGACCATCAAGAATAAACGCTGGAGCATAATGAACTGCTTGTGATACCAAATCATCTTTTTATCACACTGTTATCGTTTGCATTGAAAATACATTAAAAAGATTATTAAAAACAAGCAAGAGAAAGATCTTATTAAATTGCCAGATGTGGTATGTAGGAATTCAGTTGTGTTTAATGACTGTGAATGTGATGTTTTTGCTCTTCATCTCAAAAGACAGAGTGCAGCCTTTAGATCAGACTTAACTTCACAGGATCGTAAAATGAGCATGTCATTTCTGTTCAGTTTGAAACTGAGTCCGACTTCCCCCAAACCCGTCAGAACAGTTCATCTCATTCCTGCGTGCTCTCATTCTGTACCCTCCAACAAACCTTCCAATAGACATTAACTGTGGGATAGCTGTCTTTATGAGCAGAAATTGGGCCGGGTGGTGTGTTTATGAGTGCAGCCAAGCTTCCAGATCTGCTCATAAATGTGATTCATGATTATATGTGATGGAGACGTCCTCAAAAGTTTCAGGGCTCAGACAGAGGGCACGGAGAGAGAGGAGGAGAGGGACAGCAGGGGGAGTCATATCAGGTATTGCTGTGGTCTATGCAAGGCCGTTACTAGAGAACAGTCTGGAGTTCGGGCTTATGGGTAAACTGGAATAGCAGACACCATTGACCTGTGCATGTTGGATGTGTCAGTCTATCTCTTGGTGGCTCATAAAGTGAGTGGATAATGGTCTCTTCTTTAAGAATGTAATCATATGCATGAGCATTTCAAGTTTTGAGTGATTGTCAGCATATATGTCTGTGTTTGTGGTTGTAAGTATGTCTGTCACCGTAACAGTTCAGGTGTGAAAACATATGTTTTTCGTTTTCTTTAAAAAATATTTAGCAAGCTGGCTTTCCTGATATCTATAGGTAGGCTAGTGTGTTCCATAGCTTTGTGGCGTAATTGACAACAGCTGCATCCCCGGTTTTCTTTCAAGTGTTTCTGGGAACCTCCAATAAACCAGCAGCAGATGATTGCAGTGTTTTTGAAGGCAAGTAGCGAACAAGGGAGTTAGCAATGTAGCTTGGTGATTTGTATACAAGGAGAAGGACCTTAAATCAGTTGAACTTGTAATAGCCAGAAAGCCAGTGTAGAGCTGATTTTAAATGAGATGAAGTCTCTCAGTGTTTTACTGTATAGTGTATTTATTTCAGGAGATCAAATGTCCCTGAACACTGCTGATTTTATGTCATTATCTTACATGGCTGGCTGAGTCACATTCCTGGTGCAGGTAAATAGAATTAGCTTGTTCTGAAATTCATCCATGTTCATCCACACTTTCCATTCAAAATTCAACTTCTGTTAAGTAAGCTGAGAAATCCTGTTTCTCACTTTGTGTATAAACTCAGTATGCAGTGTGCTTCTAGTCTCTTCAAACCTTTGTCCTTAAAAAACACACTACAGCTAAAGTCGACAATCATTGCCCTGCAGCGATCCACTGAGGTGTTCCTGTGACAGTTTGGGAAAATTGGTTCAATTTTCCCAAACCAAGCTCAGCCACTCCAACAAAAAAACTCATTTTTTGCTCAAGCTGCTTTGCTTTTTTGCTCGCAAAACAAATTCTGTACAATTTGGGGACTTGCCCCTGCACTCCTCTCACTTACAGCTCTTCAGGAGGAGATGGGTTGATTGCATCCTGCCATTTTCTAGATGTCACTTCTCACCACTAATGGCTATACTAAGCACTACAACCATACCGCTTATGGCTGAAATAAGCAGTCAAAAACTGCTGAGAAGGGAGGGCAAGTAGAAAGGCTGTATTGTAAATGAATGCTTATTGAGAGTGTAAAATAGAAGTGTTTAGTGAGCTATTCTCTTTCTACACATATTGTAACTTGTTCTTCAAGATTTGACTGGAAGGTAATTCACTTCACCTTGTTGCACTAAGAAGTAGAAAGGAAGGACAAGTGAGAAACTTCACCTCATCCAAAATACACTGAGCTGAACTGAGAATAATGATCGTTTTGACAGTGATATCACTTGTGTGCTTATAATTAATTTTCCTTCCTTTCATCGTCTTGTCCAAATCCTCCATGAATAACGTACTGTATATTTATATAAGGATTCGCTTTGTAAAATTGAAAACAAATGCACAAGCAAACACAATAGTGAATGATTGTTAGGAGCAGTTTGCAGGGATCCCAAAAGTGGACTCAAGGCAGGTTGCTTGCAATACGATTGTTTATTGACAAGTTAGGGAATCTGCAGAGGTGTATGGCGTGGGTCTGAGGCGGAGAGGGGCAGGCTGGGGAAACCAAGCTCCAGGCATCCGAGGCAGGGCTGTCTAGCAGTGTCCTCGCGAACTGGGCTGAGATCTGGGAGGAAAGGGAGAGAACACAGGCTGTAAGCGTAGTCAAGACTAAGTCAATAAATCCTTCCTGTTCAAGAAGGAGCATTGACCTTGGCACTAGTTACCACAGGTGGGTAAACAGACGATCTGGCGCTGACTGGAGGCTGAGCTGGGTCTTTATAGCTGAGGTGATTATGGTGACGAGCCTCAGGTGTGGAGTTACATGGCGGACAAGCTGGAACACTCCGCCCATACCAGACAAGCATGCACACACATGACAAAGACTGACAGGAACAATAGGGAAGGGGAGGAGGAAAACATGAGGGCAAAAGAGGTAGCACAGCCAGCCCATGACAAAGATATTGTAAATGCTTTCTTTCCTTTGTTTGTTTAAGTGATTCACCCCCTGTTCAGGAACTCACCCTTTAGGTATTTCTGAAGAGGTTATTCTACATATGTTATACATTTATGTCAATAAGTAATGTAACCCATATCAAATGTTGACTTTGTCTCAGCCCGGCTTTTGGACTGCAACAAAAATGGGAGGCGCACGGGTAAAATATCCACGGGTTAAAAGTGATTTATAGCAAAACCACAATGCACCTTGAGCTTTGAGACAAGGAGGTCCAAACAACTACTGCTCTGGCTTACATACATGGGGTCCACCAGACCCAGGTGTGTTCCATGCACCTGATAACCTGCCAATCAGATCTGCAGCCCTGAAAACAAAAAGCAAGTCAACAACAGTGTGAACCAAGCAGCGGGGCTGTCACAACTTTGAAAAAAAAAAAACTGAGATTGGGTTCCTATTTGTATCAGCTGTCCAACTACATCTCTGAGGCTTTAAAGTGATACCTATACATTGTTAGCCACCACTGGCTGTTTGCATCTAAATATTGTACAGCTTATTAAAATGATGTATATTTTATTTTTATTTATATTTTAAATGTCCATAACCTTTCATATTTAACTGATTGAAAAAAGAAAAAAGTTTCTTTACACATTAAACATGGATGCTTCAGTTCAGTTACCCCTAATACAGCAAACATTTAAAATGGAACCTTGCAGCAGTATAAAACATATTTTAACTGTGATTCTTATAGAACTTTTAGAGTTAAGTGCCAGCACGGCTTATATTCTTTAAATCTCGTTGAGGCTGAGCTTTAGTGGTGCTCTAGGGGGGTTTAACAGCTAAAGTCTTCAACAGGAATTATACACACAGGAATTATTGGTGCTGCTTGTACCATCATCTTCAAGACTGTGATGTGATGGAAAACAGCTTCTGTAATGCAATAATCTTAAACATGTTTCCATTTCTGTAATTTAAAACCTCAAAACTTCTGTTTGGTGCTATTTTATTCTATAAAAAATGTATGCACTAAGTTACATCATTGCTGTATTTTGTATTGCTGGTAATTAGAACATTAGTCAATGTTTCCAGTCATTGAAATATTAGCTTTTCAAGCCACAGATGATTGATGATGAACACAAGTGACACCCAGAAAAGGTCATGTATAGGCGCAGTGGAAAAAAAGGTGTCTATGAGTGTGACAATTTTTTCAAAATGGAATCTTCACCAATTGCCAGACTTTCTGCAACTAAATCTACCTGGCTAATAACCATAGCAACAGGTCCACAGAGTGATTTAAACCCAACTGGACTCTCTTGAGCACAGAATTACTGTCAAACTGTATTTACCAGATGCTGAACAACTGCAGCCGTTTAACAGACCTACTGCAAATCATGTTAAAGCCCCAGATAAAACTCAGCATTATGGGTAATCTGGTCCCCACAGCAATAAAGTACAGGATAACACTCAACATGCCATGCGACATGCTGTGATGAAGGGCAGGAAAGGTCTGAGAGTGTGACACTATGGGTTTTCCTGTTATATGAGACAGTGACTTTCAGCAGAATGTTTATGTTTGTCTAATTCGCATGTGTGTGGATGTGTGCACACAAAGCCAAAAAGAGATTATAGACTGGGAAAAATATGAACCTGCTCCCGGGCTGCAGATCCCCTCTAGTCCAAAAGCCCCTGGTTTGCTTGGTGTTATTTAGTATGTTTAATTGCAATATGAAAATGTTTGCCAGGAAAATGCTCTAATGTTAATAGTATTATTACACTAACCAAATTCATTTCTGAGATCTGGGAAAGCAGCACCATCAGAGAAGCCAGATACTGTAGAGTTAGAAACAGGAGTGATTTGACATGCAGGTTTTAAACCAATCCTGGTGACTTTTCATTGGTTCTGTAATTGTATAATAAAATGTAATGATATAACAGTTACATAGTAAATATTAATTTAATATGCATTAATTACTGTAAGCTTTATTTCCATATATGTGTAATTGTATGGTTGCCTTCTGACAAAATTTTACATTTTTCAGTTTCAGTTGACCTGCTGTGCACTTACTCAAACACTGTCTACATGTTGGTCTACTAGCAATTAATTGGTATAGATTACCTCTTTACTATTTCCCTATAATTAGTACCAGGACACTTAAAATATTTTTTTTGTTGTTGTTGTTGAATTATTCAGAAATTACAGACCTTTGAAGTTATGCTTTCCTAATTCAAGTTTGAATGGCCAAATGTAGGTGACACAACAACCATTATAATAATTACTTAACTGTATGTTACATATCCACCACATATTGCTTACTGTAGCTGTGTACTGAAAAAATAAGTTAATTTAGATAATGTGTCTAAACTGTGGGGTTGTTTACAACCTACCGCCTCATTTGAGGGCTTGTGTCTCTTGTTGGACTTCTGTCTGTTTCCAGATCTCAGTAATGTCTACACTTCACTGAGTTTCAATCTTTTCATAACAGACAGAGGTGATGGACCCCAATTTGTGGTAAACTGGAAAACTGTCCTTTAAGGTTGTGCATTATTATCTAAAGCCCTGTCTGGCTCTATAAAAATGGTTCTGTGTAATTTGCAGTGAGTCATGATAGTAAACCAGGTGAAACAACACGAGGACCATGAAACTGAAACAGCTAAATAGAATTCAGCCATATAGCGCTTTTCCTACTGTGACTGTCTTCTGTGAAAAAGGCCTATTACAGTCATCACCTGACTTCCAAACCCACGTGCATACTTGTTCCCTACACCCTTATGTGTCCCAGCCTTTCTGTTATACCTGTTGGCCAATCCCTCTTTCTTTCTTGGCGTATTTGGACTGACTACCTGCAAAACCTGATACACAGCAAACCAGGAGGCTAGTAGTTTTCCAGAACAAAAATACTGGTTGACAAGGGTCAGGTTTCACACAAAAAAGATAATGGGGATTATGGTAATGTTGGCAGCTATAGTAAAAACAAAGTACAAATGATGATAAGATCAACATTTCAGCAATAAAACTAGCAGCCAGAATTTGAGCAGCAGGACGAATGACTCAGCAAATAGATGACAAATATAGCAGTGAAAGCGCTGACATTATTCTGAAGTGGTCATGAGTGTGATGAGGGCCAGATTGTGGATTCAAGATGTACAATTTGTGCTATAGCTGACAATAGCTAGTGTGCTCATAAAAGCCAGCAGTCAAAAGAGAGGGCAAAGGACAACACCATATAATCAGATAATAAAAGAAAATCATCTCATGCAAGACAGCTTCAAATGGACAGTGTGACTAAATAAACTATGAAAGAGAAAGTGCTCAAAAGTTCAGACTGTTAAGAGCAGAGGCATAGGTGCTATTCTCCCTGATGGGAAAGGTTCACAGTGATGGAGAGCTACTGATAGTTCAGAGCAGATTTCAAGGATGCAGGGCTGCAACACTGAGTAAAGCCTACAGGCTCATTGGAAAGTGCCAGGTAGATAACATCCTGAGAAAAGTCAGCCACTTCTAAAGGGGTATCAGTTTGTCTGCTGGGCTTCTGGGAATGATTCTGATGGCTGGTGAAGTCTAACAGTTATTCAGTTGTTTAGATTTACTGTCAAGGTGAGGACCAAGGGTTAACATGAATTGCTATTTTGTTGTGCTGTTCCAAGTAGCCATACTGTTTGTGGGTCATAACTACCAAAGCTACAGCAGGAAGAAGAATCCATTACATTAGCCATAAAATATGCATATATTATGTGCATTTATAAAGTAATAATAGAGAATTGTTAGAACACTGACAGTAATAGATCATGAGACTAATGCAGTATTTTTTTTTCACATTTCAGTAAAATGAAGAAAATGGTGAGGGGATTCAGAACACTTTATATACCCCAAAAGCGTGTAGCTACACGGATTCTGCCATAACAAGGTACGTGAAGCAAGAACACTATCCTCACCAGACAAACTACAGCCTCATTAAAATGCTTTAAAATGACTGAAGCTTATGTTTTAATAAGAAGTGACGTCTTGTGGCTATGTAAATAATGACAGTTTGACATTATTATAGCGCTGCAAAGCCTCCGGTGGGGCGATGGGACATTTAAAGTGTCTGATGGTTTCACAACCCGCTGTCCTACCAAAAGTCAATGTTGTTTTCTCTTAACTCTCTTAACTAAAATTAGAAAGACCCTATTCCTTTTTTTGGATTTTTGACATTTGAGGTACACATTTAAGGGTTGATTATGATCACAATCACAACCTAACATTAAACAAGTAGTTGTACTTGCCTAAAATTAAGAGAAAAATCCATCGATCTCGCATTGCACTTCTATAATATTGTCACTCACGATGGACAGTTTAAAGTATCAAAACTGGCGCATCGGAACCAGATAAATTGTCTTTTTCATTCTACACATTTTTCTTCCTTGTCAAAACCTACTTTACCCACAAAATAACTCGCCCACCTACAGTTCATCTCCTCTGCTTCAGCACCCTTGCTGCGACTTGCTGAAATAAGTGGAGGCCTCATTTCTTCATGCTGTTTGTCTGAACCCAGACAGCAAGATGCTGCTTCCATTTGGAGGGAGGAAAAGATAATTACACATGGTAACTCTATCTCACATCCACAGCCCCCTAATTGGGCTGTAGGATTTCTGCACCTTGGTGCACTCAAATTCCCTTGAGTTGTACAACAGCAATAACGCTTAGCAGGTGTCCTTACAACCTGATATCTTTCTTCAAATTTAATTCTTGTTACTGATGTCAATGTAAATAACCCCATGTACAAGTTAAGAAAAGCAGCTACAATCAGTTTATCTTCCATTATTTTGTGATTGGAACAGACTTATGGAAACCAGAGTAAAAAAGCTTTACACTGAAGAGGGGCATACGGTTAATAAACCTACCCTGGAATGATTCCATGATACACAACACAATACTCATTTTCACAGTTGAAAGCTGCTCAAGTTTCTCCTGTCGTAAATGAGATCTTATTGGCAGGCACCGCTCTGCTCCTTATCGCTCCTTGTCTCCCAGTGCTCATTTAAGTAAATTACTTTGCTTCTGTCTCACACAGGACAAGAAGCTTTCTAATTAACGCTTATCCTGTAAGTGTACAAATAAGTGCCACCGAAAATCAATGCTTATTATGACTGGAAAAGTTGCCATAAAATGTTGTGCCATTAATTAATTAAACAAAAATCAATTAGTTCAGTATAATATTATAGATATATTTGTCTATATTGATTTTGCTTTCAATCATTTTATATTTTCACACAAAATCACACATTTACATGAACCCTATTTTTCATTGACACTGAAGGGTTACAGAGGGGCACAAGATGGCATACTGTATTTCTAGGATAAACATGCTTGATAGTTTGTTCCCCTCAGCTCATCAACTTGATAGAGAACTGTAAACACAGAATCCCTTGGAGCCTCAGTGACATCTAGCTGAAATTGAGTTACTTTCTAGTGATAAAAATGTAGCAATGGACATTTTTAAAATACACTGGTCATTCTTCCTTCAACGAAGGACTGTGTCACTGAATGCAATAGCATGACTCTAATTGTTTTTTGCACAATGATGTAGTTCTGCGCCAGGAAGTCATAAGCAACTGACAATAGTTGTTAGTCATTGGGGGTCTTACGGGTATTTGCAGAAAGAGGAAATAAATTATTAGCCTTTGATAAACACATATAAGAAGGTGGTATGGACATTAGAGCTGCATATAGCAAGATTTTTAGTCGAACATAGAGCTTCCCCATCACCCCATCATCAGGGGTACATTCTCCCTATTTTCCAAAATTTAACTCTGGTGTCTCATAGAGGCCACCCAAAGGGATCAGCGTATCAAAGTGGTCTCCTAAACAGCTCCAAAAAGAAGAAACCTTTACAGTAAAACAAAGGGTGTGGGGGGGGGGGGCTTGAAGTAAAATATAGTATATATAATATTTATTTCAATCAAAGTAAAATAAAATCAATAAAAAGTAACATCCCCTCATTTGTTTGGTGTTGATGTGAAGCAGAGTCAGTACAAATATGAGTGTGCTGTGTGAAGGTCATTGCTAACATCTGTCACTCTTCCACAGCTGCTTCCCAGGAAGTGACTAAGTGAGAGGGACTCTTTGGAACATAATAGATTAAACGGTTTGCCCTGTGGCTATTCCATGAAGTCTGAACAACATGAAATAGTGATGACTTCATGGCAAAAGTCTATATGAAAGTTGAGTGAAATTAAATGATGCAGCAGAACACTGTAGCAACACATCAAAGGCAGTCATACAAGTCTCTTCTTGTGGCAGCTTGTACAGTTTCATGAATAGCGTCTCACTCTCCGTCTGTCTGCACACTTTCTTACCCTTCTCCGCGTTCCAGCACACACCCTCCACAGTGATAAGCCTCCTGGAAATTCCTCTTCATGATTCTGTAATCATTAACAGTCTGCACTTACAGTCAGGTCTGAAACACGATAAATATACAAAGAAGTACCATAAGGAATTAGAAGCTACAGGCACTGGAGAAGAGCTGAGGAGAAGATCCAATCGTCCTGAGGTCAGTTCCCCTGAACTATACGACTTAACAAACATGCTTTTTTTTACCTCTGGGAGGTAAATCTGCCTGCTAAGTTCAAGGTTTCAATCTGCCTGCCCAAAAACTTGTAGTGTTTATATATTGAGATCTGTTTTAATCGGATTCTTCTCCATGTCACAGAGAAATGCAACAGAGGTGACAATGGGGTTCACAGCATTGCACATTCACTGTCTTCTAACTGCATTCACTCTCACAACACAAGGTATGTGAAACTTTTTAAAACTCGTTTAAGCTAATTTGTTCAGTAGAAATATTTATAAAAATGAAAAGTCTGTCACAAATACAAGTTGCAGAAACTAATCTTCAAAATGATCTGAGCTATTCAGGAGGAAAAATCTTTTTCTTTTAAAAGTTTAAAGGGAGACTAGGCTGTAATGTTCTAAAGTGTGGTGGTGTTAATAATAATCCTAACTGTAAGACAAATGAAGCAACAAGAAACTTTTGTTTCCAATGGATCTCAGTACAATGTCTGTATCTTTGTCAACAGAGTTAGCCAAATTAAGTGTGAGTCCCAAGATCACTGCTGAGTGTGGTCAACAGGTAACCCTAAACTGTGACGTGTCGTCATCTAGAAATGGACTATCAGTCATACATATGGGGTGGTCCCACAACAAAACAACCTTATGTTCTGTGGACAGTGAAGGAACCATCACTACACACCACAGACATACTACAGACACAAGTGACTTCCGTTGTGAGTATGAACATGGACAATTGTCCCTCATCTTTAAAAAAGTGCAGCCACTGGAGAGCGGAAAGCGCTACACCTGCAAACTACACTCCAACCAGGGAGCTCCATATGGACATACAAGAGTGGAGTTAAAAGGTCAGAGTCTATTCTCATTTAAACATTTGTAAAACGTCTGTCATCAAAACACTGGACTGCTCTTTTTAGTTTCTTTTCCTCATTTGTACAAGTACTCAAAATTTTATTTAAAGCTGCAGTAGAAAATTTATTTCAGACATATTTTTTGTCATATTTGTTGAAATTCTCTTCCTTGACAACAATCAAATCAAATGCTCTGGATTCTAGTTGGGCACTTCTCATCCTCAAAGTCAGTCATGAAAGACATGAATTGGATGAGTTTGTTGGCAAAGTTCATGTCCAATTTTGATATGCAGGGGAGAGTGCATTTACCTTTTTCATTATAACATCACTGTTAGACACCTGGTCTGACAAACAAAATTGCAAAGAGACTTAGCTTATGGGTTCCTTTGACTTGATCTTAAAGTTTTGGTTTGGTTAGATGCCTGGGTCTGGTGGTTAACACAAAGCCCAAAGGGACTTCCCATCTCCTCTAGAAAGCACTGCTCTCAACTGCTTGTAAACAGTTCGTTTGTAGTCCAGCCCTTCACTTCCTTTAATTGTGATGTCACAATGAAAACGAGTCATGAGGCTTGCAGCTGGCGGGGTGAGGCACGCCCTCAAACCAAACTAGTCTGAGCGAGGCCCTTTGGCTCAACTCGCCTTTGTTTGTGTTTCCATTGGAGAAATGTTGGACCTATACCTGCTTCCAGGTACTTTTTTTTCATACCACCTCACCTTCGTCGAGGTCCCAAGCGAGCTGAGGGATACTAAAATGCAACGTGAAAACATGACAGACTGATTGGTCAGACAGAATATTCACTATTCACTGGATCATCATTGCGTGTGCCAGACAGAGGCCAGCAACAGAAAGTTTTATATTTTACAGTTTTTGTATGGAATTTCATCACTAAATCCACTTCTGAGAAGTTTTGAGCTGAGAAATCAGCTGTGTAGATTTCGAATATCGACAGTTTTACGAGACGTGATGGAACAAAAATGTGCTTGAATATTTTCGGAGTTGAGGAGCTCCACAAGTGGCTGCGGGGGAAGCCTGCGCCAAACCGCGGGAGGAGCGTGTGAGGCTGGCCAGCCACCCGCTCACAGAGCACTCTGCTCCCGCCGTCACACAGACCGCTGTAGCAACAACGGCAGAGGAAACACAGCACAGATGGAAGGCTTATCTGTCTTTACATTCTGAGGAATGTTCAACGTTTTAACCGTAGACTGTATATATTTTAAGAGCTTTGTGGATCGCTGGTGTGTGTGTTGCATTGAACATTACGTTGCGGCAGTTGTGTGTGGCGTCGCTATCTCTGGGTACTATCTGCAATGGAAAACGGAACAGGGTCGAGTAGAGTCGAGTCTATCGATTTGCGCTGATTTGGCCTGATGTTAAGATGTGGAATAATGATGTTGTGTGGTTGTAGACTGCTAATAACTTCTACCATCTGCTAGGTTAAGGTCTCGGCTTTGATTTGGATCACACTACCTTGTTTCTCATGACCCGCCCTTCTCTGCTTCTGATTGGCTAGTAGTCCTTACCTGGGAACTGCGCATGTGCAACTCCCAGCAAAAATTTTGTACAAGTAGGAGGCATCAGTCTATAGCTCAAGAGCAGGGTGTAGAACACATAGGGTGAAAAGAGGAGCTGCAGCAATGTGCAGTATGAGAAAAATATGGTGTTTTTTGAAAATTAAACCATGTAAACCTGTTCTAGTACAACCCCTTATTAAGATTTTGAACCTGAAAATGAGCATAATACTCTTTAAGAGACTTTTTTGAGCTTTCACATGCCTTAAAAAGGCTGTTGCTAGCATGTGAAACTACAATGGTTGTTGAACAGCACCTGAGCTACACGAGTCTTCTGAGTTGATGCTACGGTTTGTAATAGTTCATGGTTAGCTATAGCAAGGGAAAATGGGCACCTAGCTAAAATAAAGTAATAGCTAGTTACGGTAAGTTGAATAATCAACGCTTGCAATAATATGACACCCTTCAATCTGTCCTGAATGAGCTGACTTGTTGGGGAATATTGCATCATGTCACCTGCATATTGTAGTGTGCCTAGCTCAACTGTACAGAAGTACTGTTTTCTCTGAGAGGCTCTTGTTTTAAGCATATGTACCAAGGGGCCTAGATGTTACGCTTGATGTATACACCGAGGGGCATGTGGGCCCTAATGATCAACTCACACTGTAAGAACTCAGTGGCCGTGGGGCCATACTGGTCAGCTCATGTTTAAACAACAATGGGTAAGGACCATATATTATTATAAACTCAAACACAATTAGATTTTGTGTAAAATCCCAATTTACAAAGTAACTGGTTACTAAGGAATAAAATGTCCTTCTAAAGGTGGTGAGTGAAGTACAAGTACATTTGCTATTGCAGTACAGTATTTGAGTAAATGTACCTAGTAACTTGCCACAACTGTTCCATTGCAATTGGTGTAGATTTGATAATGGAAATTATGGAGGTATGGTGGCTATTCTAAATGAGAACATTAAGCTCCCAAATGTTTTGTGCATTATTGAATTTAATTTCAAAACTCTTCTTATGGTCTTCTTTGCAGAGTGTTGTGGAAGTTCTAAGGGCATTTTGACAAGTGATGGTCCCGTCTGCACCTTCAACCATGTCCACCCAGATGGAGATGTGCACTGGTTTCATGGCTCCCACAATCTCTCAGATGGGTCTTACACTACTACTACTACTAAAAGTGTGGATGAAAAGGGTTGGCTGACTATCAATAGTTCACTGAAGCGGAAAAGTTCAGATGTACGATACAGCTGTTCCTTGAAGAGCACCACCTCTGGTAGATACATTGCGAGCACTTTGATTCAGAACCATGAATTCCAGGTGAGGGGAGCCGGAAAACAAGGAGCGACAGACCCGGAGTGGAATGGAGTTGGATCACAGAGACCTATGAAGACAATTTTGTGTATTTCAATCTTACTTGCTGTCACACTAAAATAATGGATTTGCCAAAGTAAATCCTTCATCATGTCATGTGATAAATCATCAGGGTGAAGCAGTGATTAACATTAATTAGGAAAAATCAGGTACTGAGATTCGTGTATTTTTCAAAATCCAGGACAACAGCACTTCCAGTTAAGTGAGTCATCTTGCATGGTCCAAAGGTTTATTATTCTGCTTTTTAGCATTGGCAAGTGAACAAGGAAATGACTGTTGACAGACTGATAATCATTGCACTGTATGAAATGCCTTTGTTGTTTTGCGACTGCTGTGTGAATGTACGCTTTCTGCAAGAACGCCATGAAAAGAAAATCTGTCCACCTTGAACAGAATGAAAAGACCTTAAAAGATGGATTCTGCCATGAATTCCCCTCAGAAACAGAGAAGCCTTTGTGAGAGAAATATCAAATAGCTGGACACAGGAACTCTCAGTCAGGCAACTGTCTGTTGTTTGTGGATGGATGCTGCCCTCTGGTGAACTAGTTGTGATCAGAATGGCATGCAGCTGCTGTGCAACTAACTGTTTCAGGACCAGTGGATTGTCCATATGGAGGGCAAATGTGGGCATTAAAACAATTGGTTTATCTAAAAAAAAAAAGAAACATTTTTCATTTACCTGTAGTGGTATGTGGTCAAGCAGACAGCATTGGTTTTTGAAAAGCCCCGTTACAATGGGGTGGAAATAGCACGTTTAACTGTAGAGACATGTTCCAATGAACAATGTCCATAGTGAGGTCTGGATTATCCAGAGTCATTGGGACACTATTTCTGGAAAGAAATGTTCCTGTTCAATGCTTTAAGCACAACAAATGAAATTCCATTCTCCTCAATTTTATTGGTGTGGTTATATAATCTCAAAGATGAATATCTCAAACCTAGGCATACAAGAATAAGGCCAAAAACTATCTGCATGGTTACACACCACCAGAGATAAATGAGGAATTTTTTTGTTTTTGCACAGACAAAGTCATAGATATGTGCAAAACTGAATATTTTGTTGCTTTTCATTTTAGATCTGACCCGTAGTCAGTGTCCACAGGAGGTATAGCTCGAAGATGGAGAACAAACCCAACTCCAAAGCTAAAACTCTGCTTTTATAACGCCTCAGTGGACCCTCTTCAGACAGGACATTTGAAAGCTGTTTCGAGTCAAAATGATTCTTTGCTAATGGTGTCACTAAATCGGTGCCATGCATGGGGCAGCTTGAGCTTTTAGTAACATGTTGCTGCGGCTGAGAGCCCACTGGGTAAACGAATACAAGGTCACTTTGACTATTCCAGCCCATATGAATGCATCCAAAAAACACAGGCATGACACACACACACACACACACACACACACACACATGCACGCATAGTTTAGATATACTGAGAACTTATTTGTTTTGTATTTAATATGTGTTTTGGAATAATAGTCTCTCAAAACCATCATTTTGAGAAATAATCCTACTGACTAATGCAAAATGAGATATACTCTACTTAATGCCTACCACATATTTGGCACTGTAAAATTGAAGCAATTTAGATAAATGTATTCAAAATGGCTGTATTTTATTTAATTGATTATCTATTACATTATGACACTAATGTGCCTGAATTCCTGAAAGGCGTGTTTTTGATTTGTTATAGTAGTAATGTCTCTTTCCTGTTGACTGCACAATAGAGGAAGTTTAAATGAATCACTGTAAATAGTTTGGGTTGTTAAAAGCAAGACGTTTCAATCACTGAGTTTTCTTTTTGTTTTAAACTCCAGTACCTGCACGTCTTTACAAGTAGAAACCAGTTAAAGTCACCCCATTCAGGCTCAACCGTGTAAACATGAGAGTTAAGAATCAGCTTTTTTGTCTTTTGTTTTGTTTTTACTTTTGCAGCTGACTTAATGTCTACCAAACAAATCTTAATAACATAATAACTGCTTTAGGCTGTCAAAATGGAGTATTTATAGGGAAATAAAGGACATTTCTGATTAAGATAGTGTGTAGATATTTTCTCTGACAATAAAAGATTGAGATAGACTTCATACCTCATTTGTATGTTGCTTTGGACAAAGGCATCTGGTAAATCAATATGTGTAAATGTAATGTGTGCATCTTAACGAAGTGCATTAAAACATCTGTCTTAAAGGGGCTATATGTAGTTTTTCTACTAAAATGAATCATTTTTATTGCCTGTGTGTGAAAGGGTTGTAATCTGACATTAAAATGATCCACTTGCCGGGTATGGCTATTAATTCTGAAGGCAGGTATTTCTATTCCTATTCGAAGGCTCTGGGATCGGATTTTCCGCGAAATCCAGTGACTGACACTTTCATGAGCGCTCCCGAGCCTCTCGCTGTGTCTACTTTGTACTCAGCAGCGACGACACAGCAATTTGCGACATGGAGTCTGCTAACAATAAGAAAGACCTGCTTATAGCAAAACACAGACTCCAACATAAACTCAACTCGTCAAGGCCTGCAAGAAATGATGTAACGGTAAAAAGCTAATGTGGAGCGATTTGTTTACTATCCTGCCACTGTTTGCTTCGCAACGTTCAATTTAGATTTATTGCCTTTTACTGATGGGTACACAGCTTCTCCACCTCTCAGTTGCTGTAACTAACATGACCCACATAATATACAACCCAGAGAAAGAGCCATCCACTAACACTAGTTACAGTAAAGTTACTTACTGCGGTCTGTTATAAAGTGTGACGCAATCTTATAATATTCAGTCCAGCTCACTACCCGTTTCATTATCGTCCAGTACATGTAGCTGTGCTGACACTGCTGAGCCTCCGGTGACAGATTCACAGATAGTAAAGATAGTTACTGAAAAGCAACAGGCAAACTAACGATGTAGCACGTCGGCTAAATGCAGTAAATGTACCGTGATCATGTAACAAGCGTGGATTAGTTCAACCTGCAGCTGATAAAACTATTACTGTAATGTTGCAGTGGGAGTTTACCTGAGTTCCCACCATGTTGTGTGTAGCTGGCTCCCCACCTGTCTATACCGCTCTGACTTTGCCGTTTTTCGCAAGTACTGTGTCGATATGCTGGTGTCTCGCTGCGCTGAATGAAGTAACATTACGGCGCCGGTGTTGATCCACCTGTGAGACGGGAACCTTGAAGTAACCGAGCATGAACATGTCTGTGTGAAAAGCCAAGGCCTGCATGCTGTTGTTCCTTCGTTTATTGCAGGATTTCTGTGTGAAAGTGGTTGTGTTTCGGATTCTGCTCGCTCATGAGTTCAAGCGAGCACGCGTACGAGCACACACCTGGTTGCAATCTTAAAACGGCACCGCTAGTGGCCGCTGGAAACTACATAATGCCCCTTTAAGTACTCGACATAAAAGACTAAATTGTTATTAATATGGGGCTTTGCCATCTTTTTATTCATTTCAGTGTCTTTAACATTCCTTAAAAAACATCTATAGCAATAGTAATTCTGATAACTGAGGAATCTCAGAAGGAGAAGTGAACAAACAAAGCTTTAAGCTTTAAGCAAAATTTAAGCCAGGGATTACTTCAAGTTTTTTACATGGCAGAGATGGTGATATTTTTTGCATAAATGCAAATCTTGTTTTATTGTAGATGCAACATTGATGTAATTTAGGAGGCTTTAAGTTGTTCCATAAAGTCAAAATGAAGCTATACCTCTCTAACTGAGCTTAAAAGTTCATTCTTCTTGCATTTATACAATGTGTAAAATCATCACCTCAAGATGCATTTAGTAGCTGTTCTTGAGCATTTGGTGATGTTACATGCCTTTGTGCAGATGTAGTTTACTCAGTCATCATGCAATTACAATCAAATAAAGACTTTTTTCCTGAGCACTTTAATAATTTTTCAGTCATGTTGACTTCACATTTTTTTGGCTTTGATCCAACATGGATAAGAAGTCCTCAAGGTTCTCAGGGGGAAAAAATACACTTGAACATCTGCAGTCAGATGACAGCTGTGCAAACTCACTGTGCTGATGAATTTCCTGTGATATGTTACTGAATGGAGCGTGCAATGAGACTGTTTGTCAACTGCTTCTGCTTCAGCCTATGGACCAAATATTACAGTTTAAGGATATTTTCTGCTGCACATCCAGATATTACTGTAAAACTTCAATCAATAGCCTGGGCTTTTATTTGCTTCAATCACTGAACTCACACTGTCTTTATCTGGGACTGGTGTCAATGGCACAGGCCTTTAATACCTTTTGCACCAAACTCTACAAAGGCTGGAATTGGGCTACAATTAAATTTCTTTTCAACTATCATTTCCACTATGAATCTTACTTGTATATAAAATAGGCTTTTTTCATGTCTCTTGTCTATAACCGATCTTACAATGTGTAGCATGTCCATATTGACAAAGATTTTACTTTTTTATTATTTTTTTTTTTTTATGCATGATCTAAGCAGCGTAACCAGCTCAAGCAGGCGATCCATTGGGCTTTAGTAGGTTTTATACATCCAAAGAACTTCAATAAAAACAGAGCAGGCGTCTCATTTAGACCTGCTTTTATTTGTCAAAACGTGTAGCCACACCAGTCCAGTCAAAGGGACCGGTGTTTAACAGGAACTAAGCTTTCAACTGAAGTTTTACGGTAGTAAAACAACAAACTGCATTAGTGTCTATCTCTCTGTGCTTGTAGCTGAAGCATGCACATGTTACCACAAGAGGGAACACGTTACACATTTAACAGTCTTCCTCTGGAGAAATAATGATTTGAAACTGTTTTACATATTGATGCGAGGCTGCAGGGTTCAAAAGGACCAAATTGCTGTTGAGTGAACTCAGAGAACATTTTCATTCTGCAACAAACGGTTTGTTTCATAATGACGGCTAGTATAAGAACTGTCCAATACAACTCTACGTTACAATAAGGCATATTATACCAGAACGATGTGTACAATTTAGAAAGTGAATAAACATACTCCTCTCTAACTATATTTCTCATTACCAAACTGTGTTATGTTTGGATTGCTAATCATCCTTAATATGATTATGGGGTAATAATTTCTGTTGATTTTATAACCCCCACTGCCTTGTTACATCATCTCCCAATGTTTGAAGTTTGCTACTGCAAGCACCTCATCTGGGCAAAGTACACAGCAGGGGGTGTTCACTGAGATTTGTGTGTGAGTGTGTACAGGGGCTTCAATTCAAGTTCCCATGGTAACTGTGAGGTGTCTTACTGTGTGCCCCTGGCTTCATCTCTCTCTCTCTCTCTCTCTGGTCAATTATTCCAACTGGCTGTTATCTCCTCTCAGAGAGGCTTACATTAGCACCCTGACAGCCGAGTGGTCATTGGTCAGGTGAGCGGCTGTAGATGGTTGGGTGTGTGTGTGTGTGTTGTGCACAGATCAAGAGACGAGATAAGAAACTGACTGCCCGACAAACAGCGAGACAGGATGGATAGATGGGACAGAGAGGGAGAGAAAAGACTGACGGATAGTGGAATGGAAAGAGGAGATAAAAGCCAGATTCTGTCAACAAACAGGAGATTTATTTGAAGCACTGATAGCCTGTTATCTAACATTATGGGAAATGGGAGTTGGCTTGGGATTAATTGCACCAAGAGCTGATGTACACAAGGATCCTTGTTGTTGGTGACAGCTGTGGCACAGTTTCTGTAGATTTCCTCATTCTGTGTTTTCTTTATGTGACTTGGCAGTTCCATTTGCTGTACAACACAATTCTAATTATTTTTTATCACACACATTCTGCTCACACACTCACATACATATTTTATAAAGCGTTATGATAATGAAGTTTTAAAGCCACTGAAGACACTGATATTTATTCCCAGCCCACCACACTGCATGTTTTCATTCAGTTCAAAGTCAGATTATTTACTAAAGTAAAAGCAGACAGAGATAGACCTTTTTATTAAGGAGTAAGTTCTCACTTTGAAATCTTATGAGAGGTAAGTTGTTGCAGGCAACAACCTGAGGCAGTAAGGCACCTTACTCTTTCACTAAAAGGTCTCTGGGATCATTTACATAATACTGTTAGACACTTATATATAGGATATAGGATTTATACTGTTGGGTAGGTTAATCTACCCAGCATGGAGGGTGGTCCATTAAGATTCACAAATAGGAGCAATGCAAGGCTGTTTTCACACAAGGTATTGCAGCCCTTGCTGTCAGTCTCATTAATGGCAGAAACCCCCTCTCACTGGTGGGAAGGTACTGTATGTCTTGCTTGCCTTGGCCTACTAAGCTTTTCCTGCATTATGCCTGGTGCTTTATCTTAAATGAATCATGGCGATTCAGCACACAAACTGAGTGGGATTTTGTTTTAGTTATCATCATGCATGAATCATATATCAATGAACACTGAATGTATTACTGTATCTCTGTACATTCTGTACATATCTCAGGCAACGGTGCAAGAGGTTTAATTAAACACTTGGTCCCTTTCTGAGTAGAGAAGATCAGAGAACATCAGTGACTCAACGACAATGACAGAGTCATCCATTTTGTTGATCCAAACTCCTGAAAGCTTGCTTTATATAACAGCTGTTGCCTTATAGAGATCAATACAGGAATAACCCGGGCGGGAAGACTGAGCTGCACTTCAGCTGCTTTCACATCTTCACTGAGCGGATGTAGTCTTGTGTAGCTTGTACGTTACAGCAGGAGAAAAAGAAGTGTTTAAAGGTATGAATAAGAATGAACATCAAGATACGCTCTTAAGCTATGAGCCAGAGCTGATTCCCCAGTTATTCGGAGCAGCTGGAGACCAGCAACAAAGACTGTTATGTAAATGAAAGATGAACCTGTTCATCTGAAGACACCGCCTGTAGCCTCACATAATATACCAAAATATTACAGCTAATGCTGAGATGCAGAATGCTTGAATACACGCTCTGTTTATTAAGTCTTCCTTTCGGGTGTCACAGGATGAAACATGAGCTGTCAGTTCTCCTTCTTTTTTGACAGACTGAGCTTGAAATTTGTTGGAATGTCTTGTTATTTCTGTCGACACAAATAAGGGTGGCATATGGCACCTAAGTCACTTGATGCCTAAGGCCTTGTGCCCATATGTGACAGTACACGTTCTTGTCCATGTTCCTCCCAGTAAGCTGTGTGATGGTAGAAGAGAACCACTGACTGAAAGCTAGAATAAAAGGACACAAGTGAGTAATGATACTACAGATAGTGTCTTTCAGGTTTTGCTCTGCATTCATGCAGCTCACAGATAGCAGGCAGGCGTATTTGTTTAGTTGTGTGTGTTGTAAAGGGAGTATTTTATGTAACTCCATGCAGTCCTAGCCTTGGCTGTCTTGGGAGACCATAAGCTTCACCTCGCAAAACAATGAACAAAATTATCTCGTCACTACAAAGTCTGCTGCTTATCTACTACCCCACCTTGTTCTCCTTCTATGTTGTCCGCTTCACTGTTCTCCTCCTGTGTTGTCACAAAATTTCCGAGAGACAGAGACAAACAGCCAGAGTAACTCACTCTCACTCCTGGCTGTGTGTGCACAGTGCGAGCGGGAAGGGAGCGATGCTGTGCTGCTGCCTGAAGAGCTGCTGACTGAGATTACTCTGAGCAGTATGCAGGGGAATAAATTAGCACAGATTATAAGAGACTTTTGTATATGTCTCACTTTTCCCCCTGATTGTCAGAGTAACTTAACACATTTGTCACTAGTCACATTTAGGAAAGGTAGGAAAACAGTTGGCTGCACATCAAACCACTGCATATCAGGGGGCTGGACATAAACTTTCAAAACTTTACAACACATTGGACTGGAAGTGCTGACGGAAAACATATTTTTATGTTTTAATGTTTTATCAAAATTATTGCTAGGGACAATTCAGTATGTGCTGGACATTGGTAGGGACATGTTGTAAAACGTTGATTTTCTGTTTAGGAATATCCACCACTAAAGCGCAATATCAGCGATAATGAAAACTACCTTATACTGGAAGTTCACATCATTTTGTTTAGACTGTAAACACAGCCAGTCAAGTGGGAGAAAAACATCAACCTCCTAGTTACAATTCAGTGTGAGATATTTAAAGCATCGAAAATCAATGCCACTCACACATGAGATATTAAATGTGACAGGCAAGCCAGACAAGGTGTTTAATTTGCACAAGAAACCAAACCAAAAACTAAATAATTTAATCAATTAAAAAAGAGATATTTACTGTATTTCACTTGCATTTGCAGGTGTAAATGCAAAGGCCGGTGGAGCAGATGTCTTTGTCAAGTTAATCTTTGCAGATGCAGATCACATGTTAATACCAGGTGTAACTGGGGTTTAAGAGGGAGGTCAATTACGCTCACTGTGCACACACCCACACTGTGCTGAGAAGAGGTGTAATCAGCCATAATAAGTGAAAGCACCTGTGTGCACCAGTGGACAGTAATTAAGTACATGCTTAAGTTACTTAAGTACTGTACTCAAGTACAAATTTGAGGAACTTGTGTCACGCTGCCTCAAGCAGGGAGGTGACAGCTGGTGTTTTGTATGGATGTGTTTGAGTTTATTTTGTCCCTTTTTGAGTGTGTGAGAGATGCTTTTAGGGTTTTAGTTTTGTCTGTCTACCTGTGGTGTTCCCCTCTCTCCCTCTCCCTCGCCTTTCCACCCCTCTCCTTCAGGGCAGAGTTGTGGGCCGTGTCTCTGGGAGCTGGGTATCTTCCTCCAGCTGCAGGCAATCAACACTTCTTACACCTCCTGTCTCCTGTTGTCATCTGGACTGGTTTATATACGCCATCTGTTATATAAGCCAAGTCTTGATGTAGGCAACGGTACGACCTGCCTACCTGCCTTCTGTACTTTGTGTCAGTTTTGACCCTGTTTTCCTTGTGCCCTGTTTTAGTGTCCCTGGGAGACCCTGCTCTGTCCTGGAGTCACTCTGCCTCGAAGAACGCCTGACTGGAGATCTCCCCACCGCAGACACTCTTCCCAGTCAGCCTGTTACCGGCCCTGCCTGGCCTTGCTCTTACCTGCCCCCTCACACCGGAGGAACCCAACCCCCTGCATCGAACCTATCCACCTAATCTTGTGTTCAATAAACTGAGTAAATACCTTTCTGAACTGAGTTCTTGTCTGCATTTGGGTTTGAGCCACAAAATCCATGACAACTTGTTCTTGTAGTTGTACTACTTGTTGTAGTGGAGAGCGGGGCATGTTGTCACACTTTTCACACTGTCTCATATTTACTGAGTACCGTACATCACAAAGGTACAAATGTCCTAGCAAATGAAAGAATGAAGTCTTGGGCAGAAGTTTTGTATTCATTACGTCTTCCTATCTTATGTCATTATGGAGCTGTAGACTGTTGAATAGAGAGTGTGCACTTGTGACAATTTGCCCCATCGGCAGGTAAGTTGTCACACAGCATTGGGTAAGTTGTCACACTGGTTTATCAAACAGTTAGAACAATTAATTGTGAATATTGATTTCAATTTCAAATTGTTACCAGAACTAAAAAATAAAATCAATCAACAATCAAGCCTAGAGAATTTGGAAAATAAATAATTTCATTAAAAACAAAACTGGTGGCACAGCACACATTGAACTCTTTACTTACTTTAAACTCAAACGGTCTCTGGAGTGCAAACAGATCTATGATAACTGAATGTAATGCTGCAGATAAGTAGCTTAAATGTAACTTCTTAACTAAACAGATGTGGTGTTTAAACACACTAATGCAACAATGTGCATTTTGTATGATATGTATCTGACAAATCAGACATGTGTTTAGAGTCACAATTCTGTTTCACATAAATTGCCTTTGCCTGAAGTGCAAACATCACAGGCCCATTTGTTGCATTTCACACACTTAAACCACGTCTTCTTTGGAAAACTGTATGAAAAGTGTTCCACATAGATGAGGCCAAAAGAGATGTCAGCAGCTTATATCGAAATCCTTAGCTGTACTTCTGATTGATTTGTTCTTTAACTTTACCTGCCTGACGGCCTTTAACATTATGTCAGGTGGTATTCTGTCATTGTCTGTCTTCTGTTGATAATTTCTACATTCCTATCTTCAAAAACACATTCCTTCTTGCCATTACAAATTAATTACAAGCTTATTTGTCTACTACTCTTGTTGCCTAACTAAATTAATGACTGTATGATGTTAATTTAATATTAGTGTCAGAGGTAATTACACAATTTCACATAGTGTTTTGAGCATGTTATAGGTGTTTATTTGTACTGGGGCAACTAATCATATGTGACGACTTGCCCCAAAGTCAATGAGACAACTTGCCCCAAACTGACATGTGTGCTAATGTTGGCTAATTAACTAGCTTAACATAGCTCTTCAGCTGAAGTATCAAAAGACACGTTACTGTCTCCTCTACGTTGTGCAAAGTTATCATTTTGACAATTCACACCTAATAGGGTTGGACTACATAAAATGTAAAGTGCAAAGGTTTAATTTTGAAGTAAAAAAATAATAAAATTGTGCTCACCTCTGATTAGAGTTACCATGACCACATGTGAACAGGAAATTGAACATAGAAAAAGAAGTCACACAAAATGGCTATTTGATTTTTGTCATAGAGCCTCTAGTGTTGGAGTTATGAGCAGTGTGACAACTTACACACGAGACAACTTACCCCGCTCTCCCCTACTAATACTTTTCATAATATTCTCCTTCAATCTAAGAGCAGTTACATTCTTAAAGGGGCATTATGTAGTTTCCAGCGGCCACTAGCGGTGCCGCTTTAAGATTGCAACCAGGTGTGTGCTCGTACGCATGATTGCTTGAACTCATGAACAAGCAGAATCCGAAACACAACCGCTTTCATACAGAAATCCTGCAATAAACGAAGGAACAACAGCATGCAGGCCTTGGCTTTTCACACAGACATGTTCATGCTCGGTTACTTCAAGGTTCCCATCTCACAGGCAGATCAACACCGGCGCCGTAACGTTACTTCCTTCAGCGCAGCGAGACACCGGCATAACGGCACAGTACGAAAAAAGGCAAAGTCAGAGCGGCTGTAGACAGGTGGGGAGCCAGCTACACACAACATGATGGAAATGTAAACTCCCACTGCAACGTTACAGTAATAGTTGCTCAACAGCTGCAGGTTGAGCTAATCCGTGCTCGTTACATGATAGCGATACATTTACTGCATTTTGCCGACGTGCTACATCGTTAGCTCGCCTGTTGCTTTTCAGTAACTATCTTTACTATCTGTGAATCTGTCACCGGAGGCTCAGCAATGTCAGCACAGCTACATGTACTGGACGATAATGAAACGGGTAGTGAGCTGGACTGAATATTATAAGATTGTGTCAAACTTTATAACAGTTAGACCGCAGTAAGTAAATTTACTATATGTTAGTTACAGCGACTGAGAGGTGGAGAAGTTGTGTACCCATCAGTAAAAGGCAATAAATCTAAATTGAAAGTTACGAAGCAAACAGCGAGCTAATGCAGCGTTAGCTAGCTGCTCGTGGCTGCATCACTGTGGGATAGTAAACAAATCGCTCCATATTAGCGTTTTACCGTTACATCATGTCTTGCAGGCTTTGACGAGTTGAGTTTATGTTGGAGTCTGTGTTTTGCTGGGAGCAGGTCTTTCTTAGTGTTAGCAGACTCCATGTCGTAAGTTGCCGTGTCGTCGCTGCTGAGTGCAAAGTAGACACAGCGAGAGGCTCAGGAGCGCGCATGCAGGTGTCAGTCACTGGATTTCACGGAAAATCCGACCCGGAGCCTTCGCATAGGAATAGGAATACTTGCCTTCAGAGTTAATAGCCAAACCTATGGAAAGCCCTTTTAGCATTTATTCCATATCCTGGATATCAAACTTTATTTTCTTTGACTAGTTCGGTCTTTGGCGGAACTAGTTCGCCATTTTGTCGAACTAGTAGACCAAAAGTCTCAACTAGTTGGCTTTTTGGCGAACTAGTGGCCATCTGGACCGAACTAGTAAAGCCCAAACACGTACTAGTTAACTAGTGCGCAGCAAAAGCATTAACATGTTAACTAGTCGACCGTAAATTCGGCTTACTAGTTAACTAGTGGATGACAATTTTCTGCACTAGTTAACTAGTAAATCCCAAAATGTCCACTAGTTAACTAGTTAAAGCCTATTTTGTTCGTACTAGTCAACTAGTAAGGCTAAAAATGTTTTACTAGTCAACTAGTAAGACCTAAAATGTTTACTAGTTAACTAGTAAGGCTTAAAAAGTTTCACTAGTTAACTAGTGAAAGCCAAAATGCGCACTAGTTAACTAGTTGGACTGTTTTTGACTTTACTAGTTAACTAGTGACACTAAAGATTCTACTAGTAGTACTAGTGGAAAGCTAAAATGCTGACTAGTTAACTAGTTGCACAAAATGCTAATAAGGGGGTGGTAGCAGAGCATATTTTAAACCTTCCTATTGGCTGTCCAGCAAGAATTCACTCCTGGCAAAATTTAACCCTTTAAAGCCTGATGAACTTTTCATTTTGTTAATCTATGCAGAAAAATGTGTGAAACCAGTGTACTGTCAGATTAATCTTTATTAATGCTTGATTTATTTTACTTTTTGCCTTTTTAACAATGAAAACACCAAGGTTTTTTTTCCCTTTTGCATCGTTGGTGAAACAGAAACGCAGGTTCTCTGCTCCATGGAGAAGGCTATACTCTCTTTCTCATACTGTATATATATATATATATAGAGTATATATATATATATATATATATATATATATATATATATATATGGAGGGGAGTCGCATCGATCACTGAGCCATGACAGTTTTTTGTATGTTTTTTTTACAAATGCCACATCCTCCGCGTGTCCACGGTAACGGGTCCGTAATCTATTTGCGTTTTTATAGCTGGATTCCGATCCAGAAACAGCGGCGATTCGGGTTCGGATCATAGATCGCTCGGCGCTGCCGCCATCTTGCCGGGCGACCTCACGGAAGCCGTTGGGTTCATTTCAGTTTCAGCTTCTACCTCAAGAAGAGCGTGTTCGGCAGAGGCGGACTTTGTCGGTCTCTGCTGGCGAACCGTAGGAGGTACAACCTCATGCAATATAGCGATTTTTAGAGGAGAATCAACACAATGTGTTGATTTTACCTTGAAAAAGTGTTTCACACTTTCAAACTACATTTTGCAGCTCCACCACTGTCCTGCTCACTCAGTCACAGTCACTTAGTCACACTGTTAAAAGGACAGGCACAGGTTTTATTCTGAGCTGAGACTATTTGAATGTTGGGTCAAAAACTGCTGTTTAAGACAGGATACAGATTCTGACAATAAATCTCTGCTAATTAACACACTTCAACTGGGACTGAATGAATGAGGAAATTAAACAGCTTGTCTGGCTCTGTAAGAGGGAGGAGAACTCAGGGTCTGTTGAATAAAACCTGATATTGAGCAGGTTTGGTTCACAAAGTTACCCCCCTTTCTGGAACTGAAAACTCACAGAGTCTCTCATCTAAGGCCAGCAAACTCTGACTTTTTAATATACCTGTTTTCTGGAAGACAGTCCTGATCCTTCTAGAGCTGCAATAATAGTATAAATTACTATTCTAAATATATTATATTTTTCACTGGTGTTTTCATGTGAATGCACTTCCACAGTCTGTTTTGATCTCAACAATCCAATTATTATGTCTTAATATACATTTTAGGACACGGCTAAGCAGCCAGTTAATACATTTAGGTTTATTGTGAGATTGTAGATCTGTTTTATGATTAAAAGACGATAGTTCTGAAAGACCTGAATGATATAATATAGCCTAATGACTCTGCCTTTCATCTAACATAACATTTAATTCATGGTAAGCTGCTAAAATGTCCCCCTGAAGCAGTTAAAGAATGCTGTTAAGTCATCACAATTCAGAGCTGCCCCTTTAAGGCTCTCCAGCACACAGTTTGAACAATGACCAATGAAAAGCCTTGTCCCGCCTGCTCTATTTGCATGTGGTCCACTAGTAGCACTAGTAGTACTAGTGGACCGCATGAAGCAGTTTACATGTTAACTAGTAAGGTCAAAAATGTCCACTAGTTGACTAGTAGAGGCTCTTTTTGACCTTACTAGTTAACTAGTAAGGCAAAAAATGTTTTACTAGTTAACTAGTAAGAGCTAAAATGTCCACTAGTTGACTAGTGGAGGCTCTTTTGGCCTTACTAGTTAACTAGTAACACACATTTTGGCGTACTAGTGAACTAGTGCGGTCCTAAAAGCGTCACTAGTTAACTAGTAAGGCTGATTTTGTTCTTACTAGTTAACTAGTTGAAGGAATTTCGTCTTACTAGTTCAGCTTTGCACCGAACTAGTAAGGACTTTGACCGAACTAGTTCAAAATTTTTCGAACTAGTCGACGACTTGACCGAACTAGTTCGACAAAAACGCGCACTAGTCGACTAGTGCGCGCGACTAGTTAACTAGTGTAGGAATAAAATTGTACTAGTTAACATGTATGACAGTTGCAGCACTTCACTAGTTAACTAGTTGCGCGCACTAGTTCGACTAGTGCGCGTTTTTGTCGAACTAGTTCGGTCTAGTCGTCGACTAGTTCGAAAAATTTCGAACTAGTTCGGTCAAAGTCCTTACTAGTTCGGTGCAAAGCTGAACTAGTAAGAAAAAATTCGTTCAACTAGTTAACTAGTAAGAACAAAATCAGCCTTACTAGTTAACTAGTGACGCTTTTAGGACCGCACTAGTTAACTAGTATGATTTTTTGTGTTGAACTAGTTAACTAGTAAGGCCAAAAGAGCCTCAACTAGTCAACTAGTGGACATTTTAGTTCTTACTAGTTAACTAGTAAGACATTTTTTGCCTTACTAGTTAACTAGTAAGGACCAAAATGCGTCAACTAGTTAACTAGTAGACATTTTTGACCTTACTAGTTCACTAGTAAAAACTTTTAAGCCTTACTAGTGAACTAGTAAGGTCAAAAGAGCCTCTACTAGTCAACTAGTGGACATTTTTGACCTTACTAGTTAACATGTAAACTGCTTCATGCGGTCCACTAGTACTACTAGTGCTACTAGTGGACCACATGCAAATAGAGCAGGCGGGACAAGGCTTTTCATTGGTCATTGTTCAAACTGTGTGCTGGAGAGCCTTAAAGGGGCAGCTCTGAATTGTGATGACTTAACAGCATTCTTTAACTGCTTCAGGGGGACATTTTAGCAGCTTACCATGAATTAAATGTTATGTTAGATGAAAGGCAGAGTCATTAGGCTATATTATATCATTCAGGTCTTTCAGAACTATCGTCTTTTAATCATAAAACAGATCTACAATCTCACAATAAACCTAAATGTATTAACTGGCTGCTTAGCCGTGACCTAAAATGTATATTAAGACATCATAATTGGATTGTTGAGATCAAAACAGTCTGTGGAAGTGCATTGACATGAAAACACAAGTGAAAAATATAATATATTTAGAATAGTAATTTATACTATTATTGCAGCTCTAGAAGGATCAGGACTGTCTTCCAGAAAACAGTCAGAGTTTGCTGGCCTTAGATGAGGGACTCTCTGAGTTTTCAGTTCCAGAAAGGGGGGTAACTTTGTGAACCTAACCTGCTCAATATCAGGTTTCATTCAACAGACCCTGAGTTCTCCTCACTCTTACAGAGCGAGACAAGCTGTTTAATTTCCTCATTCATTCAGTCCCATTTGAAGTGTGTTAATTAGCAGAGATTTATTGTCAGAATCTGTATCCTGTCTTGAACAGCAGTTTTTGACCCAACATTCAAATAGAGCAGAACTAAATCTAAACTGTTATTAGCCTATTCAAAATTCCCTTTTAACTGTTATTCTAGTGATTAAATGCTCTTCTTCTACAATTGGCCTAATGTTGTTGTTTGTGGTAGCCTGCAGGTTAGGCCTAATTCAGTTGTTAATTTTAAAATGTAGGAAATTGGACTGTTTTGATCTGTAATGACAACCACTTAACCCCTAGAACCTATTTTTAGGAAAAACACCTAAAATAACATATCCAAAATAAATCAGTAATATCTCCTCAACCATTAGGCCTAGATGCATAATTCTGGTCTCCTTTGAAATGTAAGAAGCAAAGGAATTCTCCTCTAAAAATCGCTATATTGCATGAGGTTGTACCTCCTACGGTTCGCCAGCAGAGACCGACAAAGTCCGCCTCTGCCGAACACGCTCTTATTGAGGTAGAAGCGAAACTGAAATGAACCCAACGGCTTCCGTAGGCCGCCGGCAAGATGGCGGAGCGCCGAACGATCTATGATCCGAACCCGAATCGGCGCTGTTTCTGGACGGAATATAGCTATAAAAACGCAAATAGATTACGGACCCGTTACCGTGAGTACGCGGAAGATGTGGCATTTGTAAAAAAAACATACAAAAAAACTGTCATGGCTCAGTGATCGATGCGACCCCCCCCATTATATATATATATATATATATTATATACGCTCTCTCTATATATACAGTATGAGAGAGAGAGAGAGAGTATAGCCTTCTCTATGGAGCAGAGAACCTGCGTTTCTGTTTCACCAACGATGCAAAAAACCCTTGGTGTTTTCATTGTTAAAAAGGCAAAAAGTAAAATAAATCAAGCATTAATAAAGATTCATCTGACAGTGCACAGGTTTCACACATTTTTCTGCATAGATATTAATCAAGGAGCTGGCAGTCAGGCTTTAAAGGGTTAAATTCTGTCAGGAGGGAATTCTTGCTGGACAGCCAATAGGAAGGTTTAAAATATGCTCTGCTACCACCCCCTTATTTGCATTTTGTGCAACTAGTTAACTAGTCAGCATTTTGGCTTTCCACTAGTACTACTAGTAGAATCTTTAGTGTCACTAGTTAACTAGTAAAGTCAAAAACAGTCCAACTAGTTAACTAGTGCGCATTTTGGCTTTCACTAGTTAACTAGTGAAACATTTTAAGCCTTACTAGTTAACTAGTAAGGTCTAAATAACATCAACTAGTTAACTAGTAGACATTTTAGCTCTTACTAGTTAACTAGTAAAACATTTTTAGCCTTACTAGTTGACTAGTAAGAACGAGATAGGCTTTAACTAGTTAACTAGTGGACATTTTAGCTCTTACTAGTTAACTAGTGAGCATTTTGGCTCTCACTAGTTAACTAGTGCATAAAATTTTTGTCCACTAGTTAACTAGTAAGCCGAATTTACGGTCGACTAGTTAACATGTTAAAGCTTTTGCTGAGCACTAGTTAACTAGTGCGTGTTTGGGCTTTACTAGTTCGGTCCAGATGGCCACTAGTTCAGCCAAAAAGCCAACTAGTTGAGACTTTTGGTCTACTAGTTCGACAAAATGGCGAACTAGTTCCGCCAAAGACCGAACTAGTCAAGGAAAATAAAGTTTGATATCCAGGATATGGAATAAATGTTCAAAGGGCTTTCCATACAAACCTGGCAAGTGGATCATTTTAACGTCAGATTACAACCCCTTCACACAGGCAATAAAAAAAGGATTCATTTTAGTAGAAAAACTACATATAATCCCTTTAATATGTAAATGCTCTTAGATTGTAAAAATTTAAAATGACTTTATGAAATGTTAGCTTACTAGTGTTCTGTGTTATTTGTCTGTACCTATGTGTTTGTATTTTCTTTTATATGCTGCTGCCTGTCTTTGCCAGGTCACCCTTGAAAAAGAGGTTCTAAATCTCAATGGGACTCTCCTGGTTAAATAAATTAATTAATTAAATTAAATTAAAAATTCTGCACACACAGACACACACACAGACACACACATATATATATATATATATATATATATATATATATATATATATATATATATATATATATATATATATATATATGTATAACTGAGTAACTTGATTATTATTGATAGGGCAACCTGTTTATAATGATTGCCATTGTTTAATAAATAGGAAAGTTTGTCATGACAGCAAACCCTGACAAACATAGCCATACTATCGTACTTTTTCTTTTTTGATACTTGAGAATCAAAAGTAAAAACTAAAAATTCAGTAGAAATGTAAATTGAAGTAATATTTAGCAAGTTTATCTGTACTTTTACACAAGAACAAGATTTGTGTACATCATCTACTACTGCTTGTGTGAGCTGTGTGTGTATGGTTGTGTAGAGGATTTCATTTTGCCACTCTTCTAATGTAAACATGCTTCACACTCAAAACCTGCTTAGAATTAGCATGAAGTATGGATTTTGGACTCAGCTCATCTCAGAGTTGAGCTGTATGATGTATGCTGGCTGACTGGAAAACGGTTAAAAATGTTATCAGTTACACTTCCTGCAACAGGGCTGCTTTTGTGATTGGGAAGTTGTTTATTACCATATATATATATATATATCTATATATATATATATATATATATATATATATATATATATATATATATATATATCACATCAGAGTTTATTTCCTGCTGCACTTGATAGATGCCCAGAAGAATTTGATTACATATAAGTACCTTTCAAAAGACAGTGAGTCATCATTCAACAGAATTATCTAGTGAGGCACATAGGCACTAAATTGACAAAATGTTATAGGTGTCTTTCCTGTAATATTTTGTAGAATTACAGCTCCATTTGATCTCCATTTAATTTGAGTCTCAAAGCATAAATCATATATGATCATATTCAACTTCAGTTAGTCTAATTAGCTCTACATTTTACTGTAACAAGATGAGATGGGACATTTTTGTCACAGGTAAGAAATGAATGTCAGTTTAAGAATGGTAAGCAGAGCAGAGTAGTAGGTTACAGTCAAATTTTTTGCTTAGAAAGGTTCCTAACATAAATGACCCAAAATTATCTTAGCGAATATAACCATGATAAGTGCTGGTCGAATTCTCTATATAATAAGGAAAGGCGCTTCAGAGCTTTCTTTCTTATTTCCTTTGGCATAGACTACACTGGACGGTCCTACCAGAATCAGAATCAGCTTTATTGCCATGTGGGTTTAAACATACAAGGAACTTGCTTTGGTGAATTGGGGCATAACCAAGGAAGATTATAAAATCAAGGGCAACGGGTTTGAGATACTTGAAGACGTTTCACATCTCATCCGAGAGGCCCATTTCTTTCACCGACAGAGACACTGAGCCACCAATTGTGCAGAGGAATTCTTCACACGCATATCGAGGGACAGTTAAAAAGAAAGAGGCATAAATATTTTCCACAGACAATAATATATAGTTAAATACAATAATATATAGTCAAATACAAAATCGCCCAACACCGGAATTCCGGCACAGTGCCGGAGAACTTTAAACCCTGTATGCACCATGGTGAAAAAGCCAATAATCCTGTAAGCAGTCGTGTCGAGAGATTTACCTCTCTGAGTGAAAAGTGAGAAGAGGTCCGTCCTCTTGATTGAGTCGTCACCACTGCCAGCCAATAGGGCTTGTGTAGTGGTATTGGACTTCTGAGGACTACACAGAGGGGCACACCCCCATAGTGAGATAGCAAGCAAATGTTTTAAAGAGAAACATAACACACATTAGTGTTTTAATTCCAAAACATATGTTAATTGTTTCCAGTCATGTAATAGGCTACAGACTATTATTACCATGTACAACTTTTATTGACCATAACATTAAAATGTAAATAGAGGATCATTATTAAAAATACAAGCAGCAGACAAGCAGCTAACCATGCTATCAGCTAAGTGCACATTTCCAGTGGTTAGATCATATTTCAACACAATGTAGATGCACAAAATGGGCTCACCGCTTAAACAAAGTTGTATTTTGCTGTGATGAAGAGAAGTCTGTGTATAATATTATCAGTAGCTGCTGTTTGAAATATTTTGACAACAGAAGTTGGCACTGAGTGAGCACACTTTTCAATCAAAGCACATTATACAGAAGGATACCCACTGTCTGAGGGAGGTTTAGGATTGACCTCCTTTTTGAGAAGTATTGATTGTTGTTGTTTCCTTGTTTATGTAACTGCATCCTGAAAGAAACAAGCAGAAGAATAGAAAGAGCGCTATATGGCTGGCAGTGAGTACAAAGACAAGGACAGAGAGTTAACGTGTTAATAATGGACTGGTTTGATCTTCTTTGAGAGACATACAAATGTAGGTAGGTGGGTAGGTAGTTCGGTCATCATTTACATTACCTGTTGCTCCTTAAAAGTACAAAATTGACACCAAAGCTGTAACAGGAAGCCCCACTGGCATCTGTTTGCATGGGCTCAGTGATTGTTGAGTGTTCTACTGGGGCTCTTACTCACATCATCAAAGGAAAAGTGCTCCTTTTGTCCAAATCTAGTAGCAATATTGAGAGACTGTCTAGATATTTTTGTAGCCACCGTATTTCATTAGAGCATGCAAACAAGTTATTTGTCTTAAAATTGACTGTCCTCTACTTTACCTTCATTTGGAGCTGTTATTAGTACTTCCTAAATCCTAACTCTGAAATATGCATAGCTTATTGAACCATTCTGAGTAATACAGAATAAATATCTCATCTATCTTAGTGTGTAATTACATCTAAACATATGAAACCAAGATAATTAATGATCATCAAGTTTAAGGAGGTGGACTGTAAGACAACAGACTGAGCCAGCCTGAAATCAAGCCCTTTTTGAATGATATATGGACCAATAAAGCTTCATCTATCTTGCTTGTTACATAACACAACATCTCTGAAGGTTTGCAATCTCCTCCGAGTCTCCCATCAATGGGCTGTTGATTAGCTCATGTCAAAATACTTTATGTAGATTACATTACCATTTATTTTACGTCACAGCTCCAAAGAGAAAGGGAAGAATTCTTGGTAATTTGTGTCCATTCTCATTTTTTCCCATCAATCAGCCAGTCTCCACTCACCATCCATTCTCTCTTTGAACAGAGGGGGGTATTTGCTAGAGGCTAAACTGGTGTCTTCATGTTTTTTATTACTCGAAGACCCCAACAGCTCTCAATATGTTTCACTGCTTCAGTTACTTGCCACTGTTTGTGTCTGTGTAGTTATGTAACCTGGGGATTTATGTAACACCTGGCAACCCTGACCACTGACAAACCCTGCTCCACATCTGCACTTATTCTACTTATTGCTTAAAAGCTATTGCTCTTTTGTATTAACAAGGAGACTGCCATGTCCATTAGATCTGAGTGCTGTTTACATGTGTTTTCCAGGTACGACAGATGACTTTGAAGTGATCGAGGGCGTAGGAGGGAGGAGAGGTTGAGTAGTTTGGTGACTCGGTCTAATGTGGTCCCCAATTATGGTGAAAAGGGTACAACTGGAGTGTCCACTTTGAAGAGTAAGGAGCGTTAAATGGAAGGGGCTTACTCTTCAAAGGAGATCATCCTCTCAAGATGGCAGAGCCAATTTAAAGGCCATTCTGAAATGATTCTATATTTCCCAATATAGAAGACATTTCTTGAGACTTACAGTGATCCAACTTTATTTTCATTTTCCATCTGGTATATGACTCATTCTTGGTTCTTGGTACAAGTTCGGATGCAAGTTTGGAAAGGGTATTTATGAAAGTCAGAAGCAGGCAGAGTGATTTTCTTTCCCATCTCATCTCTGTTTTCATTTCCCGCATAATCACCTCTTGTTCTGACACATTTTGTGCACAATGAAGTATATCTTATTGGTAATTAGTTCTCAGGGTGCTTTCTGATCTGATCATTTAATTTCTACAGATAAAAACCACCTAATTAGTGAAAGACAACAACACCAACCCATCTGTGTTGGTTTTTCACAGATGGTATCAGATTTCACAGTATTATGACCTGTAATATAATTACTCTTATTTATTCTTATTTATATCATCCTTTTTTTAAAAATATATATATATATTTTTATTTTCTTTCACTACCAGTAAATTAATATAGTCATCACAGTCTATCAAAAGGAAAGGCATTTTAGCAACATTATGCAGTTTAAAAGTGCAGCTTTACAGGTGCATTTGTTATGAATGCATTATTTTTGATCAAAAGCTAGTGGTTCTACAACTTTGCTAACACAGCCAAACAAGCAACAACACAATAAATAGCAAGCCAGCCTCTGCCATGATCTAAGAAAACAGAGCTAGCTTCTTCTTATAGCTAGCTTGCTGAAAAGTCGTGTTGGTGTGCGATGTGATGCCATAAAGCATTATGCTGATGTTGTGACAGATTTCCTGCCCGGGAGTCCAGTGTTACATATTGCAATAACAGGCACTCTGGGCCAAGAGTGACTATAATAGAGACGCCATTCACCCTATTACAAGTCAGTGTACCATCAAAATGATTTTGAAGCAGTTATTATAAGATTAATATTACTAGACAATGTTGCTTTTTTTAAAAACCTGTAGCAAGACACATAAAGGAGGCTGCTATTGTGTGAATGTCGTGCTTTTAGCCATCAGGGCAAATACTGTCATTAGAGCCATTTAAGAAAGAGAAAGTAGGATTTCTGGTTCATAGTAATATATTATGAGGTATGAATGACATGTGACCTTTATTCTAAGCGATCGGCTTAAAGATATTTAATATATGACACGTAAATCTGATGGCACACCAAAATCAAAAAAACGTATTTCTTTTAGGACATTCAACTGAATTCTCTTCCTCTTCTCTACAGATCTTACAGGAAAAATGTGTTAATTAAATGTTAAAGAAATGTAAACAGTGATACTGCAGGTAATTATACAGATCACACATCACACAAAACCTTATTCGTCTATATGAAATAAATACACATTTGGTATTCGCACACAAACACACACACTCACTCACAGACACACACACTCTGTTTTGGACAAGTCAACAGGAAACCATTTGATGCATAAGACACTTGGTTGTGTGTACCAGAAAAAATGTTCTTTGCAAACAGACAGACACAAGTTCACATTCTGACATTGCTTTAGCAGTAGGAAATGTATGTATTAATGATCAACAAACATAGCATTTCATTCAAGTCCTATTTTTGGACAAATGTTTGCAATGTTCTGTATTTAACAGATTCACATACATATACACAAATAACACACACTGATGAAACGAACAATACACAAACAAAAGAGACCTCCCATTTCTTTTATTTCTACAGAAATACCATACACACACACACACACAAACACACACACAGAATAGAAATGCATGCCTGCACATACTGTATATCCATCAACCAGACTGAGTATTGGATTGTGGCAGTCAGCTGCTTTATGTACCACATCTGTCACAGCATATCCTGCACAACATCATCTGGCCAGTGAATTGTTCAGATATGTGACACAAGATATATCCACCTCATATTGTTTTTTTAAGATAAATCTCCACATGCAACTAAATAGGTCATTGAGCAGAGTGATGCATTTGGATCTCATTTATATCCTTTGGCAGTTAATGAGTCATAGCTTCACATTTGACACCAATACACAGAGTGAACAAGACACATGGAGTGTTTCTTCAGCCAAACTGTATTCGGGTAAAAATTCACAGTAGAATTTACATATTTGTCTGTTTTTCTTTTGGTTTTGGCAATATTGTGTAGCATTGCTGTAATGTGTGAAAATGTCTGTCCAACTGGACAGAGGGAGACCCAATATGCAGACACAACAAAACAATAAGTAATTTTACAAAAAAATATGTGCTCATTTTAGAGCCATTATCAGTTACAGATGGAAGATGGCACCGTGGACGTCTGCAGTGCTGAGAGCTCATCCACAACACATAATGTGCTGGGAGCGCTTGAATTCTAAGCATTTCATTGCTATTGCTGTTCATCAGGTAAAACCGAGGAACGTAGAACTTTCCAGACAGATACAACAAACACCTCCTCACATGAGGCCAATTCAAGTGGCAAACTGAAAAAAGAAGCTTATCAGAAGTGACCACCTTTCCATGCATCTTAACTTTCGTAAAATTGCAAAGTCAAAGATGTCATGCTTTGTGTCATTAAAGTGCACAGCAACAGAGTGGAGTGAGTGGAAGAGCAGGTGATCACACTTTGCTGTTTGCCTTTGTGTGGCAACTAAAATGTGCAATCATGTATGTGTTGTTACTTGGTGCACAGTTATCACAGCGGTAATTCAGGGAGGGTCATTCTTGGTACAACAGATGACAATCTCGTCTATTCTTGTGTGCAAAATTCACATTCAAAGGTGTGCATGGGGCTTGACAGTCAAGATATTAGGAACATGTCAGAAATGTCTCTTTAACCTCCAAGCCAGTAGGGGCACAGAGACACAGTGTCTTTAACTGGTAACAATGGACACAGTCAGGGATGGACTGGGAATTACTGGGAATCAAACGCAAGCCAAACTTTAACACAATTACTGAACAAAATTCATAACTTTAGTAAAATGTAAAATATCAAAAATGACGTGTTGGCCCAAAAGGCATGCTGGACCATCGGGAGATTACTCAGTTTGGACACAGTGTAAGGTTAGCATAAGGTTAACATCATCTTTTAGCATCAACAATTTTTTTTAAAACTGACCAGCTAACTAGCTCTCCAGCCTGCTTATCAGTTTTAGCATGTGCACTTTTTCCCACTGGACAATTGACTGACAGCTCATCCAACATGTTGACATGTGTAGGCTACTTGTTGTAAGTACACGTCAAAAAGTCTGTGCATGGTTGTAGACAAAAAGGAGATGTTCCCACTTGAAAGCTAATATTTGTTGTGGCTTAACGTCTGTATTGTAGCCTTTTAACATGTCAGTCAGTGTCACAGATGATAGACTTACTGCTTTATGCAAAGACAGTTAAAAGTAAAATGGCTATTTGAAGTGCAAACACATTCACTATCTACATAGATTGATAGCCAACAGCACTACTACTCAGCTGTGCAAAGTAGCAACAAGGGACCCCAGAGCAGGCTGTTATGATTGGCCCTTGGGCTACACAGTTATGAAGCACACACGCACACACTGCGTTCGTGTTGTATACTCACACTTGTACATCGCTCAACAGTGTCTAGAAGGGAAACCTTTATTGGCAAATTCATGTGCCTTGTTTCCTCGTTTTTGTCACGGTTTAACAACTGATAAGATTAGATACAGTAAGTACCTCATTTAAAGCTCCTTAAATTGATTTCTTTCCATGTTAACATATTAAATTCAGCGTTGTTGTCTCTCTCCAACACACAGACATACGCTACTGCTGCGGCAGTTGTGTTGTGTGCGCCTGAATGCAGCAGGCCACCATGTGATAGATTTTAGAGTTGGACTGTCTGACCTAGATTTTTGTATTTGCTAAGTACAGAAGTCAAACAGAAAGGAGCATGGCCAGTGTTGTCGTTGTCAGAATCCTGAAATGTCTCTACAAATAGCTGAGTGCAGGAGGTGTCCACTGTGCTGAAACAACGCAGATTTTTTCGGGCAATTTCAGTACAATAACCACATTCCTCTTCAACAGAGAGACAAACATTATGGTGAATAATAAAGAAAAGTGGCCTACTCATAGTCCAACACCATGTTCTGGAAAAAGGCCAGCTACAGTGCACACAGTTTAATACCCACACGCACATCCACACAATTACAGTTTTCCTCGATTGCTTAAACACATATGCCTACTCTGACATCACATTTTCAAAACAGTTAACACACAGGATAAAACTGAAGCTCAATGGCCAAAATGACTCATTTTGTTAGCAAAATGATCTGACACTCACAAAACACTAAAAACATGCAACATAAACAAATATTTCCATCAAACACCACAACTTGTGGTCAAATTAATTTATTAGTTTAATCAATCATTACACAATGTACAATAAAATATAAATACAGCCATCAATATGAAACTATATATATATATATATATATATATATATATATATATATATATATATATATATATATCTGGGACTCAGAATGGGCTGGAGACTTTGTACAGCCTCTGTAAAGGACAAGCCATGATTGATGACATGGTCAATAATTGTTTCCTGAATTTCATTTGAAACTTGAGCTTGATTTCATCCTCTTGCTGCTGCAGCTCCTCCACCACGCATACAAACTACTCTTCCTCAGGCCCCTCTGCCATGGCCTCTTGCTGTCCTTCTGTGCCTATGGCCTCTATGATCCATGCTTGCAAATAGCAACTAGGGTTGAGCCGGATACTCGGCTGAAACAAGTATCCGGTACGGATAAAGCATTTTTGCCGAGTACGAGTATTATACGAGTCAATATCTGATCCTGCTGTACTGTAAAAACCTGTAGGCAACATTAGCCTAAGGCTTTGAATCAGTCTAGTCTACATTGTCAGTGTAGGATTATATCGCTATAGTCAAAAGTTTCTCCACATCACTGCAGCAAACATAAAGCAGCCTATTGGCTAAAACAGTCTGTGGGATTTCCTACAGATGGTGATGTCATTGCCAGAGAGCTGATTGGTCAGTATGCAGCGTTTTCATAGAGTTAATCTCTTTTCTTGAACATAACCTGCTCGGAGCAGGTTAACCATTCATAAAAAACTTAAAAGTTAAGAAAAGAAAGTTATGTCGAGTATGAAAACTCTTGTTCATTACATTTTACTTCATAATTGCAAACGCATGTGTTGTATTCATTGTTGCAAAACTTGTTCTGTATATAGTTTGTTTGTTATCAGATCAAAACCATTGATCTGAAGCTCAATGCTGATGCTGTCATGTAAATAGTTTTCTAATCAGCAATAAATATAACAATTTCTGATCAACCCATATCAATTGCATGCTTAAAATAACATACTGTTAAAGCCCCGCCCATTTCAAGACAACCCGACCCACTTCCGGGTTAAACACCACCCACTTCATGGCTGGGCCCCGCCCAGTCTGAGTACGGATACAGATACAGATACAGATACAGATAATGCTGTACTCGCTCATCCCTAATAGCAATACAGAGGTTGCATCTTTTATAGATGGATGAGGACTGATGGCTGATTGAAGAGTTGTGTAAATGAGTTTCACACAGGTGCATAGAGATTTATAATTATGCAAGTACTTTCTATCAGCTGTGATTAGATGTTTTCCTTTTGTTCAACACAGTGAATCCAATAGAGTTCGGGGTGTTTCTGGATCTGTGGTAACTGTTTTGACAAAGGGTGTGAAAAATGTGTGAAACAAATGAAAAAGTGTTAAAACACTTGCAAGAGAAGACTTCTGCTGTGCTAATGTGATGATGAAGAAGCGGATCCCAGTTTCATTTAGTGTGTCTTAGCAAATGAGAAAAACTGTAAACAGGTAGACCTACTCAGTGGCGAGCTGACCCTGAAATGATAACAGCCTTTAAAACAGTGTCACAGCAGCCACACCAAATCCACTGAAAAAGCACTTGAGGTTACTCACCTATTTGAATGGCATTTGATGAGCCTGCTTTGAGCGAAATCTTTGACAGTGTGCTCTGTAAAAAATCCAAAACAATGCAATGTGTCTCCTGTCTCTTCTTTAAACAACTTTTATGTGTGAATAGCATGACTGCTAGCTTGCACGTGTGCTCTGCTAGTCTGTTGGCCAGATTTTGCGTTTCACCCGATTTCTGGATTCTTGTGGTCTTGTCACATGATCAAATAAAACTTAAGATTGGGCAGCTACAGGGTTGGGAGGATTACTTTAAAAATGTAATTCGGTACAATTACTAATTGTTTAAAAATGTAATCAGTAACGTAATCCAAGTAGCCTGCCACAAGATAAAAGTAATGTAATCTGATTACTTTTAGTGCCAAATAGGCAAATGAAGACAAGAGAAGTATCAATGATGTTTTTTTTCTGCTCAGTGTAATTTTAGAGAAACATAGAATAACAAAATTTCCCCATTCCCAAAATCCATATTTAAATGTTTTTATATGATATGCTTAGCACTATGTCACCACTATGGCAGTTTGTCATTTGGATAACCATTTTACAATTTTTATATTTGACGGAGAAATAATATAAATATATAGAAAATATTTTTATCTCTCTGATGTCCCCCAGCTGCTGTGCCACAACTCTGTGATTCACAGTTTCCTGATGGACAGATAGCTTTACTTGTTGCTGAAGTTAACAAGCCAACTAGCTGCTGTTATTAGCTCAGTTAGCTCTGCGACTACTGGTCAAATTAGCTTACTCTGCCCGTACAGGGAGATAGGAGCACCGGGGGGGGTGTTAGTGTTTTTCATAGACTGTAACATTATAAAGGTGTTTAAATTACATATGGTGCGGTGCCTGATTGGGAACCGTAGCCGGGCGAGCGGGCAACGACACTTTGCTCAGCAGCCTCCCAGTCAACACAGCATAAACAGGACAGCAAAAACCTTTTGCTAAACTGCTAAATGTAGCCTATCTGCCTGTATCTTGCTGCGTTCCATTTCACATGGGAAGTCGGAATTTCCGAGTTCCCAGTTGGAACTTTCAACTGGAACGACCCCTGAAGTCAGATTTCTGACTCAGGAAGTAGGGACAACCCACACTACTCCAACTTCGTGATCCAAGATGGCTGCTGGGGTATCAACGGTTACTGAAAGCTGCACTTCTGTGTACTTGTGACTCATATAAATGTTCGTACACAAAGTGCTGTCCAACAGCTGTCTGTGGTTGTGTGTTTAGTGTGAGTAAATACCGCAAAATACGTATTTTTGGGGGGTGATATTTTATTTAATTTAAATATATTAGTGGTGCATGTAAGAATAAATTATTTCAAAACGTTTTTTATTTATTCTGGGGGGGGATTTACCCCTAACACTAAAAGTAGTATGTTAGCATATTATAAAAACAATCTTTGTAGTAAACATTCATTATATTAGAGTAGTAGACTCTGTGAGGTGGAGGAGCAGTGATGCTAAAGAGTACTGAGTGGACCATGGTGGGATAGAAAACACATGATTATACCATTTATAAGAAATATATGTACTTCTTATACTTTCTTTCCCTTCTCTCAGTCTCTGCATCCTGTCTTAGCTTATGAGCTTGTTTTCCACTCAACAATTCAGGTTTATTTTCCCACATTAATACATCATATTGGCTGAATGCACCATATTGGTGAACACTCAATTCTTACTGGATATGTTTACTCTAATTACATGATTACTTTGTACAAATTCATATCACATCATCAAAGTTCCTGTGTGTGAGAACTGTTTTGCTTTTTGAAAAAACAAAACTAACAACTTATACAGTAACTGATGCCAACATCAGCTGCAAAAGCTGTTACATTAGTCAGTAAGCTCAATTAACCCTGGTACCATGAAATTATCAAAAGGTATGTTAGAAAGGTAAATCTCATCTGAAATTTAAACATGTTTGCAACACTTTCCAATGTAAGGTTTGCCAAAAATGTCCACAAGGTAGGTGAGTGTTATTGTAAAAACTATATGTCCTCCTTTTAAAAAAATAGTAATGTAACTACAGTTACGTGTCTGTGTGCTGTACATGTTAATCAACGCATTTGTTGTTTAAATTACCAGAAATCGCTTAAAATCGCCGTTTTGTCGTTTCTCTTGCTCATTTTGAATTACCCGCCTAGGACTTCCGGGAACTATCTGCGGTCTCCATGAACCACGTGACGATGTCGCATTTTGGACCCCCGCTGACGCAACTCTGTCTTTAAAGGGCTCTGGGTAACTGGAACGCCGTCAACTTGGGTGTGACGTCATTCCCAGCTCCGACCTCCGACAGCATAATGCTGCGTTTCAGGAAACTCGGAACTGGGAAATTTCCGACCTCCAACTAGAAAAACTATCATGGAACGCTGCTCGAAGTTAGATTTCCTACTTGTGAACTCAGAGAAAAAATTTGTACCCCGACTTCACGAGTAGCAGCTGAATGATGTCAGAAAACAATGTCAGCGCCCATGGAAGCACATTTTGTAAATGGTAAACCATAAACTAAAAGGCAACAAAACGTATATTTGCATGTATTTGAATTAAAATAATACATATGGTCATTAGGTAAAACCTGTTCTGCATGTATATTGATGTAGAAATATATTTTACACATACGTTAGCTGCTAAGGGTGCAACTGTGTGTACATTTTGTCACGGTCAACCATGATTTTTGCTCACTTTCGGCGTCATGCACCACCATGCACCTGGAACTCTTTGATGTTGGAAGTTTCAACTGGGAAAAATCCCAGTCCCGACCAGTCTCGAACGTGCCATTAGCCCCCGGCAAGAAAACCACCTTCACCTTCCACTGTATTCCCAGTGATCAAACTGGCCTCAGTCGGTCTTGGAGGCTGTGCTCAGGCCTGGTCCAGCTGCCATGTTCACTCACTGGAAGCTGTAACCAGTCTGCACAGAGTCTGCATGATGGGGTTGGGCGTAACACATTTGGTGCTACTGGTGACTGTAAACGCCAATCAATACCTGTGACACGTCTCTCTCTTGCTTTGTGTTTTTACAGAAACACATACATATACCATGGACTGTATATAAAAATATATATGGTGGCAAATAACACTGTGTTTTTTGTTTCATGGGAACTTTCTGCTTAAAGTAATCCCTATGAGTAATGCCCAATTTTTCAAAATGTACTTGTAATCTGATTATGTCTTTATGTTCTGTATTGTAACGGAATACAGTTACATTTTTTTGTATCCTGATTACGTAACCCCATTATATATAATCCGTTATACTCCCCAACCCTATGCAGCCACATACTGTACATATTAACCAGCAATCATCACTGCATTTGTCGGCAATGTGACATGAAGACCAAAGAAAATGAGACTAGATTCATCCTGTTGAATCTGTGGAATCAATTTTATATTTCACTGTATACCTTATAGCCTACTGCTTGCTACAGACTACACAAGAGTCTGTGGTGGACACCACAGCAAAGTGGGAAATGCACATATGAGTGCATATATGGCACTTGATTACCACTAAAATACAGTTTAAGATGAAATGGATATTTCCTATTGATCAATGCAACTCAATGCATTTTTACTATGCAACTGACAAAGACCAGCTTGTAACTCAGCAGGGCCACTCCCTTCACTCCCCTGCTGCTGCACTGTCTGCACTGTCTATACCTACGCCCCTGCAACTATTGTACATGCACATATAGAGGGGGACTTCATGAGACCAACAAACATATTAAATGACACAGCTCATCTCACTCACAAGAGTAGATCTGTTGCAAAATATGCCTTTGAAGGTCATAAAAAGCTTTATCAGCTTGTTTAGAAGTTTTTGTGCCCCTTAGAGGGCAAAAATCACTTACAGCTTTGTTAAGGAACATCAGGAATAAGTTTCTTGGAGCTGGCATCTAGTGGCGATTGCAAAATCTTTGGTCAAGCACTAACTTTACCATTCAGTCATGGTGGATTACTGCTTGGCTGATTGCTCTGTTAATATTTTTGTGCCATGCACATGGAACGATTCCAACCTTCATTTGTAGATTATAAAGATTACAGGAAAACAAAAAAAGCCATCCTCTGATTTTAGATTAGATGCAGATTCACTGCTCTGTGAATTAAACATTAGGTCAAAATGGTGTTATAGTTAAAAGTCATGGCTGCATAAACAGATTCTTAGGTGGAGAAAAATAGCCAGATGCCTAACAGATGTCAGTTTAATCCTTCTGAACAACACAGCCACAACAAACCTTAGGTAAATGCCCAGCTAGAAACCTTGCAGCAGCAGGGTACATGAGGCTGAGGAGGTCTGAGGAGGCCGATCCAGGTCACTCTGACTTCTTTCCAAAGAGACATTTCTGAGACGTGATCAATCAGGCCTCCTCCTTCTTTTTGTAGAAGCCCTGCAGAGCTTTTCAGATGGATTAAGACCTCAGAACTATAGGTCATCATCTCACACACATCAAAGGATGCACACACACATAAACATGCACTCAAAACCGATGAGGGGAAGCTGCTGTCAAATCCCAAAACCCTCGGTGTTTTTTATTTTTGTTTTTCTGTTTGTTTGACATTTGATGTTTATGCTTGATTGATGTTTAAGGACATGCAGGCTGATAATGAAAGAGGATGTGTGACTGTTTAAGCATGTGTGTTCATTTTTAGTTCTAATTTTGTTTCTCCATTTCTCACACTTTCCTTTACAGACTTACTTACAGAAAAGGATGGCATTAGTTTCTATACTCATACATAACTATAAAGCACAGAGTGCCACAAGACATTGGCAATAAACTGTAGAGGTGACTTGTCTCAGGCAGTAACATCACACAACAAACATAGTCACTGACTGGTCTACCTCTCTTTAAAGAAATACTCGAGAAAAACATACGGGCACCCAGTAAAGCATACGGGGTTAGAGCATGCTGTTTGCAGTATTAAGTGGTAGCATCAAATCACTGAAAAATGAGTCTGTCCTGTTTTGGCCCATGGTCTTGGAATGATCTACAGCTCAAGTTGAAGTTGGAGTCTCTTATTCCTGTTTCCAGTTTTAAACAAAAACTATCAGAGGTTTTCAACACATCTTGCACCTGTAACACTTAGTCAAATTATGATGTTTAAATTTTCTTTATGCTTTTATGTCTTTTTATCTGATACTTTGTGGTAATTAATTTAATAATACTGTTACTTTTATGAAGAATGTTGCTGTACATGTAATGTCTTGTTTGTACCTAGCACTTTGTGCTGTTTTACATCTTATCCAGGACATCCTTGTAAATGAGATTAAAAATCTCAATGGATTTCTTTCCTGGTAAAATAAAGGTTAAACAAAATAAATAAAATAAAATGTGAAGGTGTAGGCTACTAAGCTAAATTCTAATGTCAACATGCTAACATACTCATAATGACATTAATAACACACTGCTCTGTAGCAGGTAAAATGTTTACCATCAGATCCAAGTCAAATCTTGACCTGGTGATGGCACTACATGAACAGTCACTGGATAACCCAGGTCATGAAGATATATCATCTGGGAGCCTTGAATGTGAGTATCAAAATTCATAGCAATTCTTCCAGTAGTTGTCAAAAGTTATAAACTAACCTCCTGCTAAGCTGCTTGTGTGTGTAACAGTTCACCAATGTAAGAAAGGTGCACCTGCATATGCCCATAATGGTGCAAATGAGAGGACAGCGTGAATGTAATACTACCAACAATTTAGTAATACAATATAAATCCCAGGAAAAAAGCTTCACCATTGTCATCAGATAAATGTAAACTACCTTCCCCTAAGCAAATACATTTTCTAACAGTCCCAAACTTTTTCAGCTGACTTATACCATCCATTTAATCCTATATCTCAATCCTCTTGTGTAATTGCCTTGCTCAGTATGAAAAGGCTTTCATCATTTGCATTTAACCAAAACATTTGTCACTGTTCTCCCTCAGGGCATAATTCAGGTGCATATCTCAGAGTTTTGATTCCCTTACTTCCCTTACTATATTTATGTCCAATTTACCATGAATACAATTATAGATAACTGCCAGTTTTGTGCATTCTGTGGTAAACACCTTTTCTGACATTTTCTGAAGGAAAAAGCCAAGTACGAAAACTGAGAGTTTCTCCATTTTCAAAAATATTAGTCAATTGAAAGGCACTGACACAGAGATATGGCTGACCCCTATAACTTACATTTCTTTATTTTGCATTCTGTATGTTATGTTTGTTGCAGTGTTGCTATCTGATACTACTGCAATAACCGAAGCAGACTGCCCTCAGTCTCTGGCCAGGTGTGCAGTGTTTCACTTCATTATCTCATTTGCCAGTTAAACAGCCCGGTACAGGGTTGCCATGGCGAGTCATAGCTCTAACAGATATTGACCAAAGTGGTAAAAACAGAGAGTGAAAAAGAGAGCGAGAGAGGTGAAAGAGGGTGAAAATAAGTGTGGTGGCACTGATGCTTGGAAGCATGCAGAACAAACACAGTTCTACACACTCCATTAACACAACTACGGCTGAAATGAGGAGAATGAACACACAGGTCCACTGTTACAAGTCCTTAGTTTGGAGAAACATCAGATAAATTCTGTTTTTACAAGTTACCACTACTGAAAAAATATTGCATCAGTGGTTTTTTTTTTTGCTGAAATGTGCTACCCCTAGAAAGTTGCGTGTGTTCATCAACAAAATGCTCTATGGTGAAAGCATGAAACTGTTTTCTTCTATGTCCCCCTTCCTCCATCTGCCTTCTTAACAGCTGGAGGGGGGATTTTGACCCAAAATTGCAGGTTTACAAACAGTTTCATCATATTAAAAGATAGTGGTGTGTGATCAGATTGGCTTCCTTTTGAGCCAGCAAACATAGACAGGTAGGGGTGTACTCACCTGGATCTTGCCAAGGATCTCCACTTCTGTGGGAAATCAGTGGTTCCCATCTTGGTGGATAATATGTACTAGATAAATGGATGGTAACAAGGAACATTAGCATTAAAATGTGCTTGTGCTGCATTTTTTATCCTTATCATTTTCTCTCAACACTCCTCTCACTCTCGTGATGTCTCCCCTGACACACATACAGTATATGGCTTTTAGTAGAGGCAGCTCATTTAACTTAACATGATTAGTGATTGCAATCAGCAAACATTAACCAGTGACAACTCATCACTATGCTGTACTAAGATCTATGTTCTGCTTCAGCATTATTTTAAAATGAGTCCTAAATACATTACATCTCTGTCTGCTGCATAATATATAGCCACTCTATCACTGCTGTTACCTCTGAAGAGGGTACTACTGTTGTGGTCGTGAGAGTTTTGATTTTCACCAGAGCCAACGATGATGCAGACTTCTCATCTCAGTTATGCAACAATCCCCCAGGTATTCTTTACATTAACACAACACATCATCACACTGACTACATCGATAAGTCATACAGCAGCAGTGGGTGTAAGAGTTGTTGTTGTATAAAGGTGGTAGTTGAAATGTTTTGTGTGTTCACGGTTATGTTTGTGTAATCTATACCACTGAAGGATTTGTTTGTTTGTGTTTCTAATTCAAGGTTCTGAGTGGGCTGGTGTCGGGAGAGCTTTATCAAGGCCAATAGGTCGCTCCACAGTGGGATGAAAGCTGTCTCCAGTGTCCAGCACTCAGCTTCACGGCTGTCGGCCAGATAGACATTAGTCATAAAGCTGTCCCAGTCGTCTAAACCTTTGTCTCACCTATCACACACAATCACATTTATTCTGTGTTGTTAGAGTACAACACTCCTCCACTGTTAATATGACATCACCAATATTCTCTTTTTTTCCCTCTTTTAATTTGACCTTCGCAAATGACAGCCCAAAGCGATTATATTTTTGTCTGATGATGATTATTAGCTTTAACACCAACTGTAACACTCTCTGTAACACTAGGTATAACACTAGTGCATAGCCTGAAGGAGCTCCAGAGCAGGTGGCAATGCACAGACATAATGTAGACTGGTTGCTGGATTTGAAAAAGGGTAATAGGTTTATCTCTGTAGACCAAATCAGCCGGGGTCGGTTCTTTGATGAGCATGACTAGTCCTGGCCTTGGCTAGTTCCTCTTTTTACTAGAGAGAGATGCAGGCAAAACTTAAACAGAACTTAAACAGAAGACATGGGACAGTTAACCTGGTAACAGCAAACTCTCTATAAGGGTTCAGTGTGTAAGTTTTTGTGGCATCTAGTAAATGTTGCAAATTGCAAATGGTTTGTGGTGCATTCACAGGCTCCTCAGATGGTCACATTTCTCTTGCAAAGTGGTCCTTCCTACTTCGCTGTGTTCAAGTCGGAATCAACATGGACATTACTATAAATATGTGTTGGATTAGCATTAGATCACTCTGCATGGACAGTAAACTAACCGTTAGAGCCATATTATAAAAACAAATATACAAATTACATGTTAGCAGAAAATGTCTATGCAATATGGGATTTTGCACAAATCAAATGTTTCTTGCTATCAACCATGTTCTCTGCCATGTTTCTATGTGTATGATGTCAAAAACTGGGCAAGTCCTGTACCAAAATTTACAAAAAGACTGTGACAACTGTCAACATATGGTTTTCTTTTAAAATCTTTATGTAATATAGACTATCCCTGGTAGTCAAAGTTTTTATTATTTGTGTTATTGTATATTCTGTCAGTTCTGTACCTCAGTACTGTCCTTTCCAAGCTCGTGCCATATGTATGGGCCTCCATTTTCCATTTCTTATCTTCACTCTAACAAATAGATACTACTACTTCAACATGGGCACATGCTGCTGTAGAAACATGGCTGTGCAACATGGCGATGTCCATATAAGGGGACCTGAGGTGTATGTAGACAGAAATGGCTCATTCTAAGGTAATAAAAACATAACAGTTCATTTGACTTGCGAGCTGATTGCTGTCTCAAGTACAATCACCAAACCCAACAGCCATTAAAACAAATCTACTGTATATTGTAACCAAACCTACACAGCACAAAGAGGTCCACAGTCCCTTAAAAGAATAAATTTAGGTAACTCCATAACTGCTTACCATACTGTTGCAACTACAACTAAAATATAGGCTCCAATATCATTTGCTCTAATGCTCCTTAAATACACCTTAGTATGTCTAAAGTTCTGCACATAAATAAATAATTTAGATAATTTAAATTTATATGGCACTACAAAAAGTGCAAAGTGAAGTAAGAATTTACCATTTTATTTAATTTTAACACCATGGAGGGCTTTTCTACCTCACCTGTCAGATGATACGTAATATCCATAATGCTCTGGGTTATCTGTGGTAATTACATCAACCATTTACTTATTTAGAGTTAATGTTGGCTGAAATTGGTCCTTGTGTCATATATGCCAGAGAGAGAGAGACACCCTCTTAAAGCATTAATTTAAATTAATTGGAAGCAAAATCCTTAGTCCTTGTTATATGTAAAAATGATTTTCTAGTTGAATTGGTGATTGAATGATGGTGGGAAATCTCCTTCTCATAGACCAACCATGGAGAAAGAAAACACAATGAAATGCATACAGTATATGTGAATACAGTAGGAAACCTGCAAATGCCATGGAAACCAATCACTGCTCAATGGGGCTTATTATGTGCCTTGGGGAAGAGATAGGGAAGGAGGTGGGGGGTTGGTTGAAAAAAAAGGTCGATAAGGTGATGCATGCACAGATGAGTGAATGTGAAAAGGGTGAGGGAAGAAAGGGAAAAGATTAAAAAAAGTTAAGAGACAGCGGAGTGAGGGAATGTGATCAATAGTCCCTCTGCTTTGCTGAGGAAACGATAAGAGCCAGCACACAATCAAATGTGGTGGTTATAATGAGTTTTGTGTAACAGAGAAATTATTCATGCTGTATGTGGTATACACATACATAAACCATTATATCACACATAGTGGGACCCTTTGAGGCGTCCCATATGGAGAATCAAGGGGTCCAGCAATGGCAGGACGTATAGCCTTATCGTTTACTGAAAGAGATTTATTCATGGGGTTGCCACTGGAATATTGATACAGGAACCTGCCATGCACCATATTCTGGGTTGTTCTAAGCAAAAACATTGCAGTAGGAAAAGAACTGAACTTTCTCCACTATAATCTGCTTTTCCATATCACTATACATATAGTACTTTGCTTCATGAGAAATATTTAACCGTGAGCTTATTTAAAGCTTAATCAGTATTTTATGTAAACAGTGAATTAAATGACTGTGTGTATGTTGAAAGGGTTTGCTTGCAGACAAGGCCATAGAATTTAGTAGAGACATGTCCCTACCAATATCCAGTAACTACTGAAGTGTCCCTAGCAATAATTTTAATCAAAACAATTAAATATCACCCCTTTTCTCCGTCAACCTCTAGTTAATGTATTTGGTTCACCAACGGTTAACAGCTGTCATTCTCTACGACGAGTCGAATACGTTTCGAAAGAGCTGGAAGCCGAGCTAGAAGGAGAGAGTATATTGGACATTAATTCATCTGATGGCCAGAACACAACTCCACAGGGATGATAATGTTGCTCTGGAAAAAGTGTTTCAAGCATTTGTACTGTGCACTGATCACACTCTTAATTGCTTAATGTGGATAAACTCAAAAGCTTTTGATCACATCTAGCTCTTGTTTTAACCGTTTAAATATACTAATTATTTGTCACTCGGAAAAAGGTCTACTACTTGAAGGCAACGCAAAGCAAAATTCTTTTGGATGTATAAATAGGCAATTGTTGTCTAAAGGCCACTTCACGCTTCTCGGCTCCCCCAGACTAAGTTGACAGTTGTGAGGGAAACATGTAAATCTTTGGTCATCAACCAAAAGACTCCTGTTAACGCTTCATCACCCAAAAACAGGATGTGTGTAAATTCTGATAATCCAACGTGACTGCTGTAATGACCCACAAGATACACTGGCAAGCATAATGCTGCTGCAAAAAAATATTTACCTCAACCTCACTGTGTAAAATCAGCTCTCCATATTGTCTTATTCTCCCTGACAGCTTCACAATCCCCTCTCCTATTCTTTTAAGGTTTTTTAGTGCATGAAAATGCCCGCGCACCATCTGACATGCCTCAAAATTTATATTAAATATTCTGAGACAGATTACAGTCAAGGCCTCACTAGACCCATCTCACACAATGTTATATTTAATACATTTAAAAGACTGTTGTAATTGCACAGGCAACTTTAGATTTTATCCAGAACAACTTATAAGGTTATGTCAAGTGTGCAGGTGTGTCAAACTGTATTTTCTGCCCCCTGATGGCCAAAAATCGGTGATTTTAAAATTGGTTTGTTCAGAGTTTTCAAAGTTAGTGGAGAAATGGTGGGCAGGAGGAGTTTGATTATTATCAACAAGAGGAGCTTGAAACTAGTTGAATTGCTCCTTTGTTTCTATGTTTATTTGTTGTAATTTTACGTATATACAAATATTTACATTTTATTGATTAAAATACAACTAAAATAAAACAATATACACATAAATATGAAAATATATACCTGTCCAAGTATACACCCAAGGCTGTACAATATGTACAATGTCAGTATACAATTCCATGTGATTTATTTATGGTGGAGTGAGGAGGATGAATTAATGAGCCTGACAGCCCGAGTATAGAAGCTGCTCTGTTGTCTGGTGATGTGGCAGCGGATAATCCTGTATCCCTTGCTAGTAGCTGGGATCCTCTTTGATAAATGGCATTCATTTAATATAACATTTCCCCAGAATATGACTAGCTCATACTATTATTTACTTCTCCAATTTCCAGGACAGACCTATTGAAATCTATAAAAATGCAATTAATGTTGCAGGTTTAGTTACTCACCATGCCCTCCCAAGAATGACCTCAATTTCCAACAAAGACCTCCATTTTCCTTCCACACAGAAGCAGAAAAAAGGCAATTCCAGAGTCAGTGTATATGTCTTGAGAATTGTTACATGGACTTGATAACATTATACAGTGATATGCTAGGGCTTTCACACAATCACTGAGGTATCGTAGAGAAGCTTTTCATCCCACTCTTCAGGTGACAGAATCGAGATAGCAAGGTGTAATTCAGCTCTTTGTGTTGGCAGGAACCTCTGTTTTGAACTGTGGTATGTAGGTGCTCCCACATACACTGATAGATGACTAAGAATGCACTTCAGCAGACCATAATAACCATAGAGATGGAGCACTGAGAGTAGGATAGAGCTGTCAACTCGTTAACTCTGCTGCTTTCCTCCCCATCTTTGGGAAGTGTTGAGGGTATTATGCATGAGATAGATGGAGCCTTTGTGTTTACAATGAGAGAGAGGAAGACAGAAAGAAAGCGATTAAGAGTGGAAAGGCAGAAAGAGAACTGAGAAATGAGGTGGAGGCAGAGTGGAAGAGAGAGCAATAATCAGGTTTAAGGTGGAAGAGGTGTGTGCTGGTCTGTGTGATAACACACTCTGTGTGTGTGTGTGTGTGTGTGTGTGTGTGTGTGTGTGTGTGTGTGTGTACGACAACATATCAAGAGCTGATTTTTTCAGATATTTAGTGACACACCAGCTGTGCAGCCTATGGGAGTTTTCAGAATATCAGTGAGGATCCGTAATTTTTCAGCGAGTGAGGTGTAAAGAAGCCCTGTGGGGCTGCTTCTTGTCAAGGACAACATCATGCTCATGCTGGGAAGCTCACTGTGGTAAAACATTTGAAATAGGCAAAGCACTTATGGGATGTCTGTGAAGACTTTCAGTCATTTCAGCTATAGCTATCCAAGAGGATTGAATCAAGGACAAATGGACTTGGAATTAAAGATGCTTGAAGATTCTGACTGACTGGTGATTGGTGGTGATTGCGGTGTTCACAACAGGTGGGCCCACCTACCCTTAATTAGTTTACGCTAAAATGCAGCCACTATTAAACACCTCTTTTTGCTTCAGAGCAAATCTCAACCTGTCATATGGGATTGCTAGCTTAGCTGACCACAGATCGGAGCTATCCTGGCTTGCCTCTCCGACGCCCACCGCAAGCTGCCTTCAATACACTTTGACCTTTTGGTTTCACCTAGAGAGTTACCTGCCTAGCTGTTTCACAATAAGGTTTTTTTAAGCGGATTAGCGCACCAGCTAATGTACTGTCCTTCTAGGTTGGCACTCCAGCTAAAAAAGATTGATCCTAACTCTTTTCACACCAGAGAAGACAGTGACTCAGTGGCTCAGGTAGACTCAAATCAAAACCTCGAGCAGGGACACACTCTGCTATTGCTGCCTTGGACAAGATAATTGAGATAAAATTATTATTGTGCTGCATTTCACACTCTGGTTTAGTATTATGTTATACATCCAGTGCCCTCTTTCCTTTACAGCTGTGGTTCTCACCATGGAGAGTATTCTTGCATATTAATGAAAACACAAAAATTAAACAAATGTTTTGTCCAACTGGAATAAATATTGTAATGGCAAGCTATAAAGAAGTCTATAATATTTTCTGAAACTGAGTACACTAACATGTGAAGTACTGAAGCGTAATTTTTCCACTTCAAGCACTGATGTACTGAATACACTGCTCTCAGCCTGCAGCGTCCAATACAGTGGTTCTCAAACTAGGAGGCTGCCCTACCTGGTGCCACTCAGGGTTGTGAATGTGACCTAAGTGTTCATGGTACTAAAAACCAAGAAAGAGATCTGATGATAGAAAGGCTATTTTTCTGACCTGAATCTTGTTTATTTCCAATGCCCGTATTGTTAATGACTGATGGGATGAAATTTAATTTAAGTTTTGCTGAGGTGGGGGTGTCATGAACTTTTTTGGCTTCTGAAGGGGAACGTGACAGAAAAGGTTTGAGATCCACTAGTCCAACACAACAACAAGTCGTTCCATCACTGAGCTAGAGCTGGATGTTTGTCTCACAGAAAGTGGTTTTGTGGTTATGAAGGAAAGGTAAATATTTTCTGGTTTTCCATGCACCTAATAACTTCACTACCCTTTTTAAATACGATATTGTCACTATGGGGTCTAATTGCCAAAGACTATTGACATTTTCCATATTTGTTGTGTCAGTAAATTATTTGTTCACTCAGATGAAGCCTGTTCTAATTTAAATGTTTACTTAATTTCTTACATCTGTTTTGTGTGAATAGACAGGACATTATAAAAAGGATTTCTTATTTTGCAATGTGCTCTTCAAAATATTTACAGTACAGCAGTTTTAAAAAATAGTTGTTGCTCTTAGTTTTCATAACTCAAGGTAAAAAATTGCACTTTTTTATTTTCTCTTTCATCCCTTTAAGAACCAGATGATTCATGAATGTTTTTTGCATCCTAAAACTTCCATATAATACAGTGCTTTCTGGAGATGTTGTTAATGAATTGAACACAAACAATGCATTTCTTTCCAGAAGATTTTGCACTACAATCCAGACTGGACCTCTAAAGGACGTGAAAGAAGGAACATGCACAGAAAGTAGAGCCCATTTGTTATTTACAGCAACTTTGTTTCCCTTGAAAGTTCATAATATGCATTTATGCACAAGCCAAAAGGATATGCATAATAAGTCATGGCATCTGAGTGTGCAAACACTGAAGCAGAAAAATGAATTAGAGGATTCAGGGGAAACAGGCCCAAGCTGAAACAAAGCAGATCAAACTCTATTTCTATGCTAAATAAGATAAGAATTTAAATTAATTTATCATTTGTGAGAACCTTCATTTGTGCTGATGGCAACTGAGACAAATACGCAAATAAGCTATGATACATAAAATACATACCTAATTCACATACAAATTAAGATACAAGGCTGATAAAAACAGTAATAGTGCAACAGTGTTACAATTCAATTTAATTTAATTGTATTTATATACCGCCAATTAATAACGTTATTATAACGAGTAATCATTGCACATTTCATATAAAGCAGGTCTAGACCATACTCTTTGAAATATTAATTACATTAACATGTACAAGCTGAGATCAATCTGATGAAGAACCTAAATCTGCTTAGTTCAGTTCCTTTCCTTTTTTGCCAATTCAATATTTGAGTCTCTGAAATTGGATGTGATAATCAATAGCGCAATGGTTAACCAATTCCAAAACAATGAGATAAAAGAAGCTACAAAGCTCCATATAGTTGAGTGGAACTGCAGAGTCATGTCATAATTATGGGTTCATCACAATGAGCGACCCCTTTCAGCAGTTAATTTATTTAATTTTTTAACGTTTCCATGTTGCCTATCTCCTTTTGCCTGTGAATGTCCTCAGGCAGCAAGTATCTGTAAAAGAGAGAATGAGAGAGACTTCACTTGAGACTTCAGATAGCTGACAGAATTAAACAACCACATGTGACTTGTTAGCACATGGATGCCCAGCAGTATGTTTCCCTCTGCTGCATCTGACAGCTTACCTGTCATGAACACTGTGCCATGTAAAGGGGACTAATGCAAGATGAAAACACCACCATCTCATGCACATAGAGTATGTCTGTGAACAAGCACAACACACACACACACACACACACACACACACACACACACACACACACACACACACACACAATCACAGCCTTGTTTGTTTAAGAAGAAAAGAAACTGGTAGATAAGAAGGAAGATACATTCTAGAATATAAGATCTTCTGATTGATCAATCAACATTCATTTTTATAGCATTTTATTATCAGCATTGACAGGACAACGCACTGCCCCTAGTGACCCAGTTCTTTCACTGTGTGGGCACACCTGAGCAGGTTTTGATGGGCTGAAAAAGCAGAAGCTGAGCAATGAAAAATCCCCTGAGCCTCAAACTTTTTACTTACTTGGCAGTTGCACAAAGAGAAACAAATCCTTATACCTTACCCTATTCTCTCAAGATAACTGAGTTGATTTTTCATATTCGAGGAACTCTTCATCGAAGAAGTGCTTTTTAAGAATATTTTGAATGAAAATGAATACTACAAGTTATTTTGTACAGCCTTTAAACAGGGCCACAGTGTTAAGAGGGATTAGGGCAGCTTCAAAATAAAACGGTAAACTATAACAACCCCTTACATCAAACCCCCAAAAGTACAATAGTTGGTGCCCCATCATCACAAGGCTGGTGTTCCTATTACTTTGTCACCACTTTTGGGTGAACATTATATGATCTGTCATTACACAAAAGATAGAAATATCTAATTCTTTGCGACTGCACTCAAAAATTCTACATAAATTAATCCATCATAGACAAGATGCATGTGTTCCCACAGATGCCTCAGTGGAGCAGAATACAATGCAGTCGGTGTTGTGAGGGAAGAAAATTTCAAATGCTCACACATCAGATGCCTATACTGCTGTAAACTGTTCCACTAAAAAAACAAACATTCATTCTTACTCTGGGAACCGCTGAAAGGCATCTGACATGTAGGTTGTCAGAAACCATAAATGTAAATGAGGCAAATAAAGATGTTGTGAATGTGTACAAAATCACCGGAGAAGCGAACAAGGCTGAACAGTAGCAAATTTCAGTCTGACTTCCAGGCTGACAAAAAAAAAAGAGGACCTGGAGGAAAACGGCTGGATTTCCTGATAAATCTCAAATCAGTCTGTCACTCACATGCACACATACAGACAGTTTGTACTGTTAGCTTCAGTAGCAACGTGTGTACTGTCACGTCTTTGTGGTTAATTAGATTCTATTAGAAGACCTTTGACCTCACCACATTCAGGCTAATAAGCACTTCCAGTCCAGTGGTGGCCTCAGGGGATGGGATGGGGTGGGCATGTTACAATCATCTGTGATTGACGTTGCTGTCCAACAGAGGCATTTTAATTACACAAAATGGACTCCCAATAGGGATAAAGGGAATTTCAGTTTGCGGAATCAGCTTTTTTGGAAAGGCCGGCTATAATGTGGCACATTGTAGCCATTTAGAGAAATACACAGTGTACCTGGTTAGTGATTAATTCTCTCACCTCATTGCTCCGTACAGCCATTAGAGCTCAGTAGATCAGTGGTTAACTGTGCTGGCCTGGTCAAATCACGCTGTCACTACACCACACATGATTCTTCGCAGACTGACACACGCACACACACACACACACACACACACACACTTGATTGAATTCATGCACAGCTGTTATATTGATCTGTCACATAATGACATGAGAGGAAGCATGGTGAGAGAGGGTGAAAGAGCTCCTTTTTTTACACATATTAAAAGCAGCTATTCACAGCTCTCACTGCGCTCATTTATTATTATTAATCATTAATTGCTATCATTTTTGACTCATAATGAGCTTGGTTAAATATCCCTGACAAGCATGCAGAGGCAGCTCTGTGTATGTGAGAGCCCTGCTGGGCATGGGTCTCAGGCACAGCAGGGGCTAAGGGGCTAAATGAAGTACAGCGAGACAGGCAGAAGAAAAGTAAACCCTTTGAATCATGCAGTAACCATGAAATACAAGCCCCCGAGCCACAAGATCATGTACTTTTGGAGGAAGTTGTCAACTGCAGTATTCTTATGTCCATTGAAATGTATGAGCAGGGCTGATGCCTCATACATAGAGAACAACAGAAGCGTTTGTTAAAATATTTAAATTCTGTATTTCAACAGCATTATTTATCAAAGCTCAACCATGACTCATCTGGGTTGTCCTGTCCTATTCGAGTATCTGGTAAAAGTACATTATTACATATGGAAAAAATCCCAAAACAGTGCAAAACAAAAAAGATGCATAAACAAAACAGACAACGCAACATTAGAACTTATGTGAAAATATGGAAAATCCTATGTCTGTTTTGTTGGCATGTATATTGCACCTTTACATGTGCATTGTCAGCTGGTCAGTCCATCCATCCATCAATTCATCTGACATTTTGGTGCAGACCAAAATATCTTTTGACAACTACCGACCAGATTGTCATGACATTTGGCAAGGTTAGTCATGGTCTATAAGGGATAATTATTGATGATTTTGATTTGATTTGACAATTTCACAAGAGTTGTTCATTTGACACATGGAGTCGATATTAATACTTCTTCCACACAGAAACACTCCGAACCCAGTTCAGCATATATAAATTGATACACATCACTGTAAAACATTATATATCTTGCTCTGTTATCATTAAATGCTTTTGTGTAAGTACATAAAAGGAAATATCGATATTAAACAGTCACATGAAAATTGAAAAGTTACTCATATTAAAGCATTTGACTCTATGACCAAAAGTCATTATATTGGTTACTGTTCAGCATGTGTTTAAATGTGTGACTGGATAACAAGGTCATACAATCACACCAACAGCAAACATTGCTTTGTGGTAATTGGTCGGGTCATGTTGTGAAAGGAGTGCATATAACAAGTTAAAAAAGGGGAAACATATGAATAGGGAAAGAACTTACACCTGGCATGAAGTGATATGATGTTGAGTCATGTTGTCTCTGCCTAAATAAACAGAAGCGCAAGATGACTGATGAGTGTTGACTGTGTTTGTATAGTTATTTTAACCATACAAGCAGCCTGTCCAGATGTGCTGCTTGTGCAACTTTGCTGATGTACATTTTAGAGTACATCCAAATGTAGATTAATCTCCAAAAAGTTTATACTTCATTTGCAGAATCCTTACATCAACTAGTCAGTTTTGTTGTCCCTGTAATCAAAAGCAATTCAGTGTGGCATCTTTTTTTTAGGCATCTGAACACTACTGCACATTTTCAAAATATGTGATAAAGAAAAGTAGGTCAGAACATTCCTCTCATGCAGCATTACGCTATCACAGAAAAAAAAATCTATAATACTCAAAACTCACCCACACTATAACAGAACAATCTCAAACTGAAATGACGATGATTTAGGTTAACTTCATTAGCTAACAGCTGATCATTTCAAGGCTATCAAAATATCCACTGTAATGACACACTGCCATTGTACCCTAGATATGTCTCCATTAGTGAATCCACAAAATGACACTCGGGCCCAATTTACCAGCGATCACGCATAATTAACACAATAATAGCATAATACTAGGTCAGTGAACAGTGATTCACCCTATCAAGTCTCCATAATAGACTGTAAAAAAAAAACGGTACAGCCTTATAAGGGCACCACATGACGCATCACCTTTTTAGTTTCTGGGTCAGAGCTTCATAACTGTGTGTGTAAGATATTAATTATTATCTACTTAAGGGGCTGAAATTTGTGGGTCACTGAATGTGTGTGTGTATAGAACATGTCATGTTCCATGTCATGTTCTAAATTCTCCAAAACATACACAGCATCTTATCATCAGATCATTTTTATAAAAAGAATTGTATGACAAGCAGGACAGAACTCAGCAGACACTTGGAAGAAAAAACAGGTAAACACGTAGTATATAGGCCACTAATGCACATGCTACTCTCTTGAGTTGTAACTTTAGGCTCAACTCTATCCTAACCTATTTTGGAAGTAGAGAAGAGTGTGAGAAAACCTTTTCCTTTATCATGGCCAAGAAATAAAAGAATTACACACAGTGTGACAGTGCAAAGGGCTCTGTGAGGCTGCTAAATGCTAAAGTAAGCATGCTAAAATGTCACAATGACAATAACATGTTAATGTTTAGCAGGTAATGTTTCCTTGTTCACTATCTTAGTTTAGCATGTTGACATTTCCTAATTAGCTTAACTGTTAAGCCCTAAACTGCCCTGTACAGGGTAGGTAGATCAATTTTTGCACAAAATGCAAATGAGAAATCCATGTCTGATCCTTGTATTATGTCACCATATGCATGCCACACACCTCTGTGAAGCTAGGATGCTCATCTAAAATCTCAAACCACCCATTTTTATTCATACCAAATACACATCAAACCAAGCATCTAAATGAGCTTATATCAACATGTCAACATAAATTGCTCTGTGAACGCTCTACATGGCTGCAGTTATTGCCTTCTGGATATCTCTCATCTTATCCTTCACCTACAACTCGTCCAACCAACTCAGCTCCAGTCAGCTATGTAACTCATTTAATTCAAATCACAAAACTGACAGAGTTATTAGCTGGATAACAATAACAACAAACGCACCCATTTCTGAGTTTTGATTCACCTAAAACTGCAGGAGAGGAGAAGTGTTGCTTTCGGACTGTCTTTATCATCGTCTAACAACCAAACTCGTAGCTACACAGACATCCAATATACCACAATCCGTCTCCTCAAGACGAAGAGAGCCTACTGCCAGCCCTGGTAGGATGTTCCGTTCTCAGGTTACAGGCCTGCAAAGCATGGGAGTGATTTTGGTCATAGGAATGTTGCTAAATATATAAACTGACTTAGGAGAAAACATACACAACTTTTAGATTGAGCTTTGGTGTTCAGTCAGAAAGACATTTTCTTCCTACATTCAGTTTTATCTAAATAATGTATTCCTGCTACCCCCTAATTTCCTCTCAGTCTTCCCGCAACCCTATTTTATCTTATCGATTTTAAAATTTGAAAGACAAACCTGCTTGTTCTCTCGTTCCAACAGGGTTAAACTTCCTCTCCCTTATCAGCATGCGCTTTATTAATTCAATTAGCTGTTCCATTAACAGTCAGAGTGATGATGGCCATAGGGAGTTACTGTATGTTGCTTTCCTTTTCTTGGGCTTCATCCACATTAACTAAGCCAAACATGACGCCAAAATCTAATCTTAATTTACTCAATGACACTATATCCGTTGTCTCGTCAGCTTAACACTATGTGAGCCTCAGCCAATATGACACAAGCTAGTTGATGCCATTAAATCTGCATCACTTACAGTAAAAATAGGATTCTTCTTCTCTGTATAAATCTCTACTGCACGTGATTTAGCTGTCCTTCTCTATCTGTGTCATATGAGCCAGATGGGTGGATTTGGCAGTGGCTGCCTGTATGTCATCAAATCCACAAAAGCATGACAGACTTTCAGATTAAGAGACAGATCTTCGGCTAACCTGTTGTGACTAAGTTTGCACCTGTAGATGATCTGTAGACTGCAAATGTGCATGCAGAAACAAACACACACCAATTTGCATGTAGACACAAGCACACACATATATGCATGTGTACAATATATTTATGTTGCAAGAATGACTGAAATCAAATTTGGAATTTTTCAAAATGTGTCTTTCTTCCAGATCATGTGGAACCTCAGGTCCTTGGAACAGCCGCTGTGATGAATCTGACAGGATGTGGCACGAATGATTAACTGTCACACTGTTGAGGTCAATGCAGACTGACAAGCCATCTGAATGCTGCTGACTCACATGTGCACGCATGCATGTAGAATCTCACACAGAAAGTGGTAAAAAACTTAAACCTAATGCAATCCAAAAGCTCCTTACCCGTTTTTGAGATAACAGGAAATTATTTAGGTCAGAGATTTTGAAGTTTATTTGGACTAAATGCATAAAACTGTCTAGTTTTGAGACTAAAACTCTGAGTCAGAAATATGCATATTCAGATTTATAAAGACATAAATCGTTCTGTTTTGTAAATCTCTGTCATTGTGTAATTGTGTGAATGTGCACAAACTGTAGCATTGTTAATGTCTTGGAAATACATACCTATTACCAGGAAAAATGCCTAAAATAACATCCCCAAAATGAATCAGAAATAACTCAACCATTAGGCCTAGATGCATAATTCTGGTCTCCTTTGATAGGTCAGACGCTAAGGAATATGAATCAACAGTGTTGGGCAAGCTACTTGGAAAATGTAGTGAGCTAAGCTACTAGCTACTCTACATTAAATGAAGCTTCACTACACAGAAGCTACCCCCCAGTGAAATGTAGCAAGCTAAGCTACAGCAATGTGGCAAAAGTAGCTTAGTTACATCTAAGCTACTTTTAATTTTTTTATAGTTTATAGTTAGGCCATTTATATGTAAATATTTATATACACACACAACATAGGCCTAGTTTATATTGAACCAACTTCATTCCACAGTAGCAACAGAAGAAAGACTAAAAAACCTGCTCCAATGTGTGAGAGAGCTAAATCAGACACAGAAACTCTCCTACTTGCTTCCATATCATTGCTGCTAAATGTACTTCCTCATGCAACAAACAGAGGACCATTGTTGTTTGTATAAAGCAATTAATTAATTCTATATTTTTTTATAGTTTATATGTGACTTTGTGCTCTGGCAACATTGCAACCTAAACATTCATGGCAGAGAAAGAGCGATACTGGCAGAGAGAGAGAGATACTCCGTCGCAAGTGTCTTTATTCCCCTGCAGCAAAGTCGCAAACATCAACCCAAGGATCGGTACGTGATGTCACCATCACAGGGAAGCGCTTCTGCCGGCTGCACATACAGGTCCGTGTGTGGCGGTGGTGTCACTTACTGATCCATCAGAAATGTTTGGGAAAATGTAGCGTGTGTGGAAGCTACCGCGCTACTCGGTCAATAAAAGAGCTTCGTTACTGAAAAGCTATTTGATTCAGAAAATAGCGACGCTAGCTACTGCGAAATGTAGTTAAACTAGTAACGGCGCTACTTGTAGCGACGCTACTGCCCAACACTGTGAATCAACTATAAATTACCCTATATTTGAACCTTATTTTGCTATTAAAGAGTAAATGGAGATGCAATAAAGGAAAATATATTTTCATCCTCGCCAGGTATAAAATCTTTATTTTAATAGCAATATCACCATCAAAAGCATCATCCTGTAGATTATGATGCAACTAAACATCTTCTAATACACCTGGAATACAACTGTAATTGTAAATTTGATGAAAAGAGACAAACATATACCAATTATTACACAATTTTTAAATATACCAGGCAAATGTCAATGTTCATTTTTATTGGGAGTTTTCTTCAAAACACTATTTCTGTCCATATAACCACATTCCAAATACCGTAAAGCTTCCACAACATTGAAATATTGAAACAATGAATATTGATCAACATTCCTGTGAAAAGCACTCCCATGTTTTACAGGCCCACAACTTGAGAACAGAACATCCTACAGGGCTATAAGTGGGCAGACGAATCATTTGATATATTGGATGTCTGTGTAGCTAGATGTCTGTGTCGTTAGACGACAATAAAGACCATCTCTACTAAAGCAATACATTTCCTACGCTACATTTTGTGGCAAAAAAAACAAAGCCTACGAGTTTGCTCAATACCAAGATCGCGGCCCGGGAGATATTTTCACACACAGAAAATAGCTGTTTTTGGACAACAAAGTGCAAAAATGTCAAAAAAATAAGTAAGTGGTTGTAAATGTATATGTATATTAGTGCATTTGTTGTTATTATTATCCAGCTAATAAGTCTATGAATTTGGTGAATTGAGTAATATGAGTTAAATAGCTGATCAGAGCTGAAGCTGAGCTTTCTTTAGAGTGGTCGGAAGGCATCGTACGATGAGATGAGAGATATCTGGATGTCAGTAACTAAAGTCATGTACAGTGTTCACAGAGCGATTTATGTTGTGATAGAAGCTCATTTAGATGCTTGGTGTTTGATGTGTGTTTGGTATGGATAATAATGGTTGGTTTTAGATTCTAGCTGAGCCTCCTAGCTTCACAGAGGTGTGTAGCATGGATAGGGTGACAAAATACAAGGATTAGACATGGATTCCTCATTTGCATTTTGCGCGAAAATCTATCGTCCTGGCAACCTGGTGCCCACATTACGCACAATGTAATTCAACTGATGACAGTTCAGTCAAAGATAATGTGTCCTCGAAACGTAATATGTAGTAGTCCTTTCCGAGACTGGTAAACAGACATTGATATGTAAGATCAATAGAGTTCCTATCAGTCTTACGATTTTTTAGCATATTAAAGAAGATATGTGTGCACATAAATGTATTTTGCCCAAGGAAATTGTCTCTGTTCCTAAAAGTATACATTGCAAATCAGATTTGATCTTACGTCTAATTTTTTTTCAGCTTGAACTAGGAATAGTCATACCAACAGACTGATTATAGAGCAGGACACATTCATCCACACTTTTAGAAGTGAGTCACAGGGCTGAGCTGTCTGCTCAAGTGGTTACAAGTGCCTACTTCCTGATCATTTGTGAGTCCACATTTAAAAGGAAGATGAGAGATTACATGTACCTCTAATTGTAACTTGCAATATTTGATTACGGCCCAACTATTTGAGCTATTTATGTTTTGAACCAAGATATGCTAATGTGGTTTGACTGAATGATGTGTGTCGTTCTACTGAAATTCAATACAGCTTCATTTCACAGGAAATTACTCTTTAGTAGCAGGACCTGACAGCAGTTCCAAACAATGTCAGCATTTGAAAGCGAAGACGTCTGTACCCCACCTTTTATTTGTAAGACCATGAAGGAATATTTCACCACAAATGTGTAATATTCCTGTTTCACCCTTTTGTGTAAATTGCACGTACAACAGATGAAGAAGCACTGCTGTGATCCATTTTAATTCCTGTAAAACCCCATTTGCCCAGTGAAGTATAAAAATGAGTTCCTCGCTAAACATCCTCGCTATGTTTCTTATCAGTGCTATCTTAATTAGCCCTTTCTTAACTGACATGAGTTGTTTTTAATTGAATCGAGGTATCAATACTCAGTGCACTCTCCCTCCCAGATAGCATCACTCAAAACGATCAAGAGGTTTGACTCGACAGTTCTCAAATCAACAGAAATATTCCCAAACAATCAGTTAAGCTAGATTTATAGATGGTTTGAATAATTTAACAACTTCTTTCAACAATTCCCCCAGCATTCCCTTTTCTTTGTCTGGAACCCCATCCTGCACCACGATCTACACCTATTTATCACCTGAGCATGTTTTACTTGGATTCAGTATTCTGAAGTGGTAGCTTGTGAAAAACAGACATTAACATAATGCCTATGAGTCATTTTTTTCACGCACAGAGGGTTACATACTGTACATCCACATGTGCAGCTCAACAGTATGCATATTTCAGGCACATTCATTTGGGGATTTTTATTTTGATTAAGAGAATGCTGTTACAGTGTGATTGGCGCCATGTTGGTTATTATTCCCAAGAGATATGTGTAATGTTGAGAGCCAGCTGACATATTGAGGGATGTTTGTCTAATAAAACTCCCTTGTGATTTATTGCCAGAAGAGATGGTTAATTATGGTGCCATGAATATCTCTGCACGGACTGTAGATGCAGGAGCACCGTGTTCTGAAGTAACCCTGTGTGTATGTTCACCTATCACTAAAAATTAGCTGGAAGCAAGAACTGCTGTTGGTTTGGAACTTTGTTATTATATTTTTAAATGAGTATATTTTTTAATCAACATTTTTGGTAATGCACCAGAGGCAAACACCAAAAGCATACGTTATACTTATAAAACATAATTTTTCAATCTGACAAACGACCATTGAACGATTGTTGATATAGAGTCCCACAAAACAAAACATTATGACAGATAGAGAGAAAACCGTTTCAGCACATTTGAATAACCAAAATACATAACAGAGCAACTAGGCCTGAAGAAGTGCGCAATGCCTCAGGAAACAACCTTAATATGGTGAAGAGTCTAAAAGAGGAGAGCAATAGTCAGTGTGCATTGGAAATCACTCCAGAGGTGATATTGTGGTTTGCTGCACTGAATCATTATGCAGGCAAAACTGCAGTCCTAATAAATAGAGAGAAAGATAGCATCATTGCAACCTGCAGGATGCATGAAGAACAAGAATAGAACGTACCTTCTTTTCCTGTCTTTTTTTGTGCAATTGCCTTCCTTTAGAATTACTGTTTTGAACCTGGAAACCAACAGGGACGTGTGTGATATGAATTACAATATTTCACCACAATAAAAGCTCTGTTAAAGGATAAAGCCAGCAACATTTCCTATTTCACCGACTTTTCCGACCCTGTCTGCTGCACCCAGTCCTATTCCCATTATTGCATAATTGAAGATGTAAATCATTTAAAATGGGTCACAAATGCAAATAAAATGCAATAAAAGAGCTGGGCACTATAGCTTTTAGCAAACATTAATCAGTTTAACTGTTTTTGCAGTTCCAGCTGAATACACATTTAGTGCTCTTGTGAGTACTTACAACAGCCGGACGGTTTATTTGGGATTGAATCAAAATAAACTACAGTGACCACGTTCATCATTATAAAGTGAGCAGTGAGTAAAATCAAGTGCAACAGTGTGGTTCATTGATGTGTCGTAGTTTTTTTGACAATAATAGGGCTCTGTTGTACAAGGAATACACTAGGGATTAGACACATAGGGTATACTTTTAAGCAGGATCAGTTCGTTTTTGGGTTTGGTCCTTTCATGGGATTTATAAGTAGAATGTTTATTTAATATAGCACCTTTCAACGATTAAAGTTATAAAGTGCTTTACAAGAGTGACATTATAAATAAGACCACAAAAAAGAAACAACAATAAAACATCAGCAACAAACCGACCTTAAAAGCACAAAATACTGCACACATTAGACAGTATAAGGGGAACTAAAGGCCAGTTTGAATAAAACAGTTTTCTCCTTCAATAACAAAATTATTTATGAATATCACTAATTATATATTCTTTAAGATCAGGCTCATTGGGCAGATAGTAGATGATCCACAAAGGAAAAGCGGTCATATACATCTCATTACATATTATTTTTTTAGTTAACACCATGATTATCTGAGCAAAAGTAAGTATAAATAAGTATAAAAGAAGATAAAGCACCCAACAATGTCACAATTTGCAGTATATATATTTGACAGAAAAGATGGGTGTTTGACAAACAATATCACATCACATGTCTATCTGTATGCTGACATGAGGCCACTGATAGTGGTTACCTAGTCAGACATGTGATGTGACTGTTGACATACAATATCCTGGCAGACATCCTGTCAGTCCATCAGTAAGAATTGTACTGTACTAAAACAGGCTGCAAGCTTCATTCATAAAATACAATGATAACAAAGATGTTTGTTTTATCAGTTACTTGGGTTTATGACTTTACTTTCCAAATAGAGTGTCTCTCTTCCAAAATGTAGGAGGGAAAAAAGGATTTAGGTTTCGGAAGTCTTGAAATGAATGGCACAAAAGCCAGCTGCGCAACAATAAAGTCAAAACACAACCATAAAAGATGGTATAATTTCACCCATTAAGATTTACTACTCACTATTTACCTACTACATGTATGACTGACTACAACAAGGTAAACCAACACAGACTGAAAGACCATTTGGAATATGTCCAAGCACCACATCAACACAGTCTTACAGCCGAAGACGAAGGATTTACAAGTCGCAACAGTAGACTGTCATGACAAGCTGTCATTTTAACACCAATAAGTTGAGTGCTGGGCCGGATTATCCATATGTGACACTGGGCGAGTGCCCAGGGGCACCAGCCAATGGGGGGCACCAAATCATTTAAACAATGACTAGACCTTTAAAATATTTCTCATATTTTATAAATGTATATGTATTAACTATATAGTTATATAGTTAATAATTATATGTTTATGTATTTAAAAATAAAGAAATATAATTGCGACTCCCCCGATCTTGGTCCATTCCACAGTGACACAGTGCCGTCCAATCTATCATATCAGACTAATTCACAATGGACAGGCGTCAGCTAAGTGGTTGTGCTAAGCGAAAACTGCGATGTTGTGCGTGAACGAGCTGCTGCGCTCTCCTCCACATATCCAGATGACCTGGACAAAGATTTTGGAGATGAACTTCTTCAGTTTACAAACTACTTTCCCAAGCGTGTTCGTAGCACTCAGACTGTTCTTAACCCTGCCCGTTACCAACTGCGAGGGTGAAAGATCCTTCTCTCAACATAAGAGAGTAAAGAATGAACTCAGGACAACAATGAGACAGAGGCGGCTGTCTGCACTTTCACTGCTGGCAATTGAATCTGAACTAGTCCAGGGACTGAACTTTGAGGATTTAATTAACGACTTTGCATGCAGAAAGTCAAGGAAAAAAGATGTTCTGCTAAAGGTAAGCCTTTATTTACCATTAATTTGGGGAAATATGTGACGCTGTGGTTATTTCATATTTGTGGAACAATCTCTTTTAAGTGGTTGCTCTGCTACCGTTACTTGTAACGTCTGTGTATGTGTCTCTGTTGTGGGTCTTTCAGTGCTGATGCTTATGATGGAAATAATGATATTTAGCAGGATGTGTTGAATTGGTATATGAGTTGCATTCAGATTTTAGCACTGGTGTAAGAGCTATTATGGTATTTGTAGGCCCATGCTTATCTGGTGTCAGGTTTTTGGTTGGCCTTCTGGCATTTTTTGGCCAACCACTTTTTACCTATTTTTGTTCTGCAGTATTTGTGGTGAGCCTCATGTTCAAGTTCATGTACATCTATTGTCTTAATAGAAATACTGAATTTCAATTGTTCACACATTAAGTGTGAGGAGGGGGGCACTTAAACTGTAGTCACCCTAGGGCACAAAACTATGTTAATCCGGGCATGGTTGAGTGGGAACTTCAACTAGTCACATTTGCTCAGCAATACTGTGCTTCCAGATTGTCAATCCCAAAAGGTAAAGCCTATGTTATTACATAATCATAAATTGTACTGTAATTTTGGTCAGTGACTACCAGAGAGCATAAGCATCAGGCTACTGAACACCAGCTGGTAGACAACAGGGCAGCGCCTTGGCTGTATTAACAGCCAGAGCACATAGGAGAATTCATAGAGTCAGTGTAGGATTAACCTCTCTCTAGTGTACAGTGTGGAGGGTAAAATGTGAAAATGTTAACAAGTTATTTTTATTTCTTGGTTTAATAACATTTTCTAAAATCTACAGTGCCCATCTGTTTTTTGTTTGTTTAATTTTTAGTAGCACAAATAGCCTTGGGGCTAAGTACCACTGTCAGGGTTGGGAAGTCATAAAGCTTTGGTTGTCAGTTTTGGTCTTTTGATTTGATGACAAAAGAAAATCATACAATAACCCCAGTCTTTTCCTTGAATATATGATTATATATCTTATATATATTATATAGCTGAAGGTGTGTTTTATGATTTCATTACATTACAGTGTTCCCCTTTGTCCATGCATCAAAATATCAACAGTTCTCCGCTGCCCCTTCTTGTAAGAACAGATGTAGAGGAAGAATCTTCCAGTAGCAGTGAAGGTTAATTCACATACAGGGCTACATTTATATTTGGCATCTGTCAGATTTCTACACCATCATCTTGTGGCATCATCTATCATCTTGACAGGATGACAGTGCAGTGCACATGCTTCCCATAGGAGTTTAGATGCAGATATTCAGCCCAGGAGGCCAAGACATGGGCCACATTCAATCAACATACAGGCCCAGGGTCATTCCTGGTCAATATAAAACAAAGAGCCTATAGCCACTGGTTAATCTATTTCAAATAAAATAAACTAATAATAATCGACTTTCTCTGTTTTGAAAGACAGATCTGGCACTAGTATGACATCAGTTCTCCAGAACAACAGCAAAATAAGACAGTGATTGTGTGCCAATCTGTGAAGAAGAAATGAACACAGGAAGAGACATAGAAGAAGAAACATTAGCAAGACTACAGGAGGGCAATTATTTAAAAAATGTGCACACAATAGAACACATACATACTTGCACCATGGTTCATTCAGTAACAACAGAGTCACGACACAGGTCGTGTAGACAGACCCACCTGTTGAATAGGCATTGAAAACTGAACAGGTGAACTAAATGTAGCAGAGCAGATCAAGGATGGGAGGATAAAAATACACAGATCTTCTATATCTTCTATAAACAAGTCACAGAAGCTTATAACAGAAATACATACAGCAGGTAAATAAATCTTTTGGTGTAAAATATATGCAGTGAATGGCCATGCCATTCTTATAATGTTTAATGATTTACAATAGCGTTTCTTCTTAACACACGTCAGAGCTGAACATTCTTTTCAGTCCAACAGGCGATGCCATCTGGTAATTATCACCACAGGGAGGCATGGCCGTAAATAGAAATACAACAAAATAATGGCACATGATGTACAAACGAAAACACCCAGTAGCCACAGATGGGAGGTCCATTTTTCGTTAAATTCTAGGCTTCTTAATGGTGCTAATTTTTAGGGTTGGATATCATATATATTGCAGTATGCCTTTTCACAGCAGACATTTTGGCTTGTCATAAGAGAAAAGGGATGTTAACATTAACTGTGCTTTTCCAGCTGTGACAAAATGCCAAAGTTGAAAATATCTTAACTGCAACTTCTGAACAAGATTCTAAATGCTTTACAAGTGTATGTATGTGTGTGTGTGTGTGTGTGTGTGGAGATGGAGAGACAGAATGATGGCAACATTTTTCATGTTGAAATAAGGTTGGAATGGAGAGGCAATAATATTGTACGTCTGACTATTTTATATTCTATGCTTAAATCCATGTATCACACATACCATACATCATATTTAATAAGATGTGTTTATTTACCTGTGCCTCTCTTGGCAGTCAGATAATCTGACAGAAACTGTCAACAGCTCAGAAACCCTGATTTAAATTCCACAGCAGTGACTGCAGCCATTAGTGATCCACACACTGTGTGTCAGGACAGGTAAGTCCACACCTAATATTACCAGTGTTTAGCTCTGCTCCACTGCCCATCAGGTACAACAGGCCCCTGGAGATACAGCGTGTGAGGGCATATTAAAACTCTGCAACAGTGGGACGATGGGAGGGGTAACAGTGTTCTCTGTGGCTTATCGTGGTTCCACACTGTTGCCTAACCTAACAAGGCAGAGAGCGTCACAGTCCGTGAAAATACGCTAGTCTTAGGGGAAATTAAGAGGATCGTGACTCAGGCTCACTATTCGGGAACAAACTTTGACAAGCTAGAGGCAGACGGGATCTGTTCTCAGACTGATACAGGCAATGCATCACATCTAATTGGACACCAAGGACAGCTGAAGGTGATTCACACAACCATGCATTGCTGTGTGACTAAACTGATCTATAAGCTGCCCTCCTTAGCATCTATGTCATCAGCTTCAGGACAGATAAATTCTGCAAAAGCATTTTTAATTTATTCAGAATTAACACCACAGGAAGAAAATCATATGGTTTTAACAAAGGACTTTTGATCATTTGGTGACATCTCTTTTACTACTGGAGGAATGAAACAACATACTTAAGAGTGGAGGAACACTAGTGTAACTGCATGGAGTGACATGACAAAGCTACCATCTAGTTCTACATTCATTCTAACAAATTATTAAGATTTAAGAAATAGAAAAAAAAAAGATTTCTTGCTGATAACACAATTGACATTTATGCTGCTGCCTGCCCTGAAGGTATTTGCTCAAAGATTAAGGTCTTATGAATGAATTACTGTGCTGCTGAGCCATCCACTCGTCTGATTGTCTGGGACAAAAAAAAAGGAAAAGCAGCGTTCAGTTTTTATGCCCCACATATCTGGAACAAACTCTCAGAAAACTTGAGGACTGTGCTAACTCTACGTTCTTTTATATCAAGGCTTAGAACTTTTCTTTTACATATTGTTTTAATCCCTTTTTGTGTCTTATGTAATGTTTGAATTGCCTTGCCTACATTTGCCTTTCCTCACCTTGCCAAAATCAATATTTAGAGATAGAGTTTAGATTAGATTAGAGATTTTCTAATATTTGTCTGTGTCTTCATTTCCTTATATTTTCAAAACTGATGCATGACAACAGTGGGCAAATGATGTCTTTGCTCTGATGTACTCTATGGCCGCCTAACATTCTAATCACCACCTCCATTCTGCCTGCATATTGATTTACATGTTCTGTCATCATTGGTTGCCTGGATGTTACACTTCAACAGGCTGCCATCTGCTGATTGGTTGCAACTGAAAGAGGGCATGGCAGCTCTGTCACCACAACAGGCATAAAAGGCAGTGTGTGGGATCAGACACAGAGGAGCATTCAATGAGCAACTTTGAGGAGCATTTTACATAGAACCTCAGCAGCTGTTGTAACCAGTGTCAGTAAGTGAGTAAACTGAGACAGTTTTTGGGACATTTTCTTTACTCATTTTTGCCCAAACAGGAAAAAACAAGCAAAAAAACAGCATGTCTTTGGAGGTGAAGGAGAAGACCCAGGTGCGTCTAGTGTTTCTGGGGGCTGCAGGAGTGGGCAAGACAGCCCTGATTCAACGCTTCCTACAAGACACGTTTGAGCCCAAACACCGGCGCACAGTGGAGGAGCTGCACAGCAAAGAGTATGACATAGCTGGGGTCAAGATCACAGTAGAGATCCTGGACACCAGTGGCAGCTACTCCTTCCCGGCAATGCGCAAGCTCTCCATCCAAAACAGCGACGCCTTTGCTCTGGTGTACGCTGTGGATGACCCAGAGTCACTGGAGGCTGTCAAGAGCCTCCGAGATGAGATTCTAGAGATCAAGGAGGACAAGTACACACCAATCGTGGTGGTGGGGAACAAAGTGGACCAGGAGCGGCAAGTGTCCAACGAGGACGTGCTGTCCACTGTAGAGCTGGACTGGAACAACAGTTACCTGGAAGCTTCAGCAAAGGAGAACGCCAATGTGGTGGAGGTGTTCAAGGAGCTCCTGCAGCAGGCGAACCTTCCCAGCCGGCTCAGCCCCGCTTTACGCAGACGCAGGGAGACCTTTCCGAAAGACACCAACTTCCGGCCGCCCATGAACAAGACCAATAGCTGTATTCTGTCATAACGGGACACAGAGGAGAAGGAGTGTCTTTTGTGTCACAAAAGGACATGGGATGAGGATGGCGGGTATTGCTGGGCAACTCCATGCACAGAGGGAAAGAGTGAAGAGAAAAGCCTGGACTTCAGTCGGTGGGGGTTGCCTGACTGAGGATAAGTGTTTCTGGACCAACAAAGACACTTCAGGGTTCACAATTAAGAAGAAAATAAAACAAAGAGGTGAATGGTAGGAAGTGTGAACTTGAACACACTGCACACATTTGAAAGAATAAAGATACATTAACCACTTAAGTGGTTTACTTAACGTAATGTTGTTGCTGCTTATTTTGTGAGATGCTGCTGGTGTTTAGATCAATGTGTAGCTTTTGGATTTTAAATTATTCACTTACATCAAGATATTTGGACAGCTGCTCACAGATTGTTTACTGAGAGAAAGTGTGTATATGTAGTGGTTTGTGCAAAAGTCTCATGTAAATTGTTTTAATTAAAAAATTCACCTGTAGCACATTATAATGTTTACATTTTTGTATTCAATTCCAATTTGCTATTAAGCATGGCATTACTCTTGTGTTTGACATGCAAATGTAAATTGTAAATGCACTTTTCATTTTTAAATAACCATTCATTATGATGTTTTTAGTTGTTTTTTTTAAAGTTTGATTTTTTTATGGAGACATATTTAACAAATGCTGTTCAAAAATGTAAGTGGAATGTGGATGTAAATGTGTAATAAAAGATGAAAGCACAAAAAAATCTGTTGATGTTACTATCGCTAGATGAATACACGCTGAGAAGCAAGTTCACTTTTAAGTGAGTAATTATGTTAAGGAGGCAAGTTATTAAAAGGAAATCATAAATTAATCATTAGTTACATAAACATTGATGTCAGTGCAAAAATAAATAACACAACAACATAGATTAAACAAAAAACATAGAATACATCAAGGTCATAGAACATGCAAAAATACAATTGCAATGCATATGTTTGAAGGTATAACATAACAGTATTTAATAGATTAATATTCATGTCCATTACATTTTTACAATACATGTGAGACCTGCGCACTCCATGGGATAAAGAAATCTTCCTGAAGAGGGGAGCACTGAAATCCATCACTTTCAGTAGAAAACATGTTGAAAAAAACTGTTTTTTCCAAGGCCACTGATATTATGTCCACCTTTCACATAGAAATAGGAAGATGAAACTGTGATTGTGAAAATTAGAACATTATAATATAATAGCAGTAAACATGAAAGGCATGTGTAAAAAAACAAAACAAAAACTTTCTGCTTTTACAACTACTGCTCCATTTCATCCGTGGAGTCTTAAAATGTGAAACAACAAGTGCCAAAAAAAGTGTTTGTGTTCCAGTTTCTGTTGGTGTCTTACATTACGTTAAGATCTGTGTTGCCATCTGCTGTTGAAAAACACACATTGCAGTCACTTTAAAAGTGACATCTCAGTTTACGTGTGACCTTCATGTCTATTGTCATGTGTCTAATGAAGGTTCAACCTAAAACCTTAAATTTACATACCAAAGTGAGGTCCAGTGGTTGTGACTCATGTTGAAAATATGAAAATAAGCACATCCGGGCGCCAGTTAGCTCATCTGGTAGAGCATGTGCACCATAAACAAAGCTAAGTCCTTAATGCAGCAGCCTGGGTTTGATTCCAGCATGCAGGCCTTTGCCCCCCCCCGCCCCTCCATATCCTGTCTGTCTCTTCAGCTGTTCCTGTCAAAAAAAGCAAAAAGCCCCAAAAAGAAAATGATCACATCACAGGTTTTAAATGCTTTGGTCTTCAATAAAAGCTTCAGTATTCAAGTGTACAGGTACAGACTCCACTGTGTTGTGTTCCCATCCTCCCACGGCTCATTAGTGTGCTGATAAAGAAAGAAATGTGATATCTGATCCTTAAAATACACTTGAACTTGCAACTGAAACAGCCGGAACCATATCAATCACTTTTCACATCTCTGGAAAATTATTCCGACTTCAGATGAAAGCAAGTGACACTGCCTCGATAGGGATCAACGAGGCAGTGTAAACTCTGCTAACTGGCTATAGGCCTGAGGAGACTCCAGTCAAAGTTAAGAAAAACAACCTGAGCACTAAATTGAATACTAAACTCCTGTTTAACCAGTTGACCAAATGGACCATTGTGTAGTTCCTGAAATAGCTGTGCACGGTTCCCCTAAACGCAACCTGCCAAGCGGAGACACATGTAACGCTCAGGTCCAAGCCCCCAACTCCCCACCCCCTTACAAACACACACACACACACACACACACACACACACACACACACACTCCATCAGATTAGACTGAAGCAAGTTTCCTGTTTTAATTTGAGGAAGTGGCCAGGGTAAACGTTTGCAGGCAGTTCCTCTTTCAGTCCACATTTAAACATTCTTCCGCACTCAGCTCTTGGTCATTTACAAAGGGAGGGAGGCCTGGCAGCTTCACGATCACACAGGTGTGTGGATTTGTCATCTGGTAACACAGAGTTCTACTTTAATTTACGTCTCATAGGTCTTTGAGGGTTTCTGTATAGTCATTTTATGTGTACTACCTTTACTTGAATATTACTTTTATTAGAATTTAACGGTCAGATTTTAACTGCAGTGAGGGAGGCAATTCATACGGTTATGATTCATTTTCTCAGATGTCTTTGCCCCTGGACTTGGTCAAAGCTCCTCAGCAGATTAAAGCAACTCTGAGGCGTTTGGAACAAGTTTAGGGTCCTGGACAGAACACAAGAGGATTAAGTACAGTGTAATGAAATGTCAGCAGTGTGTGTATTGCCTGCATATAAACTGAAACTAAGTGTTATTGTGTTCTATTCAGATCACAACAATTAAGGTTTTATGGCTTATTCCTGTATAGAAGAGCAAAAATAACTAGAGAATGTGTCACATGCATATATTTACTCTGAGCCTTTGTGGGTCACCTTGTGAGACACAATTGAGAATTAGTCATTTATTTGAATTTATATTTGGAAATTATCACCCAAAATATCAGTGACGCTACACTGTATACATTCAGCTCTAATAATATTAATGTAAAAAATATAAATACAAATCAAGGCCCAATGACAATCACATGCCAGCACTGTTCCTACATTACACCAAATCTTTTACCTATACTCTGTTTCCTGACTAGGCTGTACTTTGTATTATAGCCTACTGTAATCATAAAATGCCAAATACCTCATGCATTGCAGAGCTCTTTGGCACAGGCTTTATGAACACTTTCATCTAACTGTAGCTGAACACTGCAGTTTGACAGGTCATGCTTTACTATGCTTCATAAAGCAGACAGTCACAGCTCTGACTGAAACTGCTACTGAAAGTTTAGGTTCAGCTGTGAACCCACTGTACTGTACATTTTTGACACTTCCAGAAATTTGTTCACACTTAAAATGCAAACCATGAGTTACTGAGAAACTAATACCAGCTGTGGTACTGTGTGGTACATTTATCCAGTTAATTTTATATCCACACATTTTTCCCTTTAAATCTACACGGTTGGAGAAAAAAAAAAAAGACAACTTTAGTCACCCAAGAAGAATTGTTTTATTTGCCAAATTTTGCAGTGTATCCAGAGGCTACACATGATACAATATGTTGTGCTATTTATGTTTTCAGATGATAGGAAGCATATTTTAGTGAATTGCAACTGTTGGTTTTGTTTGTATAGTTCCGCTATGAGACATATCTGAAGAATAAAGCAGAGTTTGAGTTGCTTTATATGTAACATACACTAAATAAAGCCCATTTCTGTCAACATGTTTCTCAGCAAAACAAACAGGAACAACAGGTTAAACCAGAGAAAACTTGATTCCAGGCCATCAGTGTGTGTGCTTGATAATGTTGAGTGTGTGTGTTGCCTCAGTCATCCACAGCGATGTTGCGGAACAGATAGGCCATGGACTCTCCATTGTGGATGCGCCGGATCGCCTCAGCCAGGATCATACTGACATCCACAGTTTTTATTTTTGGACACTGCAGCTTCTGCACCTCATGAGGTACAGTGTTGGTCACCACCACCTGGAGGTGCAATAAAACAGCCTTAGTGACTTTGTTTCAACCCACATGACTGTAGGGACTTTGCTGCTTTGAGTCTAGGCTTTCAGGCAGCATTATAAATTCTTCTAAAGCTAAAAATAGCAAATTCTAAGACCAACTATGGGGCTTCTTCTGAAAATGACTTTTTATAACTTTATCTGTATCTCTGAACATTAGCATTTGGTTGGTGGAGTTAGGTGAGGTGGTACATGCTGTGGGAACAACTGAAGCATGACCAATGCCACATGGAAATGATATTCTCACATTAACTGTGCATTTAAACAAACCACAATCTAATTTAGTGTAACTTCCCAATAATTAAAGCCATTCCTTAAGCTGAATTCAGGGGAAAAGTTTCATAAAACGCTTGACAAGGTTAATAATGCATGACATTGGCTCAAGTCGAGGCACGAGTCAACAGGATATCACACTGTTTAAGTCTGTCGGTCACCAGAAATAAATGCTACTAAAAAGGTGTCATTTGTGTTATGAGTGATTTGTCATACACTCTTTCTCTAGCTCCACACCTGAGACATTAGTCATGACACTAGATAACCATGAAGAACATGTATGCAAAGTATTACAGATTCAGCTTACTTACCAAATATAGAGGGATATATTACAAATCTGACCACATTCTCAGTGTAGGCCACAGTGTTGATTCATTTTCTTTTTCTGAGTAGGAAGGTAAACTGATCCAACATAAGCCAACACGATGTTACCTCATCAATAGCAGACTCCTCTATTAGTCTTGGTGCATCTGCAGACAGCAGGCCATGTGTAGCCATTATGTAGATCTTGTAGGCTCCTCTCTCCTTCAGGATTTCTGCTGCTGCAACAAATTCCTCCACGTCATCTATCATGTCATCCTGGTAAGGTGACAACAGGGTTAGGCATCACACAAGGAAAGGGAAAGCAATTCAAAATATATTTCAATTACTGAAAACCCTAAATGCCAACATTCAGGTTTCATCTCTTTGGGGTCAACATGTCATGGTGTAAAGAATAATGAACATTTCTGAGGTTTGTTTTTAACATCTGTGACTTAAAGTGGCATGATGAACGTGAATCTCCAACATCAAAGTACAAAAATCCCCAGAAATATTTGGCGTTGCTGGGATATTTTGTGGTAATCTCCCCCCTCATGTGAAATATTAGGAATGAATTCACTGAACACCATAAAACCTGTAAACTACTAACAAATGCCACATAGAAAAGGATGTCACAAATTCCCCAGAGAAAACTCAAGGTTTTATGCATTTATTATTTTACATTTGCATAAAAGCAACCTACCAATTAAGCTAACTTAATGTTTAATATGTGAAAATCTCAATCTTACAGTTTGACGTAGGGTTACCCAAAGATTAAAACCATTCCTCAGTCTGTATCTTTCAAAACCAGTCTTTGCTTTTGAGATATGTTTCAATATGAGGATAGAACTGATCAACTGCTTTAAATAAAAGAACGTAACATAAAAGCTTAAGGTCTTACAACAATGATAGCGATTCTGCCCCCTACATCTCCAACAACAGTAATAGGTGGCTTCTCCTTCGCCATCATCACTGAAAGACACAGATGGTGGAACATTACTTTCTGAAAAATAATTGAGGTCTATGCTGTAACCCCACAGGAACAGATTCTTGTGGTGAGGCAAAGTTAGGGAGATTTGGTGAGAAGGGATTTGGTTAACCTGCAAAAATCATGCAAGAAAGCTCTACCCCAGCAAGCGGCCAGCTACCACAGCACCAGCAGACTGATGAGGCGGAGTTGTCTGTGGAACAAACGCTGCTGCTAAATCCAAACCAGCACTTAATTTAAGTTTACATGGTGTGACTGCTTTTGGTGTAGTGGTAGCTGGACACATGGGTGTAGAACTGAGCCTCTTTTAGGAACCGCAGGCCAGGATCGATAATTATTTGTAATCTAATCAAAACACTATTTTAAACAGATGACAATATTGACCTTACAAAAAGAACAACTTATCTAGGGGCTTTTCCCAAACTTCCCAAATACTCTTAGCTCTGACAGGTATATTGAAATGATTAAAAGTACTTTGAGGGATTTCAAGTAATATTTGATCCAAGACCAGAATGCACTCCATCTGACTTACAGCCTCCCCCCCAGCCCAGCCCAGCCCAGCCCAAAACTAAGGCCTTGACCAGGCCCATAACCTTCTTCCAAACAATAGCAAGACACGTTCAGAGGTCAATTCCCAAATCCATCACAGGACCCTCTGGGCATAAACTAAAATGTAACCATTTTCTAACCAATGGTTAGGAAAGGCAGCCAAGAAACTAGAATCAAAAAGCAGTGATTAGGTGTTTTGACACTAAAGAAAATCAAGCAGTTTCTGAGCCCACAACTGAAAACATATCAAGCAAAAAGATGCAAAAGGAAAACATGAGCAGAATTTTGAAAATGTCATGGGTGTCAGGCATGGATATTATTACTTGTCATGATTATGCTCATGCTCAACAATTAATGAACTATAATCTCTAGTTCATAATCAATAACGTGCCAAGTTATAAAAGTGAGTTAATAACCTAAATCTAGCCAATATAAATAATTCTAATCACATACAGTTTCATGCCTCTACTGGGGCTTTGGATAATTCTGAACCTTAAATTTTAATATCTAGCTGCCTGAGGATTTCAAATCTGTGGTGACTAAGATAACAAATCATATAATTCATGCAACAGTTTCTCACTCTGGAAATAATTAATTTCACAAAACAAATTAATTTCAACTGAGAGAATGTGAGATTGAGGGCTTCCAATAATTATCATCGACACTTTGTAGAAAATTATTTTCATCATTTCATCCAAGTGTGCTTCAATGTTATTAAAAAGGTAAAGTATTTCCCCTTGCCAAAAAGAAAGCACAGACAAACAGACACTGTAGGTCGCTCATATCTTAGCACATAAGGTAGTCAAACCTTTATCAGGCATGTTCCTCACAGGGTTTTTTCTTTGTACCGCTTGACCCAGATGTAAACTCACATAACAAGTTCAACTGAAAGAATTATCTTTCAACATTGCATTTCTGATGTTGAACAGATCTATTAGTGAAAATACAAAGTGCTGGCAAAGAGAACACCTATATTCTATTATAACCACAGCGGGGTGTAAAATATCTTACTTCAATGAGGATGACACCAGCATTCAAGTCAGCTTGGATGTAGCTCCAGGAAGAAGCCAAAAACAAAATGTGCTGACAGTTTTGCTGCATTGGGGTGAAACATGCAGGTCTCTGAACAGTATTTAGATTCTAACTGCTGTAGGGCAACAACTCTGCTTTTGCTACATAATTGGTTTCATAAACAACAGTTTAAAATGTAATGATGAGGCGATATAATGATGTAAGTGAGAGAAAAATAATTACAATTTCACTGCCTAAACGGTATCACACAAGTGTTTGCAAGGAATTTTTTAGGATGGCACAGAGATATAATTAACACATATTTTAGGATTATTGTCACATTAAATCTTGAATGTCCACATGTGAAATTAAGTGGGAGCCCTCAGTAACTCATTCTGTCATTCCATGCAATCAACAGGAAGCACAAATGGATTCAAGCGTTATGATCCTACTTGGGAGCTCTATCCCAGGGAATGGGACATATGTCTGCTGCCTGTGTTGGCAAAAGATAGGATGGTACAGGAAATATTAATGCACAATTCAACATACCATACAACCATACAGACAAAGCATTACAGAGTGCTCAGTGATTTCCAAAATAAACTCTTCCATTGTGTTTCTCAGGAGGTGCTTCTAAATCCCAGAGCAGCGGTGTTCAGTGGTAAGAAGCCTTTCTGCGCCATGAATTAACATTTCATGTAATCGATGAGTGCGAGAGAGAGATAGGATAAGCGTGATTCGACTCCTTTTCGAGAGAAGAAAGAGACAGCTGACATAAAACACATTTCCAAGTCTAGAGGGAGAAGAAGGAGTATTGTAAATTCAGCTGAAAAGTGAGTTGGCAGGACAGGATGAGGATGAGGAGGGAAATAAATCCGGCTGAGGAAGAAAAAAAGAGCTAATGTTAGCCACTGCCTGCAGTATTTCACAGCTGGCCACAACAACTCCTGGGGAAGGACTGACCTTTACATGCTGAGAAAACTGTGTGTGAGAGACTGCGGGTCAGCGTGGTCACTACTCTCATCTTAAGCTGGCCATTTTAGGCAGCTTTAAGAGAAACTGTGTGCAAAGGTCAGCTCTGCTAAGTCAGAGGTATTTGGATCTTATAAAGAACAGGACAATAAATATACAAAAGACCCCAAGATGTACGTGAGTCCTTATGTGCAACAATTTAAGGAATTATACTTTGGTTTATGATTTCTGTGTGGCTAGACGCGCACGAGCAGCAGATGGCAATGAACCATGGAATAAATTTTTCTCACAGCTTGAAATGCAAGCATTGTAATGTCTCTGTTGGAAATGTAGCTCCCCAGGATGGATGGGTCATGATTTTACAATTTTATAATAGTCATTCATAGTTCATGCGACTATCATCATGTGTTAAAACATTTAATAAAAAAATATATATAATTACATAAATTATATATATATTCCATTGTTTATTCCAGTGCCTGGTAGTAACGTGTCACTACTGCGCCACTAACACGTGTCTGGCACATTCTCAATCGAAGAATGGTCGAATAGTTCCTTGAGACTATCAAATAGTATTTTTGTTTCAAAAGCCCATCCCTACTCTCCACGTCACCAAACAAAAGAGCTGAATTGTCAGAAACAGTTTCTCAAAGGTTCAAAGTTTCATGTCTGCAGCTGGAAATGCTCCATCCTTTTGAATCCATTAAACATTTATACAGTTCCTGCAGATAGTGCAGTTGAAGTCCAGTTCACTGTCTTTATACCTAGCGTAACACACTTATGCACAATACAATTTTAAACAATTATAAAAACAACTTTTTACTCTTTTTGTATTCACAAGTTAAATAGTAAAAGATGTAGATGTGTATATGGTTTATTCTTGCACACATGACCTGTTCGAACACAAAAAGTGACTGTGTTAACCAGGGATGAAAAACAGAATCAGTCATACAACTAATTTGATTTCAGTAATGTCGTAACAAATATCTGTGAAGGACTGTGAGGGGTTACAGAAAAAGAGGAAACAAAAGGAATAGAGACAGAGAAACTTGTAAGCGGGCATGTTGCTGCGTTGTTTGTCTTACATGGCAGCTCAAGGCCGGTGTGTCCTGTGATGGTGCGGGACAAGGGAGGAGATTGTCGACCATCAACCATGTCTGACTCTAACTGATGGGCCTCCCCATGCATCACTGCCAGCCCAAGTCGCAGCCTCTCAGCATAGGACTGAGCTCTGAAACAGGCAGACATGCCGACACATGAGTCAAAGAAACTGACAATGAAACATACACAAAAAAAGGTAGGCAAAGACAAAAGAGCTGAAAGAAGTTTGCACACAAGCTTGAACATACCTACAAAGACATAGTCGTAATATGAAAAGACCTAAGCATAATAAGAATTCTGAAGAAAGAAAGTGACTATAACAGTAGAAATTATGCATCTGAGAAGGCAACTAGATAATTTAAGGACTTGCAAGTTCTGAGTGTGCCAGCCTTTCTTGTTACCTCTTGGCAGCTGAGGGGGTCTTTGCAACAATTATGGCATTCCTGTAGTCTGGGATCTGAGGAAAGACAAAAAATCTTTTCAGTGCTAAAATATAAAACTGACCTTTGATATTTCATATTAATATTATTTAACCATAAATTAGTTCTGGAACTCATTCTTTGATTTACAGTAGAATACCATTACAGTTATCACGCTGTGCCTTTTCAAGAAAAGAAGCACAACTGTCCGATGTCCAGTGTTTATGCAGCCTCACCTCCTCCCTGATGTACTGAATGAGGAAGGGGGAAGCTCTTAGGTTGTCAACAGGGAAGTTGAAGAATCCCTGGATTTCTTTCTGGTGGAGATCCATGGTGATGATGTGAGTTAGCCCTGCAACACCAAAGAGACACACACGAGTAGTTATGCTTCAGAACAAGTTATTGCAGATTATTAATGGGACTTCGCCACATGAGAAACAAAGATCTACATGTAAACACTAAGCCTTAACAAGGAAGGCTTCATTGCTTACATGAAGGCTGTGTTGGCCCGGTGTACTGCTCCTTGTCTGTACTCTGCAGGTCCTGCCCTCTCCTGCAAGCTGCAGCCAGGAGGCTAGTGTGTACACCTGTTCCCAGTTGGCAGTAAACCGGGAGCATAGGTGCAAGGTGCAGAGAGCAGGCAGTGTGTTTGTAGAGAGCGTGGTGAGCATACGGCTTACCAGATCCGGGTGAGACTACTGTGGTGTTCGTGGTGTGTAGTGAAGTGTGTCAAATCCAAGTGTCGCATTTGGGTTTACTCCCTCGATGGAGAGAGAGTGGTGTTAATATTGTGTTAATTTCTCCTGCGTTGTACGTCTATGAGCTACCATTTAAGTTGGCCAAACCGTCCAAACCATACCTGAACTAGGCTCTTCCTTTGTTTTTGGGAAGTTCTGTTGTATCTTTTGAGAATCCCTTTGTTAATGAAAACTGTAATTAAACACAGGCTCTTTACTTAAAAAATTTGTCTCCTGCTTCCTTCAATCTGAACAATGTATATTGTCACTAACCTCCTCCTCCTGAGTTCCTAACAAGCCTTGTTATGACCTAGAGCTGTGGGTCTTTGTTTTGTGTGTTTTTTCTCCGAGTCTCCAGGTACGCCTTCTGCAATTAGTAGCAGCAGCTGCATGATTCATCAGACCGTAGGATAGGAGCTAGAGACTGCATCAGAGGAGCTCTGTGGCTGGTCTTGAGAGGCCAGCATGTGAGGCTGGTCCTGTGGGGGCCAGCTTAGGTGGCTGCCGAGGAGTGGGTCAGATGGCGGTATTTGGGTGCAGCAGGAGTGGAGCTGCTCGGAGCTGTGTGCTTGGGTGCAGCAGGAGTGGAGCTGCGTGTGGAGCTGTGTGCTTGGGTGCAGCAGGGAGCTGTGTGCATGGGTGCAGCAGGAGTGGAGCTGCGTGTGGAGCTCTGTGCTTGAGTGCAGCAGGAGTGGAGCTGTGTGCTGAGCTGTGTGCTTGGGTGCAGCAGGAGTGGAGCAGTGTGCTGAGCTGTGTGCTTGGGTGCAGCAGGAGTGGAGCAGTGTGCTGAGCTGTGTGCTTGGGTGCAGCAGGAGTGGAGCAGTGTGCTGAGCTGTGTGCTTGGGTGCAGCAGGAGTGGTGCTGCGTGTGGAGCTGTGTGCTTGGGTGCAGCAGGAGTGGTGCTGCGTGTGGAGCTGTGTGCTTGGGTGCAGGTTTTTAGTCTTTCTTCTATTGCTACTGTGGAATGAAGTTGGTTCAATATAAACTAGGCCTATGTTGTGTGTGTGTGTGTGTGAGTGTGTGAAGTGAAGCTTCATTTAATGTAGAGTAGCTAGTAGCTTAGCTCACTACATTTTCCAAGTAGCTTGCCCAACACTGTCTGTTTCCTGTTTCTTTAGACCCGGTTTTCATTTACAGTGAGGAAAATAAGTATTTGAACACCCTGCTATTTTGCAAGTTCTCCCACTTAGAAATCATGGAGGGGTCTGAAATTGTCATCGTAGGTGCATGTCCACTGTGAAAGACAATCTAAAAAAAATAATAATCCAGAAATCACAATGTATGATTTTTTAGCTATTTATTTGTATGATACAACTGCAAATAAGTATTTGAACACCTGAGAATATCAATGTTAATATTTGGTACAGTAGCCTTTGTTTGCAATTACAGAGGTCAAACGTTTCCTATAGTTTTTCACCAGGTTTTCACACACTGCAGGAGGGATTTTGGCCTACTCCTCCACACAGATCTTCTCTAGATCAGTCAGGTTTCTGGGCTGTCGCTGAGAAACACGGAGTTTGAGCTCCCTCCAAAGATTCTCTATTGGGTTTAGGTCTGGAGACTGGCTAGGCCACGCCAGAACCTTGATATGCTTCTTACAGAGCCACTCCTTGGTTATCCTGGCTGTGTGCTTCGGGTCATTGTCATGTTGGAAGACCCAGCCTCGACCCATCCTCAATGCTCTAACTGAGGGAAGGAGGTTGTTCCCCAAAATCTCGCAATACATGGCCCCGGTCATCCTCTCCTTAATACAGTGCAGTCGCCCTGTCCCATGTGCAGAAAAACACCCCCTAAGCACGATGCTAACACCCCCATGCTTCACAGTAGGGATGGTGTTCTTGGGATGGTACTATCATTCGTCTTCCTCCAAACACGGTTAGTGGAATTAAAGTTCTATTTTGGTCTCATCTGACCACGACTTTCTCCCATGACTCCTCTGGATCATCCAAATGGTCATTGGCAAACTTAAGTCGGGCCTTGACATGTGCTGGTTTAAGCAGGGGAACCTTCCGTGCCATGGATGATTTCGAACCATGACGTCTTAGTGTATTACCAACAGTAACCTTGGAAACGGTGGTCCCATCTCGTTTCACGTCATTGACCAGCTGCTCCCGTGCAGTTCTGGGCTGATTTCTCACCTTTCTTAGGATCACTGAGACCCCACGAGGTGACATCTTGCATGGAGCCCCAGTCTGAGGGAGATTGACAGTCATGTTTAGCTTCTTCCATTTTCTAATGATTGCTCCAATAGTGGACCTTTTTTTCACCAAGCTGCTTGGCAATTTCCCCGTAGCCCTTTCCAGCCTTTTGGACGTGTACAATTTTGTCTCTAGAGTCTTTGGACAGCTCTTTGGTCTTAGCCATGTTAGTAGTTGGATTCTTACTGATTGTATGGGGTGGACAGGTGTCTTTATGCAGCTAACGACCTCAAATAGGTGCATCTAATTTAGGATAATAAATGGAGTGGAGGTGGACATTTTGAAGGCAGACTAACAGGTCTCTGAGGGTCAGAATTCTAGCTGATAGGTGTTCAAATACTTATTTGCAGCTGTATCATACAAATAAATAGTTAAAAAAAATCAGATTGTGTTTTCTGGATTTTTTTTTTTAGATTATGTCTCACACAGTGGACATGCACCTACGATGACAATTTCAGACCCCTCCATGATTTCTAAGTGGGAGAACTTGCAAAATATCAGAGTGTTCAAATACTTATTTTCCTCACTGTATATTATGTTTTATTTACTCCTTTCTCCACCTCTGGGCTTGAGCCACGTGAGGACGTAACAAGCCTTAACAAAGAAACAGTGCTAAACCCCTTCAGGTCCAGGAGACTCCTGATGCGGCCATGACTTGACCAAGTCTTCAAGATGGAGCGTACCCGTTCTGCCTCCTCTTTCCAATGCAACAAAAGTTGTTACAGGGGACAAGCTGCTTTAATAAACGCTAAGCTTTACTTTCCCCTAAGTGAAGGGCTTGACTCACAGGACGAGAAACAGGATTTGACGTAAGCAATAGTCCAATGATCCGGGGCCAGTAAAAATGTATATCGGGCATGTTGAGTTGTTCTGTCTACATCGGAAGTCAGCTTACTCACTGCAGCATCCTACACTGTCTCCACAGGTAAAATTGTAACTGTTTTCTTTCAGACAGGGAACAACTGACAGCAGAGTATCTTAATTAATTTTCAATGGCCAGCAGAGTCACAAGTTGGCGTGAACTAGTGTTAAGTTTGTCAGCTATTTTAAAATTTAGTCTTAATCCTGTGACAAATGTTCATTTGTCATTTTTAGACCACTGTATACGTTTTTTCCTTTAGTCAAGTTTTAGTTGTCTAAAAGTCTGGGTATTTTAGTCTAGTTTTAGTCATTAACCATCATTTTAGTCTTTTCTTAGTCATTAGTATAATTCTGATTAGCATTCAGGTCAATCTGCTCTGACCAAAATAGATATAATTCGAATGTTAGGTTTGCTCTCATTTTTATTGCAAAGGAGACATTAACTTAGCTCAATTCCCAGATGGTTAGCCTTGATATGCCACTTGAGGTTCGTAGGGTTTTCCCCCCAGAAATCTTATAACCACATCAGTGTGTGAACTATACATAGCTTTCAGGGAAGCTCAGTTTTTTTTTTCCTGTGACACAGGAGGGGGAGCAACTGTGACTCTTACTGCCGAATCATTAATAGCCACAAGCATGTAGGCCTGGGGCTGACTGTGAAAGTAGCAGGCATGTTTGTCTTAATATAATTAATCAATCATCAATCATCTGATAATTAAATCAATCGCCAGTAGCCATTTTGCTACAATTATGCTTCACACAACAGCTGCAGCTGTGTTTGCGACCCAACCTTTTTCTCTGTAAGAGGGAAGATTTTAGAAAGTTGCGTGGCTCTATGGGGAGCCTCCAGCTGCAGTAGTCGGCAGGTTTTTTTTAATAAAAATTAGGTTTTTTAAGACATGCATCTGGGGTTCAAGAAAAAGCTGGAAAGTATGAGTATATATGTAAAAAAAAAAAAGAAGAAGTGTAACATTAAAAAGTAATGTGGTGACAATTTAATGCATCCTCTCACCTCGGCCTAGTGTATAAATTATTCAACAGGACTTTGTAAGCACAGCACACTATTTTGTTTACAGCCCTAAGTGGCTGATTGTTACTCTGTCATGTGCAGCTGAAGATAGCAACAAAACTGAAGACTAGCTGAAACCTACAAAGACTGGACAAACCGCACAAAGATTGGGCCCCATGCAAGAACCACTTGTACAAACAGTTCTTCTTAAGTGGCTTATACGAGTCATTTTAGAGAACTTGCCACATTCACCAATTTTCTTTTATTTGAATTTGCTCTTAGGCTCCAACACAATTTAGAAGTGGTCCAGAGCTCTCATATGAGTCATGTGAAATTTGTCTGCTGTTATCCCAGCCTAGGTTTTTTAGTAATTGCTCTGAAGCTATTTTGAAGATTTGTCTCTCTATATAACAACATAAGGTCAGCTGGAAGTGTATTCTTTTGGATCGCTTTGAAAGAGAGTGACATCATGTTGATATATCTTGTCAGTATGTATGTTGTCATGGTTTAGATTACCACAGGCGTTGCTTTTGCATAAACCTTATGAGTGAGTGAATACAATAGACAGCACACTGAACGGCTGGTCAGTAATGAGGGGAGCTCTGGCGGTAGACATCCCCACAAATCCTGCAAGAATGACAATTGTTGCAACTGACAGCTTGCACTTTATACATGCTGTGCAATTCGTGCTGTAATGTCCAAAACAGGTGAGTGGGAAAGTGCAACGTTTGGGTGAGATCCTGGATGGAGAAGTGTGGGCAACGTGGACTGTAACGCCTATGGAAGGAACTGTCAGTCACAAACATAAAATCTTTACGAGAACAAAAGCAACAACTTAATCTGAAGACTTAGGGTTAGTTTGGTTAGTTGATGTAGTTGATTTTATCTGCACCAGCTGATTTATTCAGTTGGTATAAATATCAATAATGACAAAGGAAATTACAATACAGTCCATACCAGCTTTGGCTAACATGGATGCCAGCAGCTTGCAGACAATGGATCCCCTCTTCCTCATCTTGCACTGCTTGCTATAAGGAAAGTAGGGAATGACCCCGATGATATTCTTGGCACAGGAGGTCTTAAGGGCATAAGCCATAACCAGCAGCTCCATGATGGCTGTGTTGACATCTCTGAGAAACAACACATTAAATTCAAGACACTGTATTAGATATCATGACCCGCAAAAGCAGTGCTGGTATTCAGTAATTAGTCTGAACCTAGGGTCGTCCACAAAGACGATCCAAACAGGCACAGGAGCATATGTTGACGGAGATTGATGAGTCAGCAGGTTAATGATTGTTTACAAAATCACCATCTCATAAATCACTGTAAATGAAGCAAAAAATGTCTGGCAAAGACTTGCCTGTTTTATTCCCACTGTTGACACATGGTCTGCTTTGGACTCTGCCTTAACCAGCCTTTTCTCTAAGCCCCAAGCCAAAAATAACCGCAAAAGTTACTTGCAGTTGAAATACAAGTGATCAAGCTGCAACAAAAGGAAAGTAAACTTGACCTAAATAGACTGTGCTGTCAAGAAAAAAAAACACTTGCAAGTTAAGTTTTAAATCAATATCCTCACTGGCTAGAAAGAAAAGCTCTTGGTTGGTGAGTTTTTGATAAACTACCATGATAGTTGTGAGTTTGATGACTAGGACAGTTTCACTACTTTAGAAATGTGAAGAGCTGCTGGTGTAAGAGGATACGGTATCTAGCCATTTTGGCCTTGACAGCTTGTTGAAACCAAAGATCCCACACAGCCAGGTTAGCAGCTTACGAGAACTGCATAGGCGAAGTACAGGAAGCTCCAACATGTGATGTCTCCTCCTGTTGCCTCTGGTTATCTTTCAGAGCATGCCTCTTTGTCAAAGGGAATAACTGATTAACAAGGACCAACTGGTTAAAGTGACAGGTGACATAGTGTTGCCTATCCTGTTTCACTTCCGGCAAAGGTAAACTTAATTTGTCCTCAAATGTCCCAGGCAAACTGATGCTGAAGGATTCTTAAATGTGAACTAAAAAGACTTACCAGGGTCACAGTACACCGTGTTTTGACTTGTTTCAGTTAAGTGCACAGTAATGACAAATGCAGCGTATAGACACACACACACACACACACACACACACAGGCACGGAGAATGTGCTTGTGCTAATAAAAAAACTGATTAAAAATGCACTGTAAAAATTTCTGAGGGTTTATCACATAACATAAGTACTATGATCCTTTGATATTATAAAACAGTAAGGCATCAAGAGCATCCATCTCACCTGGGAATGGTCTGAATGATAAAGATGTCTTGTCCACGGACAGACTCTTTCACATCCACTCTAGTCTCTGAAAACAATCATCCCCCGCCCCCCAAAAGAGAAAAATAGAATACAATCACTGTTCATGGTTCGTGTGAAAAGCCATGTGAGAGGACATTCAACCACAGTTCATTTATCTAAGACATTCATTGTGGAAATGAGGGACCTGAGGATCAGCCTTACCCGTATTTGACTCTTGACAAACCACTGACTTGGCCAACTCGACCCCCAAGCCGCCTGGGGAAAAAAAACAAACAGGCCATAGAGGTTGATAAAACTATCTAAATCATTTGCAGAGGTAAAACAATGAGATGATTAATTAATTTGTTGATTTAATGTTTTGTTATTTCCATTAATGTAATTGTGATAAGACTGCAAATCTGTTACCAGTTTCAAATAGAAAAAAAACAAACATGAAAACGATGACAGAAGACACCACCAAAAATGTATGGTTTTGATATTTTGACATTTAGTGCAAAACAGTCCAACACAAGCCAAACTCTGAACAAGCCTGGGCATTATGAATACAGCTGTGCCATGAACAGAGCATTATGCTATACCTGAACGTCACATAGAGTGTCAATAATAAAGAATGGACCTGATGGCTCTTTAAAGCTAGCACAGATGAATAAGATCTTGGCTTTGTGACAATAGGAGGCTCTGCCAGTACAGTCAGTAGCTAGACAGGCATCCCTGCCTTTGTAACCTCACCCTGTTAAAATCCCCGTTCAAATATTTGATATACTCATCTATCATGACTATGGTACCTATTAGCAGAGAAATTAAAAAAAGATCAAATACTATGGGACATGTGGTTGAAGTATTATTTCTGTTTATATATCCATTTTTATAACAAGGAAAAGCTGCAAGCATACTGCAAAGGAGGCCCAGTTTGCATCCTTATAAACTGCTTTCTATAAGTCCCGTGTAGTGAATTACGTGGTCATAAAAATAAGGATGAGTTCACAAAGTGCACCTCAGAGTGAATGTTCAAAACAGTATTCATTACCATTTTCTGTATGCTTGTGCTGTTATTTAACCTTTGCTTTCCAAGAAATCTCTACTTGGCTCCAGAATGGCAACACAATCTCCTTACCAATGTACTGCCATGTTGCCAAACAGAGAAAACTGAGAAAGTTAAGCTGTTCTTCCACTGTGCAAGCAATGCAACTTCTGCTTGGCTGTCTGACAAGCCTGCAGGGTCGGGAGAAACATGGCCGCTCAGTGATTTCAGAAGGCCAACAACAAGAGAAAATACTGGTGTGTACAGAGATCTGGGTCAGCCAGTGTTTTCTTAAAGACTGCATACAGATAAGTCCTGTTGTTTTTATTTTTATATCATTCAGTTGCATCTCACCTGGTTTCAGTTGTTTGTTCTACTCAGCCACTACCCATTTAAATGCACATGAATCATTGCCTATTAAATCATATCTGGCTGCTACATCCAGTGTGCAGTATCTGTTCCCTGCTTTACTCTCTTGACAGGACAGTGTCTGTACTGCACACTCCTTCATCACAGCGATTATCACAGACTGCTGACTTTGACATTCAACTGAGACATAAACCCAGATTAGCCATAATCTAATAAACCAAATCTTTCATCTTCACTGTGTAGTGTAGTGCACAGTGTGTTGTTAATCTGCTATTATAATTTTAAGGGAAATGCTGATTAAGCTTTACAGACTTATCAAAGCAACCTTACTAATGTAGCTGGACTGACAGACTTAACTTTTTATTGTCTTTCTTTAGTTTCTTATTTTGCCACTATTTTATGCCAACATTCAACATGTTAAAGTCAGATCATATTCATGCCAAGTCCATCAAGGGACAGTATCTCATAAAGTGGTGTCCTAATAGGGTTTACATCACATTTTTCAATAGAAAGAAGGGAAAACTATCCAAGAACAGTGTACAAGACTACATGGGCAATAAACCATATTTAGGACAGAACAAACATAGCAATATAATTAGTCTAACCAAAATAAAATTATACCCACAAGTTGATCACTTATAAAGTATTGATGCTGTGCTATGTACGCAAGGATATAGGCCTACAAGTTGAAGTTGCAAGTGACAAGCTAAAGGTTTAGCAAAATGTAAGAGATCGGACAAAATATACAACCACATTATTTTGCATTGCAATTACATACACAAGCGCTTACATAGGAATATGTTTTCTTGCAATGTTGGAGGAAATGCTTTCAAGTTTAATGTCCAACATTAAACTTGAATAAATATATGCACATGTATCATCTGACTATTTTGAAATTTTAGAAGTACGTTTCCCACTACTTACACAGGTGTTGTGGGATAAGTTATATGTCACAATATGCTGTGCCTTCATCTCAATATCATCTTGGACAACATCTGGCGTTAGTGTCATGAGTTACCCTATGATTTCCACAATGTACAGTGTGTGATTGTTTTGTATAGTCAAACTGAACTGCTTTAAATTCAATTCAGAACAACATGCCTACACACTCCCTCTCCTCAGGTTACCTGCAACAATGACTCCCAATCGTACTCTCAGATACATAGCATGTGACAAAGACGGTGCTGAAGTTAGCTTCTGATAGGGCAGTTAAGGGGAAAGTTAAGGGGGACTTAAGTGAAAGTTAACTTGATATTGTTGAGCGACTGATTCTTCGTTTTTTGCACCTCTTACTTCTGTGAAAGCTGTTAGACAAGTCTTATGCTGCCCGAAAGACTTTACATTTGAAAAGATTTTATTTTATTTGGGAAAATTAAACAAGATTTTACCGCCCCCCCCAACTGGACCAGGTTCAGATCCAAAACCACTACATCAAAAAGAGTTCTCAAAGCAGGACTAGATTGTCCCAGAGAGGCTAAAGTTTCTTTAACACACACACTTTCAGATATGTGAAACATTTATTCAATTTGTGAAAATATTTTAAAGGACGATTTATCTGCTTTGTTTGGATGTAGACCACATTTCACAAGAGAATAATGGTTTCAAATATCTGAAACTGTGTTCTCAAGAAACTTCAGCCTGTGTAGAATAATCTAGTTAAGATTTGAAAGCTCTAGGTGTAGTGGTTTTGGATCTGGTCTAATGTGGTCTGCATCCAAAAAAAAAAAGCAGTGAAATAGCACTTTATAGTATTTTCACGAAAAACAAAGGTTTCACAAATCTGAAACTGTGTTTAAAGGACACCTTAGCCTCTCTGGGATAATCTAGTCCAGAATTGAGAGCTCTAGGTGTAGTGGTTCTGGATCTGGACCTGGTCTACTGTGGTTTACATGTTAAAAAAAAAAAGCAGTGAAATTGTACTTTATAGTTCTTTCACAAATTGAATAAAAGGTTTCACATTTGTACAACTATGTTTTGAAGAAATCTTATTCTCTCTAGGACAATCTAGTCCAGATTTGAAAACACCAGGTGTTGTGGTTTTCGATCTGGACCTGGTCTGATGTGGTCTGCATGTGGGGAGCAGTGAAATTTCATTTTCACAAATAAAATAATTTTTTCCCCCCCAAATCTAAAAAAGTGTTTCAGACAGCATTAAGGCTTTGCCTAAAACGTCTAAAAGTTTCCACAGCAGAAAGAGGTGGAGAATCAGTCGCCAGCAATGTAAGTTAACTTTCACTTAAATTCCCCTTAATTGCCGAATTTGAAGCTAACTTCAGCGTCCTCTGTGTGTCGTGTGGAACGGGCCAATACTCAAAATTACATACATTTAATTACATAAATGGTGATGATATACAGCTAAACGTAACTTACTCTGTGATCTTCTTGGCCAGCTCTGTGCAGGCGGTGGTGGAGTTGGCAGAAAAAACACGGTAGCCGCTTCTGGAAACATTCATTTTCGTGAAACCATACGACAGCTTTGGAGAGTGAGATACCAAAGACCTGTGACCCCCAAAACGCCTAATAGGCATGTTGCTTTGGAGTCAACGTAGTTACGTTTCCCCCCAAAGTGTCCCTTAATAACGTTACTTGAAGATCAGCTTCACGCTAAAATCTACGCTCGGACTGGTTTAGACGTCCACCATGCAGACGCATCTTTCAGCAAGAACATTTAAAAACTCAGTGAACCCTTTGTGACGGACCACTGTGTAGGATATAAACTAAAACAACAATGAGCACATGCTCCACATGTAACGTGCGATAACACTCGTGCTGATGCTAGCGACTCAACAACTGCCTTCACATCGACCAGTACCACAGACAAAACCGGTCTACCAATAACTCGACAGCAGATAGAAAGCTGAGCCCTGTGTTTCCATGAGGCTCACTGTGTCTTTATCGTCTCCAGAACAAGCGCACACATCGATTTATGTTAATATGAAGACGAACTGCAATGTAGCAAAAACTTCTTGGGCACTGCAACAGTGTAATAAATTCAAAAACTCCGCAGCATTTAAATGTGACTACTGTAAACTTTGTAGCAATGCGGTGGCAGCGGGGCGGGTGAAACTGCACTAACGCACGCTCATTGGGTGAAAAAAGAGAGTGACGTGAAATAGAACCAATCAGACATAGATAAAGATAGATAAAACTTTGACCAATCAGTGCGTGGGACTCGTGTGACCTAAAATTAAAGTGCAACGACCACAAAATGCGGTGGGAACGTTGACGTTATTGTTTGTTTGCCCTACATTTATAGGCTGCACGGTAGCAAGTAAAGTAAATACGGCAATCATTGAATTCAGGATAAAGTGGGGAAAGAAATAGGCCTACTCAGATTCTTTACTTCAGTAGACGTGTAAAATACTGGGTTACACCCATAATCCTGCATTCTTGCTGATTACTAATATGTACTAAACTACTATTGTCAGTCAAATAGAGGGCTGTAGATGTCCAGAACTGTTATATGCTGTAGCTGCCACATTATTTGTGCATTTGTTAATGATTACCGTAATACATGGACAGAATATTGAGATAGAGCTCACTTTAGTTCCGTTATGTGTTTGTAGGTGGTTTAAACAACCTATAGACTGGGGACATATTCAGCGGGGGTGGGGGGTATGAGTGGAGAATCATAAAATACAGATGCTTTCATTTACCAGGGATCATTGAATGGTTTGAATCTTGTTATCTCAAACAGAGTTCCACAGCATGGGCAGGAGCACTGAACCTGTTCTGGAGGCTCACGGTGGCCCTACTCCATACTAAGATGCACTTTATGTTGGGTTTTCCGTTAATTTGTCACCGATCTGTCTGTTTTGTATGTATAAAAAATGTGAATCTACAAAGTCTACACTCACGTAGCTATAGTGTAAATAAATGTTCTTTCCACCGCTGGTCTCCTAGCAAAGAGACAGCTTCAAAATAGTGTCCTGCTCAAGTCAGATTTAAGATTTAGGTGATTAATAGGGACATTAGCATTAGAGTCAAGTCCAATTTCATAAAAATTAAATTAATATAATGACTCAATAAATTAGTAATCATACCATAATGCTATATGTGGCATAAACTGCCTTATTTCTGAACAAGTCGGAAGCTGACTACAGTCACGTGCAGTCACACTGTAGTAAGTTGAATGTAGCTGTAAATCATCACAATGAATGCAGACTATTTTTGGCTTAATTCTTTTTCTCAGAATATAAATTATAGTCTTTTTAGGTTAACACAAATTCTTCAACACTTTTATTTTATACACCGTAGGTTATTTGTTGATTATTTAAAGATTTTTTATTATTTTTTTATGAACAATATACATAAGTTCACAGTAGCATGTAATAAAAGCCAGATCATTTAATAAATCATGAGAATAAAAAAGACACCCTATGTTGACATGCATTTGACTAATAACTATATAGCAAAAGGAATGTAGCAGTGCTAAAAAGTGACATTAACACTTAATGTAATTTCATTTCAAAAATATCTCCATTGTTTCTGTATAATCTATGGAATAGGGACACACACTTAATGGCTTGTATTGTTTGCTGTACAAAAGTGCTTATCAGTCAATGTGCAGTGGATTCACAGTCATTAAAATATATTTTACTTGTATTTTAATAAAAATGTCTTCAAATTGAAAAAGTTGTGTCTGAATATATCATGTGTAAAGTCATAAATATATTAATGCTACAGGATTTTTAAAAAGCTTGAACTTTTAATGTTAAATACTTAAATATACAGCTTCTTTGTTGTTCCTCAACCTTTTTCATCCTGGAACCACAAAGGACAGTGTCCCTTACACTGTTGTCAGATAAGGAAATGCATTTATCCGCATTTTTGCAACACACCATCCTTATACATGGTGAACCCGTTTGCCAGGTTTGACTCAGTGGATCACCACACCTATGAAACCACAGCACACCTTTTTCACATTCTAGTAATTGCAGTGCTTTTAAATCCTATTGCAACCTGTGCGATAAAGAATAAAAAGCAGGGCGTCTGTTGAAATCTAAATGGATAAGCTTTGTGCAGCTGGTTTCGGCAAATATTGCACCTTTTAAACACTGTCATTAGCTTTATGTCTTTTCTAGTACATTGTGCACCAGACACACAAGACAAAGATAGCTGCAAATCCTGCATTACTGCCCTCCATTTTAAATCTCAGTTCACTGTTCATCTCTTCAGTCAGATTTTGTTTGGTTATTTTACCAAGTCAGTGACCTGCGTCAACCATTGATCTTTTCACTTCCTGTTTCCTTAGTTTCCTTTCCCATTTTAGAGGAGTATGTTTTTTCCCATTTTCCAGCCTTTGACCTTTTGTCAGAGATGGCATTAAAATGCAGATGATACACTTTTTCTCCATCAACCTTTCAGCACCTTCTCTTTAAGTAGGTCCAAGATGACCTGCCTCTCCTGGCTCTCCAGCTCAAATCTCCGTTCCCTCTCTTTTCTTTCAGCTCCCAGACGTTCCCTCTCCAGAGTGATCTTACCTGGGATTAACAAAAAAAAGGGAAATGAAATCTGGAATTCAATGCCCTTGAGGATGATGACAGCAACAGTCTGCATCATCCTTTATTTTGATCAGTTTTACAAAAACTTCGACACTGATATGTGCTCATTCTTAAATTGTAGATGTTTCTATTTCCTTGTCTCACTTAAATTTAGCCTGATTCAGAAAGATTATCAGGCTTTCATTTTTTTAGAGCACAATGGTTTACTTATGGTTCCATCCTTAAAATGAATGACATCTCACCTGTAGACAGGACATTCATTGCCCATTTCAGTTTTTAATTAATGTTCTGATAACTTCATCTAAAACAACTGACATCACCCTCCTGAAAACCTCACTCCTTTGAATCTCCAGCTCCTCCCGGCGCAGAGCAAGCTCCTCTTCCCGCAGCCTTTGCTCCGCCTCTGAGCGTTTCTCCAGGAAGCTGAGGATCTCAGAGTAAGTCTGGCAGCAGCATTGGCAGGGCCGCTTGGCCATGGGCGCTGCTGAAACATCTGCCATTTCCTCACGGTCTTCTTCTGGTTCTGCTGGAACAGTAATTATGTAAAAATGTACTTCTGAATAGTATTTTGGAAGGGAACAGTCAGCTACAGAGCAACATCAATGGGAATGGCAAGGATTACTTGCTGAAGGACACCTGAGAAGGGCACATACACATGCGTCCAAACTTGGAATTGAGGGATGGGTTGAGGGATTTAAATTATGCTCCATGAAAGTCTGTATTTTGAGTGGGAAACATTCACTCCCCTGTAGACTTGAAAAGGCAGGTGCTGCAAATCCAAACTGACCACAGCCTCTATTCTCCATAAAAGCAAAAGGAAATGCAAGCTACATTTCAAGACCACAGCAGGTTTATGTTTCACACATATTGGATGGTATATTATTTAAATTAGATTATTTAGCTGATTGGCTAATTTATTCTGATTGTTTTCTTCTTATCAGTGAATATCACATACTTATCACATTATAAGATGTGTATTTCTATCAAAAGTACATTTTACCTGCAGTGGGTGTTTGTGTGATAGTGATGTTGGGTTTGTCCTGCTCTGGTAGAGTTAGTTCTTCCATGGCTCGCTTTCTCACTTCATCGTCCTTGGAAAGATGAGGGCAAGGTTAAATATCACTTGAACAATAAGACAAGAGAAAACGAGAATATTAAGCAACAACAGCAACTGTTTTAGTAACAGCAGGTGTTACCAATAGTAGCAGTAGTGGCACTGTATAAGCAGTTGGCAGATTTGGGATCCAAGTTTCCTTGTAGCTGAATGCCACCAAGAGGAAGAAAAAGGAAGTCGCCAAGTATTTACAGAGAACATAAAAATATCTGCTGACTTAGCCTTAGTTCCAATGAAGCGTTACAGCAGATAAACTATCACGAACAGAGACAGAAAAAAGTAGTTCACTGACTGCATGAACAGGTTTGATGAGATAGTGGGCAGCCTTACCCTAATAATAAAAAGTGTGGAATGAGTTTAAACCTTCGAGATTAAAACTCAAATGTGTAAAGCCACATAAACACATATTGTATAATATATCCAATCTCAGACAATGTAGTGGGGTTCACAACCAAAACTATGTCGCTAAACGCATGCAGGAAAAAATTATTTGATCCCCTGCTGATTTTATACATTTGCCTACTGACAAAGACATGATCAATGTATAATTTTAATGGTACGTTTATTTGAACAGTGAGAGACAGATGACTGCAAAAGAATTCAGAGAAACGCATGTCAAAAATTTTAGAAATTTATTTGCATTTTAATGAGTGAAATAAGTATTTGACCCCTCTTTGACACTTAGCACTCAGTGGGAAAATCATTGTTGGCAATCACAGGTTGGACATTTTTTTGTAGTTGGCCACCAGGTTTGCACACATCTCAGGAGGGATGTTGTCCCACTTCTCTTTGCAGGCTGACGTTTGGGAACTTGAACCTTCAGCTCCCTACACAGAATTTCCATGGAATTAAGGTCTGGAGATTGGCTAGGCCATTTCAGGACCTTCATGTGCTTGTCCTTGACCCATTCTTTGGTTGCCTTGGCCGTGTGTTTTGGGTCACTGTCATGCTGGAATACCCGTCCACGAGCCATTTTCAATGATCTGGCTGAGCAAAGGAGGTTCTCCCCCAAGATTTGACGGTACATGGCCCCGTCCATCGTCCCTTTGATGCACCCTCAAAGCATAATGTTTCCACCTCCCTGTTTGATGGTGGGGATGGTGTTTTTGGGGTCATAGGTAGCATTCCTCCTTCTCCAAACACGCTAAGTTGAGGTGATGCCAAAGAGCTCGATTTTGGTCTCATCTGACCACAACACTTTCACCCAGTTCTCCTGTGAATTATTCAGATGTTCATTGGCAAACTTCAGACATGTGCTTTTTTGAACAGGGGCACCTCGCGGGAGCTGCTGGATTTCAGTCCTTTATGGCATAGTGTGTTACCAATTGTTTTTTTTGTTATTATGGTCCTAGCTGACTTGAGATCATTGACAGGTTCATCCCATGTAGTTGTGGGCTGATTCCTCACTGTTCTCAGGATCATTGCAACTCCACAAGGTGAGATCTTGCATGGAGCACCAGACTGAGGGAGCTTGACAGTTGTTTTGTGTTTCTTCCATTTGCGAATAATCGCACCAACTGTTGTCACCTTTTCACCAAGCTGCTTAGGCGATGGTCTTGTAGCCCTTTCCAGCCTTGTGTATCTCTATAATGTTGTCCCTGACATCCTTGGAGAAGAGCTCTTTGGTCTTGGCCATGGTGGAGAGTTTGGAATCTTTGATTGATTGCTTCTGTGGACAGGTGTCTTTTATAGAGGTAACAAACGTGATTAGGCACACTCCCTTTAAGAGTGTGCCTAATCTCAGCTCATTATCTGTATAAAAGACACCTGGGGGGCAGAAATCTTGGGACTTTTCTCTGAACAAGCTTTTTTCATGTGAAAATCACAGATACTTTTGCTTCTTCTGGCTGTTAATGATTATTTAGATTATTTGGATTATTTAAACGAGAGGTTCACACTTTATTTTAAAGGTTCACAAGCGTATGTTGTACAAAACTGTTAAGCTCAGTTGTGAGAATTCACACACTTTAATTTAATCTTTGGCCAAGAATAATTTCTTTAACACAGAAGTCCCGCTGTTGACAAAATAAAGAAATTGCAGCCTGAAGCTGTGTGATGGAATCTGTAACTTATACGGCCAATCTGACTCTTTAAACCAGCTCACGGGCTCAAAAACACCCTCTTTAAAAATACATTTCCTGCCCTGGTGGTGTCACATAAGTTTACCTGCTCTTTTCTGCTCACACGAAACCACTCACACCCACACCCACCTGGTACTTTGTGCTTTCTCCGCTGGCCAGGAGCCCCTTCTCAGCCTCCAGCTCCAAAACCTCATGGAGCAGATCCTCCTTTTCAGCGTACAACCTCTCTGTTCCAAACCTGAATATACCAAAAGCACACACACATTAAACTTCTTTATGGTAAGGCCGAGCACATATCTCCACCACACATCTGGGTGGTTTGCAGATGACTCTGCGATTGTCAGCCTGGAGGACCATAAGGTGGCCCATGGACCAGTCAATTTCATCAAATGACTCATACTTGCAACTCAGTATCTCTAACACAAAAGAGATGCTTATCAACTTTAGCCGATACCCTCCTGTTACAGCACAGACTTTTATCAATGACAGAGCAGTAGAGACAGTAAGCCAATATAGGTGCCTTAGCATGGTTAACAAAAATAGGTTGGGAAAGACCACTGGCTTTGCAAAAAGACCACTGGCACTAACTTGAATGATATTGGCCGTGTTTATCAAGTTAGAGCCACTCAGAGGGCAAAGGCCATTCTGGCGGACCCTCAGCAACGTTCCTTGCATAGGCACATTTTCCCTAGGAGGGCCAAATCAAACAGATATCTGAAATAATTTGTTCCGTCAGCTGCTGGGTTTTAACAAACTGTAGGCCTAGTTATATACTCTAATAAAGGACTGATGGACACATAGTGCTCTATATCTCATGGAAACTTTACTGTTGTATGTTGATAAAATCTATTGCACCAAATGTATGTCTTCTATTTATCTACTTTTGATGTGTATTGACTACTGTTTGCAAAACAAATTGCCCTCGTTATTTCCTCAGGAAACAGTACAGTTTGCTTTTTAACTTCTCCTGAAATGTAGGTCGTATTGTATGTGACTGAACCAACCTGCGCAGACTGGGGAAGTCTTGTTTCTTGTAGTAGTCTAGCAGCAGCATGGTCCTCTCTCTACACCTCCTGGCATCCACCTCAAAGTTTTCATCTTGGAGCGCTGCAGTAATGATCTCCCCCACACGAGCCCATATCCGTCCTGATAAAGATGGATGAGGCCAATTGTTTAAAGCCAATTATCTCATGAATACACAGGCATGTCCATGTTCACAGGACATATGTACAGGGATGCCTTTACAACAGTTCCACTTAATAGAATAAATTGTAAGGTTAACATTCATTGTTAATCTTGTTTTAGATGGATGAAAAATGTTCCTCTGCAGCTCTCTATATCTAAACAGTATTAAAGTTTTTTAAGGCGATTAGTCCTTTAATAACAGGGCTGACCTGGTTCTTTGGAGGCAAAGGGGTTCTGAGCGATGACCTCCCGTAGAAGGATGATGTCATGTCGTGCTGAAAAACGCACCTGACGCTTCCGTGGTGTTGTGGAAGGGCCAGCGAGGGAAAAACCTGAATTTGTGAGTAGAATAGAAGTGATGCAGCCTATAAACATGCTGAAATGCAGTGAGGAGTGAAGATCCACCTCCATTCACACAGAGGATTCAGAATTACTCTGACCTTCTTGACATGGAAACAAATAAATTACATCTATATAGAATAGCCTACATAATCAAAAAATATTATTATTATTATTATTATTAGTAGTAGTAGTAGTAGTAGTAGTAGTAGTAGTATTACATCAAGTCCAACTTTGGCATATGTAAGGGCTGAAACTAGGAAGCCCATTGTTTAAAACCATTAATACAATTATTTGACCAAAACCATTGTACTTCTGAGCATGAGTCTACCAGTAGTATTAAACAATAATAGATTTATATAGCTATTCAACAATCGTAGCTTATTTTATTTCGTGGTTTCTTTTACAATCACAGTCGACTGCTGTGATTACATGTAACTACTATTAAGCCATGATGGGGAATCAATTGGGTCTGCGTGGGTGCAGAGAGGTAAGTGGGGACAGCAGCTCTGTCACAGTGCACAAGTGCAAGCAGCCGGTAGCCCACGGCTACAAGAATTCAGACACAAAAACCAGGCAAATAGTCTGTAAAGCACTGATAGCCCTACAGAGGCTACAGCACGTTCAATGCCGAACTATGCGTCAGAGGAGGAGGAGGAGGAGGAGGAGGAGGAGCGTATGTGCACGACTCGAGAGAAGCACCAAAATGCCATTCAGATGTTAATATAAGTGGTTGAAAGGCGCGATAGACGTGCAGGTGGTAATGTATCTCACCGTTGTTGATCGGCACTTCCACCACTACCCGTTCCATGTTTTTGCTTGGCGCATCCGGGAACCGGCTGACGCGCGCTGTACACGTCCACTCACCAGTACAGGTCCCCTACTGACGTGTAACTCAACTTGGCGGAGAATCAGAATCTGGCAAAACAGAGGTCCCGCTCTTCACTTGCAATTGCACTTACTCTGTGTGACCGCAAGATGGAGGCAGAGCACTGCTGACGAGGAATGGAGACCTGTTCGTGTATAGCTTTCTGAGTAAAATGGTGTTATTTCTACAGCGGATATGACTTCATAGAGTGTCTAAGAACTAAGTGAAAATAATAATTCTCCCGCAGCCACCGTGATATAGTTAGTGGCCTAATACAGTTCTATGCTTTTTGCCATCATGTAAATGCAGATTGTCGGCGCAAATCATTTGGTTCTGCCAGCCAGCAATTTCTACAGTAACAACACGCTTTGACTGCCCCCAGAGCACAGATAAAAAGTTAGATAAAAATGATTTATGTTCCCAACAATCATCTATTAGTCGTGTATTTATACAAATTGCTTGTTCTTGGAGTCAAATATGGCACATAAATAAAAAGCATTGCTCCAAAGCAATGACAAGGATGCTATAGTCTTATACTGTGTTATGACTGCCAATTGTATAATCCTTTTAGTTTTTATCTGCGAATATGAACACCAGCGGGTGGATTTAACCTTTTCTGTGCAGTGACTAAACACATTTTTAATATTAGTTACACTAGATTTTTGTATTTTTTGTAAATAGGTGTAACCTATGTTTTGTAATGTAATGTTTGTAATGCAGCATAAATGTCAAGTTTGCAAAGTTTGTAGTTAATAGACTTCACAAAACTGCCATTATGTCACTTATACTGTACATTTATCAACATTACATTATTTAACTTTTTTATATAGCTCTAAATCTCAAATCTGTCCTGTGAGTCAAATGTTTTTCCCTCCTAACTTACTATCTCTTGCCATTTTAGAGTTTTGCTTGCTGCAGTGTTATTCCCATCAGCTTCTTTCATTCACCTTTTCTTTCGCCTTTGACATTTTACCCCCTGATTTCCAGGGCCAATGTGATATTTAAAGACCCAACGGATGTTGAAAATTAAAGTTTGTGCAATAAAAGCACTTGACGTCTTGTGAACATTGTTTAGCATTAACTGACGACTCAGAGTCTCCCCATCATTTCACTGATGAACTTCTCAACCTCACAAAACAAAAAGGACATCTGTTAAATTTTTGGTGCCATGAGATGCCATTACCTTTATCACCTTTCTTCTCCATTTTGTTTTATTTGGCATGTTATTTGTCAATCTCTGCTTTATCCATGTATCCATATTTTCTAACTAATGGGAATAAATTGCCCTCTGAATGCTGTGGTTTTCAGTTAACCTTGGAGAGCTGTGGCTGGTGTTGCATTATTTCTGGTATTTTATTTTAGTATAATATACAGCTTATCCACTATTGTGCAGTATGTGCAGTACATAGTACAAGTTAAAACCACATATAAGTGGCTATGTGTATGGATGTCTGTCTTTCATATACAGTGAGCCAAAATATCAAATTAAAGAATGTGAACCATTTCCTCCCCTTTTTTTAAAGGGAAGAACTGAATGCTCCATATAAGGAAAGAGATGCTGACTTGTGAATGGAGAGCATGGACTCAACTATTGGATGCTGTTTTACATTTGAATATTAATTTGCAAAGAAAGGGCATACATATTATGATCAACATATTCTTTAAACATACAGTCCATTCTGACTGCTGCGAATGGTTGGAAGGCTAATAAATACTGTGTAGGTGTAACAGTGATGCCTTAAGTGATTGAAAAGCTTGTAAGCACCTGTAGGTTCTATTAGACTCACGTTCAGAAAGCCATTGCCTTTGCATGATGTGTCCTTTTCTTTGGCTGAAAATGACTTCTTCTGCATTGTAATTAGGTGCCTTTTCTAAGGTGATTCTACAACCATCTAGTGTTAAAAATATCTGGACTTCAGAGCGACTTTGATATCAAATGTTGCACTTTATCAGTGGTCTCATGTTCACTGGCAAATATTTGGACTAATCTCCTCATCTAACTTTCTTTAGGTGTTGTGATTTGTTTTAGTGAAACAGGCAAAAAGTTTACCTTGGATACTGACAAAAACCCTCTGCTGAACAACTGTATGCTTTTCCTCTACTTGGAAGTTCCCCTGAAGTGCTCATCTGTTTATTAAACAGTCAAGCTTATAGCCGGTGATGTGCAGAATATTACATATGTATTTGGTTTATTTAGTGTCTGTCAGAAACACCCCTGCAGTTAAAACAATTATATTTTAGGCATGTAGCCAAAGCTACGGGAGGAAAAGGGAGGAAATAAATCAACAAAACACAAAAGTGAGAGTCACAAATGGTCACACTCTCTCCAAAAAATGCAGAGGCCTGCAGGTGCTCACACAGTCACACTCTATCATTACTACTTTGGCATTTTTCTGAGCAAACCCACATTTGCATGACGTTGCGGCTGACATAATGAGCGTGAGATAAGCAGGGAGGGAGATCTGGGACCTGGCAACCTGCTGCATCGTAATCATTTGATTATTTTGGTTAGAGATGCTGGGGGAGTGTTTTGAGGACACACTGGGAGGCAGAGAGAGAAAGCATGGAGAGAGGATTGACGGGGAGATGAGTCACAGCTGCCTTTTTTTAAAGAGAGGAAATCAGTTTTGTTTTCTGCATTGGTGACTTTAGGAGAGAGTTAATGGAACATGGCAACCTTCCAAGTAAAGGCGCCAGTGCTGCCCACGCACTCATTTCTGGTGACTGAGTGTTGCTGTTATTTACAAACCCCTGGACTGAACAGTGACATGGGACATAAAAGAGAAACACTAGGAAACTACGTGACCGAGACTGTCAGATGATATTAAGACAAAATGTGTATGTGTATATAAGTTGTATCAAATTACTTTTATTGAACATCATCATAATTATATTCAACTGTTATACACAGACGATTATACAGTACAAATCATTACTATGGTTATGCACATAAAAGAATAGAAAGCAGGCTCGCACCAGCTGGTATGTTCAGTGCCAAGATGTCACTGGACTGTTAATTGGCCAGAACACACAGTCCTGGTCCTACTAGGATCAAAGAACTTTTCCAGTATATGTTTCAAAGCGGACCAACCTCCACATGATCAACCTGAAAAGTTTTGCGTTTTAGCAACAATCTGACACCCCTCCAAATTGCCTTCTCTCCACTCTTTTGCAGTGTTGAAAAACCATGTCTCTGCCTTTAGAGACAGATCTTTATCTGCCATGCCTTCACAGTTTCAAAAAAACTGGCATCAATGGGGTAACTACCTTGGGAAAGAAGTAAGAGTTAACAAAATAGCGCAATCAAATCAATCTAAAAAGAGAATTGTAAGGAGACAGAAGAGTTAGAGGTTAGGACTTGGAGGTGTTATAAGAGGAAGTGTTCCCAGAAAAGATGAGTTTTCAAGAGCTTCTTGAAGTTAGAAAGCGATGCCCCTGCTCTGATGGCATGTGGTTGCTCATTCTACCATCGTGGTGTTGCAGATGAGAACAGCTGGGACTGAAATTACTTTGCTTTGCCTGAGATGCCTATTGCCAAGAGCGCAGATAGCAGGATCCTGTGATTGACTCTGTCAAAGGCTGCTGATAGATGAAGCAGGATAAGAACCGAGGACTTGGAAGCAGCTTTAGCTGACCTTAGAGCTTCTGTCACAGACAACAGAGCCGTTGCTGTAGAGTGGCCACTCTTAAAACTAGATGGATACGGGCTAAATGTCAGCAGGCATTACCAAAGGCAGATCAAAGAGAGGAAATGACAACACACTATCTAAACATACTATAAGAGTAAAAAACATCAATAACTCTCCTATTAGAAATGAGGTGGAAGTGCTTCTCAAACAGTAAAAGTGGATGGAATATTAAATTGACCTCACTGAGCCACATATTCCATTCCTTTCCATTTTAACAAATGTGGTGATTGTAATCATGTGGGCAGCGTTCAGCTTCTGGTTCCTGTGTCATATTTTGTGTTTGAGGTATTAACAGCAACAAAACTACAGACTGAGGGGTAAGTTTAAACATTTGCATTCAGCAAGTGCCTTCTTGAAGGACAGTCAGCGGACAGAGCAGATGTTCTCTCACTTACATGTTTCCTCCCATTACATTCAGGTCCCATCCACACTACTCCATTTTAGTTTATAAACAAAGTTTTGAAACAAACAATTTCCATCCACACCAGCGTTTTAGCTGTGTTTTAGAGTTGATCTCCATCTACATTAAAATTACTGACAACACAGGTCTAGGTGCTGTTCGCATACACTGGGCATGCGCGTGCCGGTGTGAACATAAAGCAGATGGTCTATTCTGTAGTTACAGACGATTTGGCAAAAGAATAAAGTAATGCAGACAAAGAACCACACCAGATTTTATTTTGCATGGACCAATAACAAGCTGGGGCTGTTACAGAATGTAACACAGGAGTTAAAAACAGCTGTGGCAAGTGTAGGCTATAGGGGAGAGTGGGGTGATTTGTGCCGGGGGGAAGTAGATCCACCCCTTGTTTCTGAAAAACCATAGAAGAAATTGGTCATGTGACCACATAATTTTGAAAAGCCATCCATTTTACTCATCCTCCAAAGAAAAGAAACACATGGCATGAGAGGTAAGCACATTTTTGCTCAAAAAATGTTTTTTTTTTTACTTTAAAAGTAAATTTTATATGATTAAGGTTTTTTGATTATAGTGTCTGAACAATTACAGACACGTTTGAAAACATTTCACACATGTTTTAGTGCTTTAGCAGGCTACACAATGAGTCTATAGAGTTAGCATGATGTTAGCTCTCAACTCCTGGATAATGCTAGTTTTTCAAACTTGTGGGTCTGGGGTGATTTGTGCCAAAGGGCCTGGGTTAAGTTGTGCCAGTGGCACAACTCACCCCCATCCATTCATCCATCCATCGTCAACCGCTTATCCGGCATACAGGGTCGTGGGGGGACTGAAGCCTATCCCAGCTGACATTTGATGAAACGTGGGGTACACCCTGGACAGGTCGCCAGTCCATCGCAGGGCCACACAACCACTCACACTCACATTCACACCTAAGGGCAATTTGGGAGACATCAATTCTCACCAACTCGCCCCCACTTATGATTATTTTCAACATATTATTAATGATGTTGATGGTGACAAGAATCTGTCTGCTGGTGACTTTGTCATTGTGAGCTTTGCTAGTAAAACCAAATTCTATAACTACGTTGGCGGAGAAGGTTGAGGGTGCAGACATCTGCGCAAAGTTTCTAAGGCAAAGTTGTAAGAAGTCTGTGGATGGAAAGCCTGGCTTTACATTTAAAGAGAATGATAAGAGAGTCATCCCTAGAGGTTATTTGGGGATTAACCATACCCCAAAAACTTGGTGGTACAGCCAGAAGGGAGCAGAAGTTTATATTCCCCTGCAGCATTGACAAGTGGGATGTTAAGTAGTAGGCCAGATCCAGACCATCTAGACCTATACCCACAGGATAATCTGGAGAAGTGAGGAGATGGGCATGCCTCATCAGTGTTTGACTTAGGCCTACCTGCCATTTGTTTAATTTAGCTAACACTGATTTCAGTTTTAGTTTGCACTATGTTATTAAAGAGAAGTTTTATTAAGTATTTAAGTGGCCTAAGTCCCAATAGGATGATTAGAAATTTGCCAAGTCACTTTATTCTTATGTTACATAATTGACAGACAGTGTTCTATGTACATCAACAAGCATCTATTGCCAAAGCCTTTTTGCCTCAAATGATTCACAAATATATAGTGTATTTAAGTTTTTTGTGTTTTCCCAAAAACTACAAAATATGACTTATTCCAACAGTTTAATAGGGTGACAATATCTAAATAAACCTTAAACGAGCAATTTTGTATTGAATTTGTCTTGCTTTCATATAGCATTACAGTTCATAACATTAAAATGTTTTGTTTTACTTCAGAAATCACTGACCACTTTTTTTCCCCAAAAGCTATATTTCTGAAACAATTTGTTTTAGTTCCAAAGTTATTGTTCTCAGGGATGCACCACATCCTGAAATATATGTACATCCTTAAGTTGAAGGCATTACTGTCATGGCCTCACTTTAAAGTTACTTTGAGTAAAAACTGGCACAACTCACCCCACTTTCCCCTAAGTGTTATTTGCACAGTACAAAATATTTTAATAAAAGTACCAAATCAACACCTCTCTCAGTAGCATTGTGTTTCTACTTTGCATGACTTATAAGACCCAATCAGAGAGCCAAATGTAAGCGTCTGCGTCATCGTTTCTAAAAAAAGGTCTCCGTTTTAAAACGAAAACACAACAGTGAGGATGGGGCCTCAGTTAGAAAAGAAGCCTTTAACCATTAACCTTTAAAACCCCCTGCTACTCCGGAGTGACAGAAGAGTGTGAGTCATAGGCAACATCAAAGATAAAAAGAGGTAACTGACACCTTCTGTGCTTCAAATTCAATTCTGAAAAATAAAAACAAAGTGTTTTCTCTTTCATTTATTTTCTTTTCCTTATTTGTGCCGCCAGAAACTCACACCAGCTACTTTGTTATTAACCTTTCACATTTGACAATTAACAGCACATTGCTTTGAGGCGTGAGTATACTTACATTATCTCTAAATTCAAAATGTTCAGTCCAACTCTGTTTTAATTTGCATGATTTAGATGGATTGTAGTTGGAACACTGTCCTGCCCTGACATTTCTTCAACAGCTAAGTTTGGTGGTCCGCCCACATGCCTCTTGGGTTGTGGGTTGCCAGGTGAGAGATTGGTTGAAATTGTGTTTAGTGTGTGGATTGTGTGAATAGATTGTGTTTCATAGACAATGTGGCAACTTGGGTAATGTCAGACAAACATCCAAAACTTGGATTTGTGTATGACAATTATTAATTGTGAAGTTTAAAGGCTATGCGAGTTTCCTGGGAGGAACAAAGAACCAGGAGGGTGTCGGGAGATGGCCTTGAAATACGGGAGAATCACTGAAAAAGTGTTGGGGGGTATGGAGGGCACAATAGCTTTATACAGATGAATAAATGCAGCTTGCTGTAACTTGTATTTTAAGTTGGAGTAATACTCATGAAGACACAACGGCAATGAGAATTAATGGCATCTTTGTGTATGCAGGACTTGTTTGGAAGGAAGATTTCAAGCTGGGCTGTTGTTATGCCTGTTTTTTGACTGTTGGAAGCTAGCAGGCTAGTTAATTAGCATCATCATCAGGAGGACGACACAACTTGGCAGTGAAAATGAGGGAGTTGTGAGTACAGTCAAATTAACCAGCTGTTACAAGTCGTAACAGCTGGTTAGCGTTAAGATGTTAAAATATTTTTGTCAAAGCAAACAGCATTGATAGACCAAAGCCAAAGAAGCTCAGGACCAAAACACTTTGTATTTGCAGAGCATTTTCACTTCCATAAGGGAAACCAAGATGATACAACAGTAACGTTACTAATCAGTGGTTTTCTCACCAGGTTTGGCTCCTGGCACCCCTGAACTGACCCCACTGTAACCCCTGCTGAGGCCTCCACAGGTGGCCGCTGACTGATACCAGACCTTGTTCTGATTCCTCTCTCAAGTTGATATTTTGGAAAATATGCTTAAATTCTATTTTGCTGAAAGTTAGATGAGAAGGTTGATATGAAGCTAGTGTCAGCAGGTGGTTAGCTTAGCATAAAACAGCAGGCAGGGATAAACAACTAGCCTGTTTTTGTTTGTTTGTTTGTTTGTTTGTTTTTAACCAAAGTTAGAAAAATACTACTATCTACCAGCCCTGTAAAGGACAGGTTTGTCAAGTTGTTCTTTTGCAGAGTTACATGCTAGAAATATTTCTTGGGAAACAGCAGCAGGGCCATGGATATATTTTAAGAACTTGATACGGGACTCAGACACTTGTATGAAAATTGCTCTCTGTGGGCATATGGCAAAAATGGTTTGTGTTTGATCCATCGCACGTGCTCACTAGTGTTTCTCTCACTGGTCACAAAGACTTTACGTTGGGATGACATTACACACTTTAAAACGGCTTTTCAAGGTTTTCAAATGTAAAAGCTTGATGGATTAAGAATTCATTCATATAAGAATAATTGACATTGTTTGACTTTGAGGTGTCCTGTGTTTTACAGATGTGTTTTTAACAATGGTGGTCTTTGGGAAAAATGCTTTTTGGGCCGCAGGACATTTTACATTGCAATACAAATTGCATTACATAAAAGTGGCCATTGGGATCAGTAACACTGAGTATCCAGTATCCATATCCATTTCTCTTTAATACATCTGTATTGAATGAGTCAGTTTTAGAGGTGCTTTTATGGGTGTATTTTTAAACTATGGAAAGAGCCAGGCCCCCTGTTTCCCCATGCAAAACAGTCTTCATGGTAAGCTGCTAATCTGTTGCTGGCTCTAGTTTCATTTTTATATTTCTCTGCAATCTATGTGATCACATATTTCACTTTAAATCTCAGAATGTTTAATTGTAATAATGAGACTGAATCTTGAGATGAGATTTAATTTATTAGACTTGCAGCTTTAACATTCAAGAACCCTGTACCCTGAACATTATAAAAACATATCCTCATAGACTTCACCAAGCAATGTTATACCACATGCAGCCTTGCATTAGACTTTATTACACAGCAACAAATTAAATAAGAAGTGAGAGTATATCATCAAGTCACAGTAACCATAGTAACAAAGCAGTGACAACTACTGTACCTCTGGTTACAATCACCCTCATGATCCTGGGCTCACAAACTAGCACAGGTATACATACTGCACACACATTTTCTCTCTTATTTATTTGTTTGTCACACGTATGAACAACTTGTTTTTGCTGTCTCCTCTAATACACAGTGAGCTGTGCACAAGGTGTCCAGGACTATGGTGTGTGAATGACAGTCCTGCCCTTTTCACAAAGCATTCACTGAGAGTTGGCCTTGTGAGAACTCGCAGTGTTTTCACTAAGGATGACTCACACAGATGATAAGCCCACCCCACCCCCAACCCCCTCCACCCAACTCTGTGCCCTCCCACCGTCTTTCTCTCTTTTTCTTCCTCTCCGCTCGGCCACTTCAACCTCTCTTCTTATGTCATTGTTTCTCCCTGACTCCTTTTTCTGTGACAGTGTGTCTTTCCTAAGAGGCTATGTGGTCTCTTCCACGTCTCTAAGAGTTCTCCTCAGAAAAATTCTTGAATCCTTGCTTGACTTGTTTAGAGCACAGTAAGGGGATATAACACACCCTCTAGCTGGTGTGCACAGCTGGTTTTATATCTAAATGTTTAAACTGAGAAACAGGAACATGTCACACACTCAATGTCCCCACGCAAAAAAACCCAGACCGATTAGATGAAGGTCTTCGTCAGGGCAAAGAGCTATATTTGTTTGCTGTGTAGCTCAATGATGGGAACATTCGGCTTTCTATGATAGATTTTGTTTCCAAGATATTTTTATTTGTAAGGTTCATCTAACCATTGCTGTCTTTCTCAAAACTTAGGTTACAAATACAGTAAACAGCAAAATGGCTTACATTCTAATAATACTTTACATTTTAAAACAAAAGTCTTATCTCTTACATTCCTTACATACACCCAAGTAACAGGAAGAAATATTTTCCTTGTACAGTAATTTTTTGTTTTTCTACCATGGCTGTTACATACTGCATTTCAACATTACTGGAACGCATCTAATTTCCCTGTGAACCTCCATGGCTACACCAGACATGGTTGCTGGGTGATATGTCACCCAAAGCTTCTATGACAGTGTTTAGTCTGAATATCAAGAGATCCCGTGATTAAACAAAAGAGACAGCTGCGTCCATGTATCCATCCCAATGACTAGTTTGGGGGAAAAACCACAAAAGAGAACACGGTGTCAAACAGGGATGAGTTTAAAACAACCTGGGAGACTCATTGAGAAATTGTCTATAATGATTAAAAAGACTTTCATCTCATCTGTTTCTTAAATATTTCAACTTTCCAGTCAAGCACAGCAGCTTTGTGCTTACTTAATCTCCAAGCGGTTGTTAGTCTATCTAAAAGAGTGTGAAAAAGATTCAGGCTTAACTATGTTCGATTTTTTGCAATCTTTAGTAGACTGTGTTACCCCCAGAGTGAATCTGATATATGAAAATCACCAAAATTACAACAGTACTATTATTCTGTCTCCTGTTTACCTTTCATTAAGGTAACCATGATAGCACTCGAGTATTTGTTTTTCTCATAGCTCTAAAGTCTCATCTCTCCAATCCATCCAACCGTCATTGTTGTCTCATTGTAAAGATATGGGCTATACAAGGTTGCTATGGCGACTATTCTTCTTGGCAACACAGAGATCTGTCCATAGTTTGATTGGCTGTCTCTGTGCCAATGTAATGGACATGGATACGCCTTCACTGTTATTCAGACCATAATAACTGATCAAATATAGGGTGGTGTTTATTCATAGTGAAAGAGTGCTGAAGAGTTTTGCCCTTCGCCAGTGGATTAATATGAAATATAATGTACCCACTCAAAACACTGTCAAGTGTGCCTTAGTGATGTTTGCGATGACTATCTTTATCACTGCAGTGCTATATACTGTATATACACTCACTGGCCACTTTATTAGGTACACCTTGATAGTACTGGGTTGGGCCCTCTTTTTCCTTCTGAACTGCCTTAATTCTTCGTGGCATACTTTCCAAAAGTGTTGGAAACATTCCTCAGAGACTTTGGTCCATATTGACATGATAGCATCACGCAGTTGCTGCAGATTTGTCGGCTGCACATCCATGATGTGAAACACCCGTTCCACCACATCCCAAAGGTGCCCTATTGGATTGAAATCTGTTGACTGTGGAGATCATTGGAGTGCAGTGAACTCATCGTCATGTTCAAGAAACCAGTTTGAGATGATCTGAGATTTGTGGCATGGTGCATTATCCTGTTGGAAGTAGCCATCAGAAGATGGGTACACTGTAGCCATAAAGGGTTAGACATGGTCAGCAACAATACTCAGGTAGGCTGTCGCGTTTGAACGATGTTCAGGTGGCACTAAGGGGCACAAAGTGTGCCAAGAAAATATCCTCCACAACATTACAGCATCACCACCAGCCTGAACCTTTGATACAAGGCCGGATGGATCCATCCTGACCTACCATCTGAATGTTGCAGCTGAAATCGAGACTCATCAGACCAGGCAACGTTTTTTTCAGTCTGCTATGGTCCAGTTTTGCTGAGCCTGTGTGAATTGTAGCCTCAGTTTCCATTTCTTGAGTGACAGGAGTGGCACCCGGTGTGGTCTCCTGATGCTGGAGCCCATCTGATTCAAGGTTCGACGTGTTGTGCTTTCAGAGATGGTATTCTGCAAACCTTGGTTGTACCGAGTGGTTATTTGAGTTACTGTTGCTTTTCTGTCATCTCAAACCAGTCTGCCATTCTCCTCTGACCTCTGACATCAACAAGGCATTTCCGTCCACACAGCTGCCGCTCACTGGATATTTTCTCTTTTCTCTCGGATCATTCTCTGTAAACCCTGGAGATGGTTGTGTGTGAAAATCCCAGTAAATCAGCAGTTTCTGACATACTCAACCAGCCCGTCTAGCACCAACAACCACGCCATGTTCAATGTCATTTAAATCCCCCTTTTCCCCATTCTGATGCTCAGTTTGAACATCAGCAAACTGTCTTGACCACATCTGCATAGCGTGAGTGCACTGAGTTGCTGCCATATGATTGGCTGATAAGCTTTTGTGTTAACAAGCAATTGAACAGGTGTACCCAATAAAGTGGTTGGTTAATGTATATTAGGTATAGTGGTCTGCAGTGTCAGTTGTGAGCTGATCCATATTGTTTATGTTAACGCAAATAAAACTTATAACTTAGCATAACAGACTAAGAATTATTAATTTAAATTAAAGTAGTCTACATGTGTTGATATCTTAACTTGCTCCTGCAACTAACCTTCCTTTCTGCTGTAAACATCTACCGTCTATTTAATACTCATCAGAATATGTCATAAAATACTGAAGCACGGTGACAAAAAAAGTAAAAGACAATGACTAGTATGGGTTAACAAAATAAACTCTCAAATAAAAAAGCAGGAATTAGTCAATATTAGGTAACTGTTAATAAAGCAAAATCAAGCGTTATGAGACATCCTTTCTTCATGAACCACCACTTTTCAAAAGGTCGTACCAATTTGGATCTGGAGTCAAACACAGGCAACTTCATCCTGACACAGCTCCCGATTAATGTCAGTTTCATTAGTGTTATTACCTTAATACTGATTATAAAGTTCCTTCAGTGTGTCTTGAATGGCCTGCTGACTCTTGCAAAATAGCTCCTTTAAATTTGGAAATTACAGTTATCATAGCTCAGTTAAGTCTAAATATAAAAACTTGCAGCCGTGTCAATCCAATTAGTGTTTATACTATACATGCCATGTGCTGACTTGTGCTATGCTGTTTCTGTCCTTCAAATGGTGTCTTTACTGTTTGAAAAAAAATCTGTCTGCTGTTTACTCTTTTTGGAAATCGTTAAACAGAAGGAGTTGGCTCGGTAGTGATATTTAACAAGAGTAAAAATAAAAGTAGGAGTGGGATGAGAAACATGGGAAGCAGAGACATGGGAGAAAAAAAAATTAACAGATGAAATTTAATGGAATTGATAAACAGATTCAACATGAGACGAACTTGGGTCTTGGCATAAAAAACACCACATGATCTTTGCAACATCTTTTGCTCTCACTCTGGGAAATTCTCAACTCACATCTGTAAGTGCTCCATCCATGCTTCAAAGTCTTTCTCGGACTGAAAAGCTGAAACTGGAAATATTGACTCCTGTGGAATGGCCATTTTGGTGTGTGGCCCCTGTGTCAGCCCTGGAGTGGGGCCCTCCATTTTAGGCTCCAGGCTACATGATGGAGCACGTGAAGCCACAGCACTCCTTCAGGAGGGTGAGGCCTGTCTTCGTGAAGGGAGAAGAGGCCTGCTGAGCCCTGGATGGCACCCGTCTGGTTGGTACACCTGAAGCACAGAGAAATCACACTGAGAAAAAGATGAAATGGACTCCAAAAAATGTTGTGGTATGTTGTGGTGTATTGCGTTATGCGTGTTAAAGGTGTAAGAGACAACTTCATCTATAATGTCTCTGATTCTGATGCTCTCTCTCTCTCTCTCTCTCTCTCATACACACACACATACACACACACACACACACACACACACACACACACACAGCAAGAACACTGAGGTATTTACTATTAATTGTCAATGTATAAAAAATTTTAGAAGATTAATGACTAAGAGGAAGGAGCATTGTATATTTCAGTCTAAATCATATATAGCCTTAGTACCCCCATTTCTATTTAATGGTGAATCAGTCATTGGATGTGTGAAGGTTCATCCTTCAAAGGCCTCAGGAGGAAAATACCTTGAACAAGAGAAACATTCAGAACAAGAAAAATGTTTGCCACTGCTTATTTCCTCCTCAGTAAGAACAAAGTTGGAGCTCTCCTTATGCTTAAATACCTGTCTTCCTAATATTTCTTGGGAATTTGGACTTCAGGAAATCTGCCATTTCTTTATCTTCTTCGTTCTCCCTGTAGAAATTGAGGAAGATTGGTATAAAACACATGAAATACATGAATACATAAAGCACTTTGGACTATAATTTAGTCCCTTCAGATCATAAAAGAGAAAATATATCCTGACAAGAATCTCGTATTATACCGATGTAGAAGTCACATATGGTCTTTACGTTACACTTGCTGGACTTCCCATCTATTCCACAAACACGGAATGAACAATTCAAAGAAGACTGATTTGACTAAAGTGGAGAGATGAAACACCTTCCCAAGATACCCACTGGATAAGGAACCTAATTAATTTCTGGCTGTTTTAGATTAGATTTACTCTGAGAGGTTTGAGGGATAAATTCAACAAATCTAGCAGCCACTCTTTGCCTTTGAAGAGATTCTTACATTTGATAAACACACTCTGCATATGTATCATGCCTGCTCTGTTTTGGAAATAAAAACTAAAACACAAAAACTGCAGACAGAATTTCCTTGTGGGGTAAAAAAAGAAGAGAGAAGTAACAATAGAAAGAGTTATATATTTATCAACATGGACAACGCGTCCTGGAGCGCCATCACAGCCTCTCCCCTCTGTGATCCATTAGGGCACTGTTATTCTCCTGCCTCCTGCCTCTCACCTTCCTGGTAACCCTTCAGCGTTTTCACAGCAGGCTGTCAGCTGCCAACTGAAATTGTTGATCACACAAACTCACAGTGCTTGATAGTGTCTGAGAATTATAGTGGAGGGGAAATGAAACCTAAAACCACATCTGGTTGTCCACTATTGAGACACATTAGAGTTGAGTGTCAAGTTAAACAACCTGCGAGGATGTATATGCTGCAACAGGATCAGCAAGTAAGCAGAGATGCATTAATTTACCTGTAAAGTGAAAGCGTTACTCTAAATGGGCCCACTGTAAGTTGAAGACAGTGGTTGAAGATACTGTACAATACTTGCATTCACTGTTGGAGACCCCTAAAATACATTTCTAACCATTATATGGCACAAGGTTGTACGGCAAAGTGAAAAATAGTCTTTAAAGTGACCTGTAGTGTTTTGTATAATACGTGTGGTTCCCCTGCATGAACAAAAACAGCTAGCAGCAGAATTAAGAGGATTGGTGCACCTGAAATAGATGCAAACTGTTTCTTTTTTTTAACCAATGGCAGCTCCTCTTGGGGTACTCACTGATGCCTGCTGACACATCTTTAATTGAAATGACTCTCTGCTGTGTGCTCTGTGGTAGGCTCTCTCACAGCACCGTGCCCTAGGAAATGTTCCAGTGTTTTAATGGAGTGCAATGGGGCACCTTTGTGGGGGCATGCATATGGATGATAGTGAGCTAAGCAGTAGTGATTACAAGCGATGTTCCACCCTGAGCCCTATCAGTCATTATAAAAAAAAACAATTCCTTCTCTGCTTGGAGGAAGAATTCCCTGAAGCCTTTTCTGGGAGATTGCATGGGTACTAAATGTGCACTGCATCTCTATCTAGTGAAATTGTGCAGTAGACTTTCATATTTAATTATTCATTCGCAGCCTATGCTGTCAGACGACCAAATAACTCCTACCAAGCTGCAATGAAACCATAGAGGCTGAAGCACACCTGAGTCGTTCAAACTCCACATCATCCACCAGGAAATCTCTGGTCTCAACGAGCTTGTGGATCTGCTGCAATAGTTCTTCTTCCTTCTGCCGGTCCTCATTGGACTTGTCATTATCTGCAGCACAAGACATCTAGCAACTAGTGTTTGTCCCAGATTATCTACTTTACTTCAAAAACAGTGGGGAATTAAACAAACTGGAAATAAATAAACATGGAAATAAATGAATTAATAATTCTGTAGGGAAATCTATAAATCTGTTTCTTTAAAAGGAATACGTTGACATTTTGAGAATTACAATTATTATTTTTCTTTCTGAGCGTTAGATGAAAAGGCCAATACCACTCTCTATGCTCTGTGCACTAAGTTTAAAGCTGAAGCCAGCTTAGTTTAGCATGAAGACAGGAAGCAGGGTAAAACAGTTAACCTGCCCATGTCCAAAGTTCATAAATATGTGTACCATCATGTCAAAAGCTGATGAATTAACAGGTTGTATCTTGTAATCTGTACATTAACAGAAATGTAAAAGCAGCACACTGGACAGATAAACTGTTGCTCCTGATTTTTTACTTCTAATTTTACATTTCTGTTTGAGAGGATTAAACAAACAAGATATAACATCAAATTAAAGGGATAGTAAGGGGATAGTAAGTGAAGTTCAATACATTTTGTTAAAATTTGCCAATATTTCTTCACAGTTTGCTAGCTCTCAGTTTTGTCTAAAATAAAATCTGAAAAAGAAAAAGGCAGAAAAGTTGTGTGAACCTTGCCTCACAGGATTGTTCCAGCCATTTAAGGAAAATGAAGCAGAGATGGCCAAAAAACAGTCAAAGAGGAAAAGGTTTGAAGAGTAAAAACAGAGAAAATTATATGACCAGGCAAGGGCGACCTTGGCAAGTGCAAAGGTGTTCCAACAATTGACTATATAAAAGATGCGGAAATTTCATTTTAGCCACTCTAGATTTTTTGTAACCAGGCACTAGACGTGACAATATTTGGATGAAATGGTGCATCCATAATTCACTCACTAGCTTAAAATCAAATGTACTTTTTTAAAAAAAATTAATAGCCGACTTCTAATAAGCTTTTTCAGTGCCACTGGTTAAATTTACACAGCACAATGGATACAGTTGCCTCTAACCTGATTGACGCAAGGTCGCAATGGTGGCGTTACGTCAATCACCAGGTAGTCCCGCCCTAAAGCATCTCTCTGCTTTATTCTATATTTTCCTCTAAATGGGATTATAATTTACTAAATGAACATCATGCTGTATTGAAGAAGACTAAAGAACTAAAGACTAAAGAAACTAAAAATTGACATTAGGAAAGTGTTTACTGAGGTAAATAACCAAGTGGGAAGTAGGTTCATTTTACCCTTATGTCTAATTAAAAAACATCTTTTTGCAACCGGTGGAGTTTTGCCCCTGCTGGCAAGAATACAGGCACTTCTGCATTGGCTCCATGTTCCAGACCCGCAGGTTCCCACTTTGTTTCAACAATGGAGAAATCTGAGACATTTGAATCATTCGTTTGGCAGGAGAGTTCAAATGTCAACAATCCTGCAGAATCACTTAATCTGCCTTTAATTAGTGAGCTTTAGAAGCACTGGTAGTTTTGGACTTTGAAACAACCAAGATAGTTATTTCCCCCTGTTTCCAGTCTTTATGCTGAGCTAAGATAGCAAAAGCTAAGTGTAACCACCTGCTGGCTCTAGTTTCAAATTAAGCGTATACTCTCGACAGGGGCATCAAGATTCTCAACAAATTCTTGACAAGATATCCTCAGCCAACAACTATCAATATCCAGATGACTCCTACCTGGTATGGACACTAATTTGTGCAGGTCCTTCTTCAGGCGAGTGATCTCCTTGCATAGCTGAATGTCATCCATCCTGCATGCATGATGGAAGAAAAGAAACACACAAACATTAGCACACTCACAAACACTTGTTAGTACTGCGCATGTATATCAGATCACTTTTTATTTTAAAGGGTAATGAGGATGATCTTGACATTACTGTATGGGAAAATGAAATTCAAACAGAGAAAGTTTGATTTTATACTTATATTTTACACAGCAGATGACGCAGAGATCCCTGTGACGTCTCTGAGACAGATAGGTTTCACACCGCCTCTGTTTCTATAACACTCTTTCTCTTTCAATAGCCCTTCAAGTCAGTGGATCATTACTGCCACTGAGATGGGGTGGAAGACCCCTCTGGCACAGAGGGTTAGAGGAGTTAGAGACACTCACGTGGCCCGGTATCACAGCAACTGGGCCGTTTTTTAGAAACACACACAGGGTCAGACGCAAAATCCCTAACACATTACAGCCATTCATCAATGTCAGCAGAGTAAGAGCCTTGCCACCGTGCCTCGTCTACCTGTCATGTAAGATGTTCTCCACAGAAGTGCAGGTGGGGAAATGGCCATGAGGTCTGGAATACAAATTATATGCTTTAGTTAACTTACTAGATCAAACACACCTTGGGGTTTGTTTGTTTGTCGAGCGCTGCGGGGAAAAAAGGTGCTTCAAATCGTGACTCTCCATCTCCGTCCTCTTCCCCTTCCCCTCTGCCTCCTCCACCCGTCTGCTATTCTCCCACTTTATCTGCTTGACTCTTGCTTGCTACTCCACACACGCCACTCCTCACATCCCCCCCCCCACTGTCTGAGCGGTGTTACTGCCTATCTTTCAGAGAAGTAGATGAATAAATATCCATGCATTAGCCTGCTAAGTGGAAGCAAAGGTAAAGCCATTGAAATTTTAATGGGGGCCAGCTTGGGATGTGATGGAGAGATATGAGGAGGAGAGAATAGAGGACAGAGCTTCTAGGAGATGTGTTTTTGACACCAAGTTGTGCTCTTGTAGGGGCTTAAATGGCTTAAATGTTTGTACTGTACATAGCTTCTGTACCATGGTTTGTTCTGGTATCAGTGGACTGATTTATTAACTAAGTCATTTATTCATTTAAGTTTCTCACAGCATTACATTACCATATTGTCACCAGAATATGTTATAGCTAATAAATGATGGTAAAGGCATGGTTATGGTTAGGCAATTGGTTAAGGCATGTTTTGGCCCACTGGTGGTAAGAATCTGATAATAGTCAAGTTTCATCTTCGCTTTTCATCTATTCATTGATTTTACATTCTGGTGTGCAATTAGCAGACCATACCACATATAAGTAACCTGATCAAAATCAAACCAGCATTGAAGGTTGAGTGTGTAATATTTGCAATACAATATACATAACTATGTGTTCAGTGGTATATAAAGACCCTACATAATGAACAGTTATGTTTTAATTACCTTAGTATGAGCCATTTCTATCTACATACGCCGCAGGTCTCCTGAAGTCACCATGTTGCATCGGCATGTTTCTACAGGAGCCAAAATGGACAAACAGCTCTACAGAGCATATATCGTCGCTACTTTGAATACGTACAAACAAGAAGGAAGAAGAAGAAGTAGTAGTAGTAGTAGTCCACTACTGGTTAAGTTAGCACAAGACCCGACAGTGTGTCGGCCACTGTAGCTTCTCCTTCACGCTTGGAAAGGGAGAGGCGAGTGGTGACTGATTGTTTGGTTGCAATCGTAACTCAACACCAGATGCCATTAAAACCTACACACTGAACCTTTAAATATAAAGATCCTTTCACCATTCTACTGTAAATTTGGAGTTTGGGTTGCAGTAATTGAACCTGTTTTGTCTCGATTAATCACACTGGCTGCAGATGGTAGCCATGACCCCACAAAAAGTAAGTAAAAAGTAAATAATATTAAATCACTCACATGTATCTAAGCTCTGACTCCCTCCTGACCAGGACATCCCTGATCCTCTCAATCTTAAAAAGTTCCCCCTCAATGTCGTCCACGGTGATGGTGGAGTCTGCCATGGACACCACGTCGTCCTCTGAGAAAGAGAGAGAGAAAGAATAGGACAGCTTGTCGTGTCGTGTGTATTAAGATTCTCTTCTTTATTAAATGGAGTTACCAGTACACCAAATACTTTAGAGAGAGAGACAGACACATAGACATTCAGGAGCAGACAAAAATGATCAAATTTGCCACTGCAGAACAATAACTGCCTACGATTATTTTTATACACTGTATAAACAGCTGCAGCAGATGTACTTTGAAATTGCTTGTTAAGGAGCAGAGCGTCACAGACTAAATTACCATGTGTCAGTGGCTGGCATGACTCACATGGCTGCACTCTCTCCCTCTCTAACACACACACTGCATAAACCCAGGTGGGTGGGTCAGCCCAGGAAATTAGCTTTCCACAGTATGGTTGTCAGACACACACACTGCAGTCCTGTCAATGCCTTGTTCTGTTCTAGAGAGATAATTCACTGCTCAGTCATTCAGTATATTTCTGCAAAAAGTAATCTTCCCTGACTAAAGCTGAAATGACTTGTTCAAATAATGAGTGAGTCACTGAACAGGCAACAAACATAATTTTTTCGGTTATTTATCAAGCAAAAAAAGTATCTGGTTTCAGCTTCCCTGTCCTACTATCCCTGCTTTGTATAAATGTAAGTTGAGTGTCTTTGGTTTTTATATTATATATATATTTTATGGAATTAATCGATAATCAGTGGCAAACCTAAACACAGATGCATTTTAATGTGACATCAGGATTCACTTCAACTTAAAACCTTGCTTTGATATTAGAGGAAATCTCTCTCACTTTTATAGGTAATTCTATATTCAACATTTCAGTTTGTAGTCTGACCACGGTACAACAACTAAATATTTCAAATCAGCAAACGTCTTTTTCAAGGATTAGAATAAATCCACTGCAGCTATTACTTGTCTCAAGAGGCATAATTTAAAGCACCCTCCATCAAATAATTTAAGCATGCTACATTTTTATAAAAACAGCAGAATTGTTTCTACAGAACAAAGAAATGGTAGTAATATTCCCTCTCACACACAGCAGTTCTGCTTTCATGCAATTAAAGTACCATATAGTGCAAAGAGGAGGCTGTGATGGCTTGGTGAACAGTAATATTAAACACAAAGCTGTGTTTAAATATGTCTCATTATGCATGTCACTCCACACACACTGCTCCCTGTGCTTCTCTTTCAAATAAAACAGACAGCTCATGATGAAAATTCTATTCTCAATCTAATATAAGGCAAATAATATAAAATTGCACACTGTTTGCTGGACACATCTCCACCATTTACAACAATTTAATGAATCTGTCCCTGGAAATGTTTGTGTGGTACAAAAGAAGATCAAAGCATTTCAAACAGTGTTGTTACTAGATACTGTGAGCAGCATGGGCTGCACTAGAATCAAATACACCAGCATATCAAAACATTCACCTGCAAACACCTTCTAAAAAAGCAATTGTTTTAGCCATGCACACTACATTCAATTTACCCTGAGATCCAAGTATGGTTGACTTTCTTAAAGGCAGATAGTCAAAGACCTGCAGTGACAGCTGCAACGTAACCGCCTGCTCTTGAATTGTTCCATTTAGCACTGTAGTGGTCCTGAAAAGAGCTGCACAACATGGGAGCTGAGACACACATAACCAGGGAGATACCAATAACACCAATGACACACAGTCCTGGACTCCTCCTGGGGCCCTTACATCCTATTTTCATATACACGCAGCACACACACACACACACACACACACACACACACACACACATATACCATTACTTTGTAGGGCTCTAGTTTATAATAGCTCTATTCTAGTCACTTTTAGCCTTGGGGAAAATAGAACTGACTGGGTTGAAAGTGCTGTGAAGACAAGTCTTCTGCACTAGAATGAAAGAAGGCCAAACAGACGAGAAGCGCATCATAATAATTCAAACTGGGATTGAATGACTACAGGGTAGTAGTAAAAGCATAGTAGGAAGCACTAACTGTGCTTGGTGATAATTGCCGGTTTACATGGGCTTATATTCCTGCTGGCGCTGGAGCTTTGTGTGGGGACTTGCAAGTGCAGTCTTCTTTGTGCGACAGACAAAAAAGGGATACTGAAGCACAGACAGACAGACTTCAAGCAGACATTCTGTACTCTGTTACTATGACAAATTTGGCTGACGTCAACACAACCTTAACCTTGAAAGTATAAAAAAAGACATGCATGGAACTATCTACACCTTCCCATATGTTTCGAAAGTGTAAACTGACATTACTTAAAATACACTGCATTACAGAGTAGCAAAAAAGCCTAATCTCTCAGTTAACGTGTTTTTAGACAAACAAAAACATTAAGACTTTCTATGTTTGCATTTTTTTAATTTAACAACTATTTGAATCATAAATAAACATTTTGAGGCTTCCTTCTAATTTTAAAGCTAACTGACATTTAAGGAAACATCCTATTTCTCTTTATTGCAGAGAGTTAAATGTAGTAGCTATTTCTCCTCCCGGTCTTCATTAGACTTGTCATTAACCACATAAAATACCAATCTTTTTTCCCACATATAAGGTGAATAGCAGCCACTTTATTTTGCCTAAACATAATCCTTAACCTTAACAAAAGTGAGTGGCCTACTGAATGAACTTGACCAACAGCTGAATAGAATTTTTTTTCACTGCATACACTCATACGGGTAAAGAACAACTGATTTAACTGGTGGGAGGGCGCCTTGTTAATGCTAGTTCTACTTGTGACAAGTCAGCAAGACAGGCAAATGTCTGCTGTGAAACAAAGGTCTCTTTAGGGTTCTGACAAAAACAAAGTGGAGTGTCTGATTCATGACATTGTCACAGAGGCTTTGCCATTATAGTAAAGGAAAGCATACTTGTCATAATAATAATAATGTCCAAAGCCAAATATATGTTTCAGGATTCATGCTGATTTAAAAGAAAACACCTCTGCGTCCATGGTAAGCTAATGCAGAAGAGTGTGCATATTTTCGCATGCAGATATAAGGGATGGTTTTAGTAAGCATAGTGCGTGAGTGTGTGTGTGTTTACCAGAGAGTGAGAAGGCAAGTGTGAAAGAAAGACGCAAAGAGCCACTCACTCACTCTTTGTATTCTAATGTCAAACTGTCCCTCTGTATTCACATTGCATGCTCATGGCATAACAGATGTAAAGATGCTGAATGCTAATTTATCAGCAGTAATTCATAAAGCAGATGCAGCGTTGTGCTTGAAAGTATAAACAGGATCCTCTGACACAACATCACATCCCAGCCACTACCAGCAAGCATATACACTTTATTTAAGCCTCTGGGAATTCCCATGTATTTGATCGACGCACTGCACTGTGAGCTGGGTTCAGATCTGTTATCATAAAGAAAATGTACAACATGTCATAAGCGTTGCTTAGTGTATCCTTGCGTTGTTAGAGACAACATGTTGCTGGAGAGGCTCTCAAGGACAGGTTATTCTGCCACTGAGCAGTTATGACTCATCACCAGACCTCTCTGAAATGTTCCCTCCTTTACACTTTCTCACCCTCTCTCACATTTAGCGTTTCTCATCTCTCTTTGCTTTGCCTCAATTCGCCCCGTACCTCCCCAGGCCTGCCGCTCTCTTTTAGCTCAGTTGACAGTCTTTGCTTTGACTCCATCCCTGTCTTTTTACACTGCCATGGTGTGCTTCTTTACCCCTAATGAGCCAGAACAGCATGCTGACAGACAGATCAGCCAGAGACCAAGAGGCAGAAGCGGTGGAAAGAGGAGGAGGGATGGGGAGCAGGAGAGGACAAGAGGAGGCGGAAAGCAGGAAGGGGGGGTGAGACGAATAAAGGAAGAATCAAACCTTCCAGTGTACAGGAAAAAACATTAGAGAGCTTAACAGAGATTCTGCAGGACTTTGCAAACTTCCCACCTGACTGATTAATTGTTAGTCGCAGGCGTTTGAGGGACATCATGACTGCACGGAGCACAACGCAATGAAGAGTTTCGGTGACTTCTGAACTAATAGTCTCTCAAACACTTAAGCTCAAATGCAGCCAATGTCCTGCCAAGTCCCACAGTGGCTCATTATTCATCATTTCAGGTGAAGGCCACTGAGTAATGGGCCTGCACTTTGCTCTTGCACAAGTAATCACACACACACACACACACACTTGTAGAACAGACACCTGTGGATTCTTGACATTTTCAGAGCAGCTGCCTGTGCTGCAACTAGAAAAAAGAAATAATTGAATGGTTCTATCAACTAGATATAAGATATAAAAGTAAAATACTAAAGTTACATACTATAGTTATTCTGTTACATTTACATCAGTAATGTAGTTTAATGTTATAAGTCAGAACACAAACCTATGAAGCCTTACAGCCACACTGTGGTGATGCCATAGATAAGTACCATATAAACAAATTGAAGTCACTGTTAATCACAACACCCAAAGACACTGTATCTCCCTGTAGCAATGTTATTGTAATAAGAACATTATGTACAGTGGCACATTAGGAGAATTTAGAGTGATATTGTAGAAGATACTAAATATAACCAGAGGTCACTCTAAACTCGGTCGAAAGATCGACTAGTAATAATATTGCAGTGTTTGTTCGTTAGGTAACCTGGTTTGTTGCTGTCTCTGGTCCACTCAGTGCGCGCCAGTGAACCGTACTGATCAGGAGATCCTTGCTTCTTCTCCATCGGTCCGGCAAGGGCTCTTCTTTTATTGTCCTCTGTATGCTTCCAGATGCAGTGGCAGGGAAAAGGCAAAGGAAACTACCGGGGAGGGTCTTGCAGTCAGAGTTTGATGCAGTATTTCATTGAGTCATCGATAGTCAGTTACCAACCTGTAGAGGAAAAGAGCACGAGGTGCTCCGGCGGTCCCCACCAGCTGGCAGGTACCGCTGCGTGTGCAATTCTCTCTCTCTGTGGACCACTGCTCACGCTGGTTAGTTATAACCTAACTAAATATCGTCATCTGGTGGCAATTCGACGCACTTACACCACGGCAGATACCACCCCAATGTGTGTCTAAGCAAAACTATTAAGAGCTACTTCTTTTGATTCAGTGCATTAGTTATGTCGTGGATTATTCAGAAAAGAGTGTTGACATTCAACCAGACATTTCCCACATTTAATACCACAAACACGTTTTTATAAAACAAAATCATTTATTTACACAATTACATTTTGCTTTTGACATCCTGTTTATAGTAGCCTATATGACATAAGATGAAAAATTGTGCAAAATTTAAAATACTTCAGTTAATTCACGCAATTCAAACTCATGATTGTTACCCAGCAGACAAACACACACGCTCAAAAGGTTTTATGTTGTGCATCCAATAACTTATGGCTTTGAGTTCTGGAGGAAGTTGATCTTTACTGCCAGAGATCACACCTGCGGGAGTGTCATAAATAGGCTCCTGAGCTCTTGAGTGTGTAATCTAATAATTACGTGGAATTAAGTCAAGCACACATACACTTTATTGCGAAAAGTTTTAGGACGCCCTCAGAATCATTGAATTTAGGTGTTCTAACCACTTCAATGCGTATGAAATCAAGCACCTAAGCATGCAAACTGCTTCTACAAAAATTTGTGAAAGAATGGATCGCATGATAATGTGATATGCTGCCACCTGTGCAAGTGGCAAGTCCATTTGTGAAAATTCCTCACTACTAAATATTCCACGGTGAACTGTTTTATATATGTGCTATTATGACAAAGTGGAAGTGATTGAACACAACAAAAATTCAGGCACAAAGTGGTAGGCCACATAAATATTTCCCAATTTTGTGGAAACCAGTGCACAAAGCGAGGTCCATAAAGACATGGATGAACTCCATATTAAACCCTACGGATTAAGAATGGGATGTCATCATCCTTCATGTTCATGTAAAGGCAGGCGACCCAAAACTTTTGGTAATATAGTATGTGTGTGTGTGTGTGTGTGTGTGTATTTAAAAGCATTCTCATGAATAACAACTGAACCAATTTGTGTTTTATCTTGAACAGAATAGCCCTGTATAACTTAGAGGATATCATATACAAAATGTAAAGTAATGACATAACACATGTCATACATGCTTTACATACAGTTGTTCCACTCCTACAAGAAAACTGTAAAAGAAACCCTGTTGTTTTAGTGCAAATACATGCAGTTTAGCACATTTATCAATTTCTACTGTAACACATCACAGTGTCAGAGGTGACACTGACACACATGAGAAATTTACTGGCATGTGTACAAGTTTCACTTTTCAATGCCCTCAGGTTTACCGCTTCGTTTTGCATGCAATACAGAATCTTGCATGTCTTGTTAGTAGACAGTGACTAAGTACAAAATTAGCACTGAAGTTTAAAAGCTACTTTACGTAGCTCTGCCTGTGCATGCACCCCCTGTCTGTCTGATACAGTGAAACACAAAAGTAGGCCCTTGTTCTGTAGTACTTCCACGACATTGCACATGGCTGTAGCTCCTGCACCGAGCATAGTGTGATTGTACAAACTTTCCAGAACATTTCCAAACACTAATCCCAAGAATATTGTCAATCAATTGCAACTTCATAACAGCTTTCATTATGTAATAGGTATCGGAATAACCTGTTTGTCAGCTATCATCGTACCAGTCTTTCAACAATCTGTACATTTCAAAAGCTGACAAGCCAAGTAAGTATCTATGTCTGCATTATTTTGTGTGAACTATATATGTGTGTGTGTGTGTGTGTGTGTTAAGGAAGCAGTAAAAGGTAGTGTCTATGAAGTAGGAGTTGTTACAATCAACCCATCAAATCAAATTTTCCAGATTGCCTGTGGAGTTTCTGTGATAATGTTATATGGTTAGTGATCCGCTTGTCAGTAGTAAATGTATAGAGGTACACATCTTTCCTTACTTGTTTTCCATTGGCGGTCTCTCCACTGTCACAGGCAATTTGTTCTTTGGCATTATTCCAATCTGCATATCACTGACTGCCTTAAAGTACTGTATGCGCAGTAGTTCACTCATGAAGACCCAACTGGGTATTCCATCGACTGCAGCATTTCAAACAACAGTATGTGTTGCATTTGTCTCAAGGAATTTCAAATACAGTATTTTTTTCTGCACATGCAAACTGAAACCTTTTTTCTCTCAGGAAAACATCGGTATGACTCAAAGGTGATCCATTTTTTTTTCGTGTGTCAGAGTGGACCCCTGTTTTCAGAGGCAAAAACCATTCCTGCTATCAACACCTCAATTCCCTAGTTTCTCTGCACGGTTATCCCTTCATGTCAGGTTATGATGCCAGCAAATGTATTGATTGGTAGAGGGAGTCCTTTGCTCATGTATTTGCTCAGTCCAGCATCTTTGTCCGCTCCCAAATTGAATTTGGATCGCATAGATTTCTGGACGCAGTATCCCGGATCAAGACATGGGGCGATCTCGATGCTACGACACAAACATGTTGAAAACAGAGCACATCAGTTTGGGTTGCACAGAAACTCGGTCCAGATTCACTAAGATCGTGTGAAAAGGGTAAAGTTTTAGATCTGGACCCTCTAATTAGCTACTTGTTCTAAATTTGCAGACTTCTGTTGTTATAAAGAAAACAATCCTGAGAAAGTGATGCAAATCAAACTGTGGCACCAACTAAACCCCAACTGAGCAATTTTAAATACAAATTGCAGGGTTCCCATCTAAACCCCACTATCACTGGTAACTTGTATTCAAAAGAAGTTTTCATTTATTGGAGATCTCTTTGATCTGCTAGTGCTTTGACAGCAATAATTGCTATCAACGATTTCTAACCAAAGAGCTTATTCAGCAGTGTTAAAATGACATCACTTAATAGTACTGTACAACTGATGCTAAACTACCTTACCTCTGCACATTTCTGTAGGTCCTGCGACAATCTCTATCCAGTGTAAGAGTGAAAGATCGACTCTCCAAAGTGCGAATCTTAATGTTGCTGGTCCGGATGGTTGACTTGAATAAAAGGACCAAAGGGTTTATTGTTGTATAAACCATTTACATTAACACAAACAGCCTTTGTAAAGATTCTTTGAGATATCTGAGCAATATGAGAGGTGTTTCCTGGACTCACCACAATGTTGTTTTTACTTTTTGTCAGAGATTCATTCATTGTCAGTGTCAAACAGTTCAGATCTATGACACGAAAGTCGAGAGAAAAAGGGAGAATAAGAGCAAGACACAATAATAAAACATAAAAAGAAAAAAAAAAACACACACACAGCGGGCCTTGGAACAGTACAAAATACTGTACCTTCTGCTTCATTGGTGGGAATAGCATTGATCTGAGCGCCTGATGTCCTGACTGAGATTCCTTTGTCAATGTCACGGCCACTTAATGTCACCTGGACACAACCAAATAGAAATACACACGCACAAGCAAAGCATGCAAGTGTCAGAGATTATGTATTTACACAAAGCCTTCCCAAACACAAACAACACAATCTGACACAAAAACCTCTTCCAGGAACTGATGAGGCTTTTGGCTACAGTGATATTTCCACAGCAGTAATCTAATAAGGAAATAATGGATCTTAAATAAACACTTTACCTTTCTGTAATTCATCGAGACAACAGCTCCACATACTTCCCCTGAACTCTTCTTTTGTTTATCTGTTTGAGAGACAGGCATGTTGTTAAACCTGTTTGTGCATGCAAACATGCAAAGCTGTACTCATAAAAACAAGAAATATCAAAGAAAACTGTGAAAAAATAATGTACAGGTATACGAAATTGACCTCTAACTGATGCTGAGATCTGTCTGAACTCAGGAAACTCCATTTCCAGATGGGTAAGAAACACATCTTCCACAGGATCCTTGGTCATGCTGGTGAACGTGATCTAATGAAATACAAACAACTATTTAAAATCAAGAGACACTTGAAAAATGTGCACGTTTGTGTTAAAACCCTTTTTATAAAGTTGTTAAGCTAAGCAGACACGTCAGATTGGAGAGTACTCTGCTTTTAGTGCATTTTGCATAAACAAAAAATGTACACATAAAATGTGTCATACTACCTTAACAAAGTAGATACTGAAGTAGACAGGCTGCTGGCCAGTACGAACGTAGTAGGAAATCACATCAGACACAAAGGGTTCTTTTGGCTTCCCAGGGTTCGCCTGTTGCTAGAGACGACAAAAGGCATGTGAAATTAATCCACCTGCCTGCGTGATGTTGGAACCACAAACTCATTCTCGTCACACTGTGGTCGTATCAAGTGAATATAATGAGTCACTTAAAGGTCACTGCTTGCCCATGTTCAACCCAGAGTTGCTTCAGTAACAGATGTTACTCTGCTGCAAGTTTAAAGTGCCTTAAAGTTGGTGTGGTTTTGCAAAAAATTTACATTTTTCCAGTAAATAAGACAGGAGGATGCCGTTACAAATCACATTTAATCAGGGCGAGTATTTAGAGAAGTATTTAGAGGAAATTAAGGAAGGGAAAGACTCAACGTTTCGTAAAACCAAACGAGCTTTTCCATAATTCTCATAAAGACAAGCCACTTGAACGAATGAATGAATTTTCCCTTGGACTGATATATAATTTACACATTATTACATTTAACTTAATTTATTTTCTATATGGTCATTTGAGTATTTTCTTTTTTCAATTTCATTGCTGTGGTTTCAGTGAAATCGACATTTTTTTCCCCTCGCAGTAAAAGATGTTATGTAACTTCCTGTGTTTAAACCTTTGCAGAGAACAGTTCCGACGTTGACTAAATGGGATGCGGTAACGTGTTGACATTCTCGTAGATGTCTGTAAATTGTTCAGACAAGACAAGCAACACTACAGTGGAAGAGAAAATGTGCAAGTATTTAGGCAAAAGAGAATCGAAGTGTCCATCGATCTTCTCTCACAAGTCATTCATTTTTGAATTCATTGATTCATGAATCAAAGAATTCATCTACCGTAGGCCTGCTATATAAAAAAGTTATTTTTAGATATAAGTCAGATTTGTTTTGAATTTGATCATACCATCTCCGCCAGTTTGGAGATCATGGAGTCTAAGCTCTTGATGTTGGAGTTGTACCAAGGGTCCACCATGCTCAAGTAGGAACCAAGAGTGCAGGGATTCCCCTTGGATTCACTGAGATTTTCCTAGAAAAGGAGAACATGAAATTGGAACCAAAAGTACATATAATTTGGCAAAAAAGAGCAGTCTGAGGGTTCATTCTACCACCAAAAGAAAAATATTATACATTGTTTCTATGGATTCTGCACCTGGAGTCATCCATTCACAGAGCAAACCATCAGAAATGTGTGATGTGGCTCAGATGAGGCACATTTTGTGTGTCAGCAGTGAGGACTGCCTCTGTTCTTTGTGCAGGACAGCAAGTAATTAAAGAGATGATGTGTTGCTGAATTTGAATTCCACTGCTTTTATTAAGTACCCATAAAAAATATCCACTTCTAAAGACCAGGGACAAACAGCTGTTCATATGGAAGTCCTTGGTGTAGAAAAGACACCTGAGCTAACGGAGTGATCTAACTGACATCAGAAGAAATAACAGAACTAAAAAAGTTATATCTTATAAAAAGATATCAAGAATGTTCCGTGGAGTCTATACTCATGAACTCGATGCAAAATCTGCCGGCAAATGCTTATATTTTTATGAAACAAATTTATAATTTCTTTTGCATGTCTTATGCAATTCACTGCCATTGTCATTACACGCGAAGCTTTTTAATGACTCCTATCGTATCCATAATATAGTATCCATATACAGTTCTTGGCAAATGAACGGGCATTCTGACATACCGATCTTCTGTTACGACAAAAGCACCATTTGTCTTGTTATCTCTAGAGGCGTGACTTTCACACAATAACAGACTGATGGTTTGTTCACAAGAGGAAGTTGGCTTACCTTGACAGGGGAGAGGGCAGTTGGAGTCCTGCAAACAGGGATGTAGTAAAACTGGAGGTTGACTTTCATTGTAAGAAAAAGCCTCCGCGCTTCCCTTTTCCTGCAAAGACAAAACCAAAGATACGTGAGAAACACAAAGTGTGTGCACGCTTGACCACTCGCAGATCAACAATCTCAGCGAAAAGGTTTTAGATGTCAACTGTTTAGCTCCCGAAACATGCCACAGAAATAATGTAAAGTAGTGATTTAATGGTTAATACAGTTTATTCTGAAATACAAGTTTCATTTAGGATTAGATGTGAACGTGCCGCATCTAGCTTTCTATTACTGTGACAAACTAATTTCCATCATACACTCATGCCATCATTGTTACAAATACACGTATCCTAGTTTCATCTAGAGCAGGGGTTCTGAACCTTTCTGGCAGTCCGACCCCTTTTTGAGGTTGAAAATTCTTTGCACTCTTACTGAGGGTCTCATGTGCCCACACGGATCTCCCTTTCCCTGTCTCCTGCAGTTTGTGCACCTCTCACACTCAAACAGAGCAGGAACTAGGGCTGGACGATATGGCCAAAAATATTATCACGATAAAAGGTTTCATATCTTTCAATATCGATAATTATCACGATAAGTATCAAATCGTTATTTCTTTTGAGTTTAAAGGCTGATTTTTGCCCCTTAGTGAAAGCTGAAGAAACCTGATGGGTAATTGGAGTTTACACTTAAACAGTGGATCACTTCCCAAATCTGAGGTAGAACACTACAATTATCATAAAACTTTATCAACAAATATGTATAAGTAAAATTAAGTAAAAAACTTTCAGTCCAAATGAACATCTTAACAACAAAATTAAGTATGAATTAATGTGTGATTTAGGTGAAATCACACTTCACTATGATTTTGCTTCAGAGACGACACTTTTTTCACTTCTGCAATTTTCACATAAGGAAGATCATTTTTCTTCATTATTATGCAGAAACAGCAGTGTGTTGCTACAAAATCTCATATCACTTACTTAAGGAGGTGGACCCAGTGTATGCTGGGAGAATAAAGTTTTTGTTATTTTACTATTTATTGTACTATAATGTCGAGCTATTGTATTCATGAGAAAGATCAACATACATGATACTGGCAGAGCTCAGTTGCCAGAGAATATTACCAAACTACTACAGTGGAGTGTAATAAAGGGAAAGAAATCAAACATAATAAAGGCATATATTCCAGCAGCTCAGTCACACACAAATCACCAGCTGTTGGTCAAAGAAGCTGTCCCATCTTGTGTTTGCATCTTGTGACATGATGAATCCCTCACCTGAAGAAGTAGTAGGCTTTGGCCAGGCGGCCCACTACCCTGTCATCCCCCATGACAACTATCCTGGCAGTAAACTGTTTCTGCTGCTTGGGGAAGGAGTTCTGCATCACGCTTCCTGCACGCCTCTGCAGAGTCACCCCTCTTCTTCCGGCTCTCCCTCCACTTCCTCCCATGCCTGAGTGGTCCTCCAGGGTGTCCTGCATCAGCACCATACTGTCCTTCATAGTTGGTTTCATTTTGATGCCTCCGCGCCGTGACAGCCTCGATGAGTCTTGCTCACTGGGAAAAGAAGGCGGCTTACTGTTAAACTCTCTAATCATTTTAAAATGATATAAAGCTTGGAAAGCAAAACAAGTGATGCAAAAGATCCCAGGATGATTGTCACTGGCATTTTCTACGACTACGACTCTTTTTTGTGCAAGAGTTTCCATGAATGAAAATCCTGTGACCTACAGTAAATGTTCTTGGTGAGAATTAGAAATATGGCAAATCAAGTAAACAACACAAAACTAGCACACAGCCTTTAATTAATGAAAAATAACAGATATTAGAATAACCTTTTGCTTTGTTCCCAAGATGCACTAATGCTGGCAGTGTCCAGACTTGACAATGGACAGGGATCAGCACTGGGGAGCAAGTCTCTCTCGATGCCGCTGTCATTGGACATGACAGAGAAGCGAGTCATGTCAGACGGCATTAGGTCGCTGGGTGACTCTCCCAGCTCAAAATCCTCCGGACAGAGAGAGAACTGCTCTGACATGGAGCTCGATCGCATCCACTTGGCCAGCTCACGCCCTGTCAACATTTCAACATTCATCATTTACATGTCAGTTCAGGTGTTGACACTCACATAGAGCGAGGCAGCACAAATCAAGCCAGAGATTCAGTTCAGATCTGAGCAGTTTAAATCAGTTTGTAAGTGAGTCCAGCTGATAAACTACTCCTCAGATATTCGCACACTGCGATAGAGTGCTTGCAAGTGTTATACTTTGCTTTTTAAATAATGTTTGCACTTTCAAACTGCCTCATATCGTTAATGTAGTAATTTACAACACATTTCATAATGACTTTCAAAAGCTCTGTAATGCAATTCAGCTACAGTGAATTAAATTCATGAATATCATCTAACGAGGTTACTTGTTGTTAAATATAGCTTAATTTATAAAGGATTTCTCCCTGTATGGCTACAGCCATGCAAAAGGGCAGTTCTTGGGGAAAAACTCTTACTGATCCATAAAACTTGGCATCCTCTGCAGAAAATATATAATAACAGATTTTGACTTTTTTTGTAAAAACACAATATAAAAATAGAGGAATTATCATCAGTAAATATTTTCAACTGCCATTTTAAGTTCATTTCCATTCTATTAAGTCCATTTTTCCTTTATTTCAGGTTCCTTCACTTTATAAAGTTCTGTTTTGAGGTAATAATTCCAGTTTCAGCCTAATTCAGTTCAGCTGCCTGCTGGTAACAACTTCCTTTAGACCCCCCCATGGCGTCCTGAGCCACTCACAGATATCCAGATCCTCTGTCCACAGGTGGAAGCTCATCTCTGGGTTAGGAAGAGGGCAGTCACACAGTGATCCACTGGACAATGGTTCTGTAATATACACAGACACACATGGAGGAAGGGAAATAGGAAGAGACCAAAACTGTCACAATGATACTCAAAACAAAACACCCCTACATCTTCCTCTTTGTGAACACTTCTGTCTATCCCTCATCTCCCAGCTGGGATGAGGGAAGAGCAGGTTCATCAGATGGGTCGCTCCTGACACGATAATAGTGTGGAAAAGATTGTATGTCATGGAAATAGATATCCGGAAAGTTATAAAAATACAGACAACTGACTCGACCGATTTGGCCATAGAGGAAACCACTAGATAGAGGTAAGGTCACACATTTGATCTCAGCAACAGCAGGTATACCAAAACACATCAAACGCCCACAATGTGTGGCAACAATGTGAACAGCAGTATTGTGCAGTACAGTTACTGGAATAATATTACTTTTCCCAGTAAATACTAGTGTAACGGATTACTTCTCCAAAGCCTTGTGTTACAGTATGTTCAAGTCAGCTGTTAGCCAAAAGCTAAAGGAAGAAAGGAGAATGAGGGAGAGAGGCGTTCTTTCCACAGCTGTAAGTAACATTACTGCAGTTATTGTGTCACAGTCTAAGATGCAAACATTGTCGTCCATTGTAAACTTTGTGCGACCAGCAAAAAGCTTTCAACCGCGAACACTTCGACATCCAATTTATTGAAGCATCTGCTAAAGCAGCGCAGCAATGTGACACTTAACAGAAAGAAACTCCAGCTGCTGCTGTCACTGATGCTTGGACTTGTCGAGAGAGTGGCGTTAAGCAATGTAACCTTTTGTAAAAATAGTGAACACTGCCCTTATAAATATATGTGTATTAAAATAGCTGTTCACTTGCTTTGTTTTTGTTTTTTTATTTCAGCTGGTGGCGTAAAGAAACATTATATGTTTTGTAAAAAGTTGGGAGAGACTGCTTTGTTTGGGGGTGAAAGCGCTGTTAGTGAGTAACTTGCCCAACACTGCTGGACAGTACCCTGAACAACACTGCTCCTGCTTACAGTGAAGTTGGTACAGCGAAGAATAAATACAGGCTCAAAAAAACGTAGATAGTCGTGATATAATTTCCTCTCCCATTCATTTTGACGTCTTTTACCAATCGAAACGACTGCCTTGAGCAAGCGGGAGTCCTGAATAACTCACAAACGTCTGCAATATCCTGCAATGTGCAGTCGACAGTCATTGGCGTATCACTTTTGTGAAACCAACCCCAGTTCTGAGTTTCAACATTTTCAGAAAATAAATGTTTTCAGACTGCAAACCAGGACAACGGCATAGCTGAATACCAAACAAGTGGTCAGAATAACTTAAAAGATAGGACTCAACAAAATATGCACACTCAGTCCATGTCACCTAACATTTATCATCCTTTTACAACTGAATTGGATGTAATTTAATATAACATAATAGCACGTCACCCCAATGTAAGAAAAGTGTGTATAGTTAGAACATTTTCATCAGTCAAAATCAAGATTGCTAGAACTTTGTCCAACACAGTAACAACCTTATCTCATGTCTGACTCTTGTGGTTCTCCTTCTCTCACTGATGTTTAGCTAAACCAAACAGTTGTTCTATGCCTAAGTCAGAGTGGCTGTACCTCAGAGAAACTTGCATGTCTTTGCTGTATTTCCTTTCCATAGAGGTCATACCTGAGTCTGTATCTGCGACGATCTTGTTGTACATCAGCTGAAGACGGTTCCTCAGTCCCCCCACCTCCCCTCTGCTGCCCTCCTCCGCACTCTGCGCTAGGGCCGCCAACACTTTCTGAAAGTACGGCTCAACGTCTTGACCCATGTCCTGTCCCAAAAACACACAAGCGCATATGGGTGAACACACATGCACATCGGAAGATAAACACTATACAGACTCTGTATTAATAGTAAAGAGGTGAGGGGTCAGTAGCACACGTCTGTGTGTGTCTGCCTTTGTGTGCGTCCTGCTGAGGTGTTACTTTAGGACCGGTGCCAGGAGACTCTTCCCCTATGCAGCTCAGAGACAACAGACCTTCATTCAGGATGTTTCACATGACACGTACATAAACTATTTTTAATTCAGCAGCTAAAACACAAAAATGTACTGCCATCAACCACCAAAAACCTAACCTGACATGATGTTCTATTAATGCTACTCTCAATCTCATGAATTATTCTAGTAAGTACATACAATCACTTAAAATTTCCCACCATGCTCTACATGTATTTCACTGTACACATTTATTGAAGCTGAAGCAAACTTGTGAGGCACTAAGCAGAAAAGAGAAATTGGCAAGCAGGCGGAAAAGACGAGAGCAAAATAAGCCGGGCAAAGCTGTGGTCGGCTGAGCAGAACAAGACACAGAAAGCACAGAGACCAAGCACAATAGCAGTGACAACTATAGAGGTCTGAGGACTTGAAAGAGAAGGCAATACGCGAGTGCAACTGTACAGTATTGTGCAGTCCCACTGACCTTTAGGGCTCGAGCCAGTTTTGGCCCATAGCACTGCTCTCCTCCTAAAGCAGCCTGTATGGAGTGTTGGACCACGCTGCACATGTGATCTAGAGGATTTAGAGATCCACCTGAAGATGAAGTGGATGCATCAATATCATCCAACAGGACTTGTCCCAGAGAATCAGAGAAGACCTCTGGATCAGCCAGCACAAAGACCCTGCAGGGATTTACATTGACAGACTTGAGTGATGGACAGGGAAGGCAGTTCGACTACACAAAATACATCCATAAAATAAGGCATTGTAAATCTTCAATTTGGATTGTATTTGCACTCTGAGTAAGGTGATAAAATGTTTATTGATGACTTACCTCTCCTGAAAGGGATGGTGTTCATTTTTTAGTCTCTGCTCTGCAGTGACCATCCTCTGGTACATCAAACCTGTGGATCAAACTGGCATTTAGTGATAGTATATGGTTCCATATACTCGTACAGATCAGCTGACGCTGAATGAATGATGAATGGACAGTTCATTTAACATCACAGTACCCATGTTCTGTCATCTGGTCTGCAAGGTCTGCAGTATAAGCTGGCATCAGCCAGTCAATTTTCTATGCCTTTCTGGCAACTGCTATCTTTCTGTCTAGTTTGGCTACATTTGTCGTCTTCTTTCTTTGTTTTCAGTAAAAATAAATCATTTCAATTACAAACCATGTGTTGTCTGCCAAACACGCTTTCTTTCTAAGACATTCCAATGTCAACAGTATGAGTAACAACACAACACGAATAATTCATGTTTTGATCAACCCATCTGAAGGATTTGCGTTTGTGGGAAATGACAGCATACAATTACATGATCATGACAAAACGCCTATGAATAAACATCATTGTCATCATTATTATCTCCTGCTTGTTGAACCACATCCAAATTGTGTGTTCAGCTAGTGGACAATCAAACACTAGGCTTCTTTTTCCTTTGCTGTTAGAGAAAGGTCAGGAGTAAGGATGGACTGATATCAATGTTAGTCTGTCGATAAAACAAACAGTATAGCTATGAATGCAAATTTAGTAGAACAGTACATAAAAAGTGGTAAAAACAATTGCATTGCATTGTTTTTGCATTGTTTAAATATTATGTTGTTTTAGCCGCAGGAGATGCTCAATCAGGTTGTTCTGAAGCCCTGAAGGAAATGAACCTATCTCCTCTTGTTTTAAAATTTAGTCTGCAATGTCATGCTGAGAGTTGAATACTACCTGGAATGGAGCGCTCAGTTTTTATCTGTCTTGTGTAGCTGAGGCCCACGGTGCAGTAGGGATGGGGGTATGTCAGGAGTCTCTTGCAAATGTCGTAAACCCGCTTGTACAGCTCATCTGGAATGTAGGCTGTCTGGAATATCAATAACCATACAGGTTACAGCTCATACATTTTACGGTAAGTGGATTGTTGTTTTTCAGCTTTGCAGGTTTCCACTTCCTTATTGGCATTTTTTCCTGGAATGAAAATGCATTCCATCTCCCGTTTGGTACGCCTTAAAAACAATGTCATGCCAATTTGGTGATTCATGTTAAGGCAGTATGGCTAAGCCTCTGGTGTCAACCAGGCCAAACAGATATGTTCAGTCAGTGGTGGTACAGTATAGTTAGGACTAGAAGACTGCAGATAGTAATGCTGCAGGAATTTACTGTTCAGTATGGCTCTAAAAAACCTGATAAAGTGAAAATTTGTATGCATTTACAGTTTTTCTCAGTCGCTTTGGTGCATTTCTCAGATCAGAATTGAAATTCTCAAAACTAATTGTTCAACCTCCACATCATCTCGTCACTTGTGCACATCATAAAAGCATTGCTTTCTCATTGCTTTATAACATATTGCTAATGCTTTGACACACTGACGCTAAATGATTATGTGTCTGCTGCTTCCTACATTATCGATTGCTTATGTCTTGCTGATCACAATGAATTATACCAGTCTCTGTTGAATAATCTTAGCCCCCAAAACATCTTGGCATAAGTTCATTGCATTAGTCACTACATGCAAAATGGTTGAACACGTTATCAAAACTCAAAGTTAAAAGAAAATTAAAATACTTTATTCATATCCTATACATAGATATAGATATAGATAGACAGATGTGGAAGAGAATCTGTGATACAACAGACTGGAACGTCAGCCAAAGGGGTGCATCCCATGCAATAGTCCTGTCTTTCTTTTCTTGTCTTACAATGACATGCTCTGTCAACAAATTACAGTACGAACAGTAAAAGCATACCTGTGATTCCTGTCCTCTCTCCTGCAATGTATAACTTTGGACTGGTGAAAGTGATATATGACATACAAAAAAAAGTGCAGCCTTGTGCGTTTTCAATCATTGTCATCAAAATCTTAGCCAAAATGTACATCAGAAAATACTTACACTGTATTTTACAGTGCACTGTTATATTGACAAGATGGCTAAACATTTTGACTTGCTTGTTCATTAACAAGACACAAAGACTTTCGTTCTGATGGCACTGACAAGTTAAATGACAAAGATTTGCTTTTGAGAGATAGACTAAGGATTTTGAGCAAGTTACGGGCCTTTGCAGGTAATCCACTGTGTTGTGCTGTTCGTACTACCTGTTTTGAGAAATGCACTGTTTTTCAAATGTTAAGGATGATTCGAGAAATGCACCAGAGCGACTGAGAAAAACTGTAATAACCTAAGAACAAGCAAGTCTGAGGCAGCTTTTCACAATGTGGAAGGAATACTGTACCTGAATGATAGCATACATCAGCGTGTGGAGCAGAGGGATGATGCATTTGCGCGAGTCCCATCTCTCAGCCTGCACAAAAAATACATACTATGTCAGGGCTCCACTCCACCAAGTCAATCGACAGAAAAATCATCAGCTTCTTCAAAGCGAATATTTGGTGCTTCTGTGTGTTTTTATGCATGATTCATAAACTGAACAAAGTGTTCATTGGCTGAAAGAATTGCTGGCTAAGTAACCAATAATGAAGTAGGTTCATGGTCAGAAAGTAAATATTACATTATTCACATGAAGCAAGCCTACCACAACATTTTCAGAGACACTTTCCAGCCTGATTGGGTTTGGTGAAGTACTCCTTTAAAACTAGAGTTAAAACGTGTCAACAGTACAGCTGCTGAAATAAAGTACCTTCTCCAGCTCTTTTATCAGCACCCACACAAGAGACAAGCTGTTGGCAGGATTGTTTTGAACCTTCTTATGAAGCGTCCATCTCAGCATGCCTACGGATAAAGACACAAGCCATTAACATTCAAGATTTCCACAGGACTAACACAAACTTGCTAAATGTGTCACACTTTTCCCCATTACAGTGCTAATCCTGTCTGATGACTAACAACTTAACAGCCCTCATACTGCTGATGCAGCTAAATATTTCACAGTGTGATTTACACAAGCAGCGCTGGCTTCATTAAATATCTGTTGAGTGTGGAAAGGTTTGCGGGGTGGATACAGAAAAACACAGACACAAATGAAGTTGTTTGACATCTAATCCCCACCAAAGCACTTTGCCCCCAGAATGAAGGGTTACTTGTGGTTCCTAATCTCCAAAAGTAGATTGGGAGCCAGAGCCTTCCATTATGAAGCTCCCCTCCTGGGGAATCAGGTACCAGTTTGTGTTCAGGAGGCAGACACCATCTCTACATTTCAGAGTAGGCTTAAGACTTTCCTCTTTGATAAAGCTTATAATTAGTCCTGGCTCAGGTGAGCTCTGAACCATCCCTTAGTTATGCTGCTATATGGTTAGACTGAAGGGTCCATGAGGCACTGAGCTCCTCTCTATCTATTGTTGTCAATGTGTGTTCAATTCCCACTATCACCAATGTGTCCCTCAGCATGGCACTTAAACCCTAGTTGTTCCACAGGTGTACAACTGCTGGAACCGCTAGGGTTGTAGGGTTGCTTTGGTTACAAGCGTCAGCTAAATAAGTAATTTTTTATTTTATTTCATAAAGTTGGTCCTTTTGCCATCGCCACTTCTCTATACCATAACGATAAACTTAAGAAACAGTAGTATAATCGGATGGTGTTGTTTGTAAGAGTTCGTACAGGCCTATTACGTGTGAGCAGAGCAAACAGCAAAGTCAGATAAAACCACAACAGTGCTAAGAAAATGATCTTCATACGTTAATAAATATATACTTTATTTCAGTGTGTTGTAATAGATCATATTGTACCTTTGTTGAAACTGTCTGGGGCCTGCAGGCTGTCTCTCTCTTCTCTGGGCAGCACAGCCTGGATACTGCGGTAAAGCTCTGCCTCTGGAACTGTGGGGGAGCAGTCACCTGACAAAGTAGAGAGGTTTAAGTCTGTATATCTATCTATATACATAGAGAGTGAGAGAGAGCGAGAGAGCAGAGAGAGCAGAGAGAGAGAGAGAGAGAGAGAGCATAAATATGTAAATGCAGACGAGCCCTGAAAAACTATGGTGCATTCTACTTATTTAATAAAGAATAAATACACCTTAAAGCCTGACACACGTTACGAGCTGACTGCAAATGTGAGTACAATGGGTGTTTACCAGTGTGCGTGGGTGTGTGTGTTGTACCTGTTGCCTCCATGCTGCACATACTGTTCGTGTTATCCCAGGGGGCCTTGCTGGTCATGTCTCACATGCATTGTGGGTCTATAAACTGTAATCAGGAAGAAGACATGGACAGGAAGTATCAGTCATGTTCTGTCATGTGCGAGGTCAAACACTAAGTGGATGGTAAGCCTGTCACTGACAGTAAATGTGGCTCAGCGATTTTTTTCTGCCTGCTTGCAGAAAGCCGAGTGTAAATTCACAGACAGAGATTGAATGACATTATTTCAAACTCACTCGGTTCACAGTCTGGTGGCCTGAAATAATACCATCTCTAAATGCACGCGTTTCTAAGTGATTCTCATTTTTGTATATACGTGTGAAACATAGTGCCTCCAGTTAACATTTATTCCAGTGTGTTTACCCACACAAACACCTACAGACACACACGCACACTTTAACACATATACACATGTAGCCTACCACAGGTCACAGAAGGTGCAGTGGTCCCACACAGACCCTCCTCATTTTCAAAAGTGTTCCTATAGCCTAAATAACTTCGACCCACGTCCCCACACAGGTTTATGAGTCACATCTCAAACCTCCATACCACAAATTAGTAGTCAAATTTGGACAAATATACCCAAAGAAGAGTGTCCCTAATGGCCACTTATGGCACTTGAGATCCTTTATTTGAGAAATGTTATAGGCTATCCAACATAAATGTAATGTGCGACCATCAACACCAGAACAATAGCCATTTCCTGCAGCATTAATAAATACACAGTTTTGTAAAACAGTCGTGGATGAAACCCTAATTTCTTTTCAGGCTTTGGTCCTTTTTGGCCAAGTTCTTAAAAAAAAGCAACCTTGGTGTAAAACAAACACCAGAAATTTCTCACAACATTGTAAGAACCCCGAGTCACAGAAACAAGGCATGTCCCAAACAAGCTGAAACCAAACATTTTCGTTTAATGGAACTTGTTAGTTATCTTATTAGCCACCCATTAAAAATATCTGTAGCGCTGTTGCTAACGTTTACCAAGTCAAAGCTTAACAGGTCTTAACAATTATAACAATATTGCATAAACTTACCCTGCTCTGTACTGGCACGGAGCCTCAGGTCTATTACATCCACACACTAGGCTCGGTGTACTGAAACTAACAAGTGTGTGACAGAGATGGAGAGAGAGAGAGAGAGAGAGAGCGAGTCACAGTCAAGTGAGCACAGCAATTCATTGCTGAGTGTATTTCCTCTTGTGAAGGGGTATGAGGTAGTGACAGGGAATAAGCACTGTGTGTATGTCAGAGATGAAGGGGGAGCTATAGAAAGAGTGAAAGAGAGTGTTCGTATGTGCAGGTGTTGGAGTATGTCACAGAGTCATAACCTCTTTGAGTCTTGTTCAGTTTGCGCAAGGCTGAATATATTTGGATTTATATCTATTTTGGGACATCAGACTTTTCTAAACTTGAACCTGTGCACTCTTTCGTGTCGATTTCTCTCATTCTCTCCATTTCTTTGTCAAACACACACACAACACACACAAAACACTGGGATCATTCCACAGGCTGTGTACAATGAAAGGAATTTGTGTGATGTGATTTAGCCTTGATCCCTCTAAGAAAAGCAGTACTTTCATAAACAGTGAGTGAACAGCGCTGCCTCAGCAGCTGAACGCTGCCTGTTTGACCACAAGTTTCCGGTTGCCTCTAGTGTATTCACTGTCTTGTCTCGGTTTCTTTCATTCTCTCCATCTCTCTATTTACTCCAGACTCATCTATCTGAGGCCTGTGATGCACAGGATGTCTCAAAAGATTGCTTCTTTTTTCTGTTTGTCTTTTTCTGCCGTGCTCACAAACACAGACACAAAAACATTCTCTACTGCATGTAAAAGCATTCATGTGCAAACACTGACTCGCGCCCGCACAGATGTGCATTCTTACATGACTGTTTTTACTTTTCTTTACTAACACTAACTGTAGGAGTTGATATATACACATCATTTCCTCTCTGTCAGAATGAGTGGGTAGACAACGCTCTATATTTAGACAGAGAGAGAGAGAAAGAAAGAGATGCTGAAAGCGAGTAAGAGAGATAGAACCACAGTTTACAAAGCTTAAAAATAGATGCACCACATCATTCACAGTCTTTCCAAATAACTAGCTTAGAAAAAACGAGTTAGAACCTTGATGAGTTAGAACCTCATCAAGTCATCAAACAAAACCAAGTTGAACAAACTGCACATTATTTAACATCACACCTCCAAACATCACCAGATTCAAGTCAAGCCAAAATGCTTTTACAGGTTGCAAACGTCACATGCAAGTGAAACAAACTTCCCCTATGACTATTCACAGTTCATGTGAATCGGTTCCTGATCTAAGTTTTGGATATAACATATCTATCTACACCTTCCCTATGTGGGCAGACATCCCCACGCATCTCAGTGGTCACCTGAAGTCTCAAACAAACTGGCCAAACACAAAACAGGAGCAGTCATTTCCGTTCAGGCACGCTGCAGACATCTCAGAAAACAGGAAGGACCTGACAGAGATGTGTGGAAGTGCGTTCATAGAACAAGAGAGAGGAGGTGCTTGGGTGCTGCAGTGTGTGTGTGTGTGTGTGTTTGCTCAATTGGAAATCCCCAACCTAGGATAGCATGGGGTCTATTGACACAGATGGGCCTTATCATCTCTCTCACATACAGACCTGGACAAAGTGGAAGAACAAGGAAATCACCTGCAAAGTTCGTCCCCTATGTAGCTAGCAAGCAATACCTGAAAAACAAGTACAGGTTGCACAGCACAGCACTTAAATTTCCTGACAGGGAAATTCATTTATGGAAGTGAACTGTATGTACAATGTGTTAAGTGGGCTTACACTAAAAGCAGCATCAAGAAATTCCTCAGGTTTTTTTTCTTACTCAAGAAGATAACAAATATGACACTGGTTAAATGTGGACTGAAAGAACTAGTAGAAAAGCTGCTGCCCTATTCTCGGCATGGAGCATCTCAGGAGAAACTAAGTGTTTCATTTGAGCTATAAATCAGTCAACCAGCATGGCCTCTTGCAAATAAATTGTCATCATTAATTATAACCATGCTAAGACAGCTCAATGCTGTGAGGAACACACGGGCAGAAAAACACACACACGTTCAAAAGTTGCAAAGAAACTCCCAGAACAGACGTTTAATTCAGTGTGAGCAACGAGGGATATCAATCAAAGTGATTTCCTGCATCAACATGCTGGACAATATGAGGAAGTCCTCTTGGACCGGTGTGTGTGTGTGTGTGTGTGTGTGTGTGTGTGTGTGTGTGTGTGTGTGTGTGTGTGTGTGTGTGTGTGTGTGTGCGCGCATGTGTGTGTGTAAACCTGCCTGGCCTGACAGACCAAGGATTATTTCCTCTTCAGGGCATGCAAGCACTGTCCACAACAATGCCAAAACTCTGCAACAAACATTCAAAACGTGTCATAAAAAACTCAGAAAGAAATTTGCTGATTGGAGTTTGTGTAAATACAGCATCCAATCACAGGTCTGACTGGACAAGGTGAAGATTTATGCCACTGGAGGTAGTGTGCTAAATCCATCAGGCAAGAGGAAGACACATAGGAAGAGATAGAGCAAAGGGGTTTCCCGAGAAGGTTTGTAGTGTGTGTGTGTGTGTGTGTGTGTGTGTGTGTGTGTGTGTGTGTGTGTGTGTGTGTGTGTGTGTGTGTGTGTGTGGTTGGTATGGTCCCTTCAGTGAGGCTTGTGATGATGAAAAGTGGGTCAATTGGTCCGTTTACGGGTCAATTGAGGATGGTGCGTTTAGGTTGGATGAAGACGCATGCAAGTGCACATGCAACTCCCTCCATTTACATGCTATAGAATCTTGGAATAAACAAAGTACCAGTAGTTTTCAGTATATCCTGCACATATGACCACTTACTTCAGGGATTTCCATGCATGTTTTTGAATAGTGATTAGATTCATTATTTATGCAAGAAATGCTTCTAAACCCTTTGTTATTGAGGATAAAAACACTGAACAAAAACAGCATTGTTCCCATAGATACAGCTGTGGCCTCAGGTAGAAGGCCTGTGAGGGAATAATGAGTATGAATGATTTATTTTGTACTCAAATTCTTAATGTGTAACATGCCATTTTTGTTATATAGAAAGTAGAGTATCAGGTATTTAGACATCTACTCCACTTACTAACAAGCTCCTTGCCAATTTGTGAAGAAAACCTGGTAAAGACAATGCACATTTCTGTTTGTTTCAAATATTTTGTTTGCTTGTTTAGCCCTAAATCCACAATTACACAATTACTACAATTCCCTCTCATACGTTTTGAAAAATTGCTACGATATAGTTCTTCAAGCAGATGACATGGGTTTAAGTCTCTGCTTCTGAGAAGTCCCTGCTGTTTGTGCATGCATGTTCAATCAAGTGCAATGCATCTTACTGTAGATTTTCCAAATATTAAAGTCAAATACTGTAAGTCTTATACAAACTGTAACTCACTTTACTTCAGTAAGCACAGGATGGTGTTCTTCTGCAACATTTGAGACATTCTCAAACCAAATATTCTGGATACTCTGCAACTGACGTGTGTGGAAACACAAACACTGTTTCCAGACAAGCTGCAGGAAAAGTAAAAAAGTGTGTAGACAAATGTGAGGATTCCTGTGGCGTGTCAGTCTCACCAGGCAGTTTACCTTATTTTAGTCACTGTGGGCATCATCAGGCAATGCATAGCATTAAACTTTCACAAGTTAATGGGTGTAAAGTGATCCAACTGCTACAAGCACAGGATGTTCCAAGTGCGTCACATAGACATGATCAGAAACACAAATAGATCCACACACACACTTGGCATGAAATGGCCCTAGCCACGATGGAGACTGCTTTCCAAGGAGCCCACAGGCACACGTCTATGCCAAGAAGTGTTGCCATTTGTTTTCCTATTCCTCACAGGACAAACAAAATGGTGATCTGTCTGAATTTTGGGATCTGAAGTAAGTGGAATTAAGGGTGTTTTTTATATATATAAAACTTTGGATAAGGGGCTGTCTTTAAGGGGCTGTCTTTTAAAAATGTTGGGTCGAGTTTTCTAGGAAAATGCAACAGTTAGGGGCTAGCACTCCAGGGCAACATCTGCCAAAAGACACAAATGTAGTCTAGAGGCTTCAAAACAAAGCTCTTGGCTGCAACTAATGATTATTTTCTTTCTTGATAAATGTGTAGAATGTTTCTTGATTAATGGAGTGTAGTCTATAAAATGTGAAAATTGTGAAAAATGCTCATCACACTTTCCCAAAGGCCAAAATGACATAAAATAACTTAAAATTGTATGTTTCATTCGTCTAAAAGTTCAAAACCCAAAGATATTAAGTGTGCTTTCACATAAGATAAACAAAAGCAGCAAAAGAAGCTTGAATTGGGTAATGTTTGCTGTTGTTGCTTGACAAATGACTTATATGATTGACCAATTACTAGAATAGTTGCAGATTTGTTTTCTGATGATGGCATGAAGGTTTCTGCTGAGCACTTTCTTCGTAAGGCATTATGTCAATTCACTTTGTGTTAGCGTGAATTAATCAAGTCATCTGACTGAGCTGAAATGGCCATAGCCTCAGCTGAGGGCATATGTCTTGTATCAACACAGCCTACAGACATGGTGGAGTCTGTTTCATCTGACTGACTGGCCTGAACTACTGTCCCTCTTAAACCCCAAAGGGGAAAAGTGGGACTACAAAAGGCGTTATTGAGTTCCCCTGCAGCATTAGAAACCACTTGTCAAGTCCTTAATGTCAGATCTTTGTGTTTGCAGCATAATCAAATGAATATCAGCTCAGTTTGTTCTCTGAAAATTACAGACAAAAAGAAATTGTCTGATTCTCTGACACCACGGGTCTCACATGGGCCAGCATCCCTTTTTGATGTACTGATTAACAATAGACCACATATTATTTTAGTCGCCTTTGGGATACCCCTCCAAACATTGGTCCAAACACTGATTTCAAGTGGTTGACATTTTGTAGAGGACTAAACGGTCTTTGTACACAAAGGTCACAGTGTCATGATGGTGACCATCATGGGGTCGAGTGGCACACTGAGCCACGCCCCCTGTCCATCCATCCCTCCCTCCAGTCCATGGACCTAATTTTGAAAAAACATGAAAGAGATGAACTCTGACCCTGCCTTTCAGACAATATTTTTCAAGTGACACTGACTGACCAAAGGCCTTTATAGTTAAAAATGGCTTTAAGTTTAAAAAGTTAATTGTTATAAAATTATTGTATGTTCTATATGTTTTCGGGTATGTTTTCTTAATTGGCAGCAGTTTCATCCTATCAAAGTCAGCTGACGCGGTGCTTGTCACTGTTCCAGTCATCACCTCACCCAAACATCTAATCACAACATGTTGTTTTGCTATGTTTTTATCATCCCAGAAATTGTATCTGAATGATTTACTGTGTAGTCACAAGATAATTTGACAGTCTTACGAAAAAGTGTGGTAACTTCATCATTAGAGAACTGAGATCAAATTTAACACAATGTGGACTAACTTTTTATCATCACGTGTATCAGAGTTATGACTCTGATACAGTTATGAACTGTTTGTCACGTGTTCACTGTTTTATAGCGATGTCAGATTACCAGCATTCAGCTAATAGATAAAATACACACAGACTGGAGCCACCCTGCATCCCCTTCAACCCAAAGTGGTACCAGGAAGCTCGGATCTAAAACAAGGAAGTTGGAGGAAATACAGCTGTGCTCTTAAGACTCCCAAAAGACACAACAGCGAGGCAGGGCTTCAATCAGATTAGGCACTGTTATCAAACCCTTGTTATTATCTCAGAAGAGAAACAAAATAAACCACCCCTCTTTCGTGTCTTCCTGTGCATGTCGCAGTGCATGATCAGGGCTGCCAGATTTTCAATTTCTTGTGGGATCTTTCCCTAGAAAAATGTTAATTTGAAAGAATGTTCTTCTGCAATGTATTGAATCTAAGGAGTATTTTGTTGCTGAAACGTGGAGTCTGTTAGACAGTAGACACATGGCATTTAAAAATGGGACTCGCCGTCATGGTTTTGGTTTTGAGTTCTGTCAGTTCCTGTTTTAATTTTACTGTCTCGTTTGCCAAGTGCAGACACAGTGGATTAGGACCCACACAAGAGACACCAAAGCAGAGCAGGTTCAAATCAAATCCACAATCCAGAAATAATCCAACATCACAGGTAGGGGAAGCCGGCAAAATCGAAAATGTAAATCCACAATACAGGCACAGAAAACAGACTGGGATGCTTGGCATGCAATGAAGACGGCAATCACACAGATTAATATACACACACAAGAGGACAGGAGAATAAGACACCAGTGAAACACACTAGCGTGGTCAAGACAATTAGACAGGCACTCACACAGGCGGTAAATAAAAGTCACACAAGACCATAGCACAAGACCTTATACTTTCAAAATAAAACAGCAAACACAAACACAAAACCATGAACCTCTCAGGGGAATCTATGAAGAAGATATGATTGAATTGTCTCAATATTGTTAATAGGGCTGGACGATATGGCCAAAAACGTTATCACGATAAGTGAATGGGATTGGGATACTGAGTGATTAAGTATCAAATCATTATTTCTTTCGAGTTTAAAGGCTGATTTTTGCCCCTTAGTGAAAGCTGAAGAAACCTGATGGGTAATTGGGGTTTACACTTAAACAGTGGATAACTTCCCAAATCTGAGGTAGAACACTGAAAACAATTATCATAAAATTTTGTCAACAAATATGTATAAGTAAAATTAAGTAAAAAAACTTTTCAGTCCTTTCAGTCCAAATAAACATTTTAACAAAAAAATTAAGTCTGAATTCATGTGTGATTTAGGTGAATAAATCTAACATTTATTGAATATTTATTGAACATTTGTTATATTGTTATTGAAAAAAAACATATTGTGATAATTATTGTTATTTGTTTATTGTCCAGCCGTAATTGTTAACCGCAGCTATTGGTGATTTGATTGGTAGTTAATTGGTAGTTCAAGTAATCTTATTATGGGTAATACATTATTGTTTACCTTCTCACTGTAAATCTCAAATACATAAAAATTATAATAAAAAAATATGGCCACCATCTCAATGTTTTTAATTTTCTTACATTTTAAGATGGTAAAAGACAATTAGCCTAATCAATGACCGACAAAGATCAATTCCTCAAGCTGTTGCAGTGGTAACGCTACGTGTTTAAAATTTGTCTGCTGCGAAACTTTTCCAGTAACTTTACCCACTTATAACAGTGGCACCTAGTGGCACTCTGTAGTTGGCTAGCGGCACTCGTTCAGCAGATGAGAGACACATCTCTCAGCAGGCCCACATTTCCTGGGAAAACCCACAGAAGAGAAGTGTACATGGTTTGTTGTCACGACAGGTCACCACTAAGTCTATTTTAGGACAGTTGTTGAACAATTTATTTAATTTAATTGGGCCCTCAGGCCTTGTTTGTCAAAACATCAAACAGTGAAAAACAAAAACAAAACAGCAAAAAACAAACAAAATGGTAATTAAAAATGTGTAAACATGTCACCAAAGAAGGTTAACTGGACTTACTTGAAGACATTTCGCCAATGGTACTTGGAGGGGCTTCTGATCCAAGAGCCTTCTTCAGTTGAGACTAAACCGGTAGCCTTTTTTTTTTCTTATTTGTATTTATATTTATAAAGGAGCCTACATGTTTTTGTAAAAATATTTAAAGAATAATAAATTATATGACTGGCATAACATGATTATATAAGTCATTGAGTGTATAATGGTAAAAACCTGGTCATAACCTCCGTGGCGTGAGTAATTACATAAAATGAATAAAAGTCTAGTAGTTTAGTAGTAGATCATGCTTCCTTAACAACCTTCCTGGCTGCTGACCTGTCATGACAACAAACCATACACACCTCACTGGGTTTTCCAGGTCCTCATTAATTGAAGCGTCTCTCAACTACCGATAACCTACCACAGGGTGCCACAAGGTGCCACAGGGTGTCACAATAACTGCCACAGAATGTCACAATAGCTACCACAGAGTGCCCCTACTTGCCTCAGAGTGCCGCTAGCTGCCACACAGTGCCGCTAGCTGCCACACAATGCCGCTAGCTGCCACACAATGCCGCTAGCTGCCACACAATGCCGCTAGCTGCCACAGGGAACAACTAGCTGCCATTGAGTGCCACCAGCTGCCACAGGCTGCCCCTACCTGCCACAGAGTGCCGTTAGCTGCCACAGGGAACAACTAGCGTTAGCTGCCACAGGGTGCCCCTACCTGTCACAGAGTGAGGGTGCCCCTACCTGCCACAGAGTGCTGCTAGCTGCCACAGGGTGCACCTACCTGCCACAGAGTGAGAATGCCCCTACCTGCCACAGAGTGCCGCTAGCTGTCACAGGGTGCACCTACCTGCCACAGAGTGAGGGTGCCCCTACCTGCCACAGGGTGCACCTACCTGCCACAGAGTGAGGGTGCCCCTACCTGCCACAGGGTGCACCTACCTGCCACAGAGTGAGGGTGCCCCTACCTGCCACAGAGTGCTGCTGGCTGCCACAGGGTGCCCCTACCTGCCACAGAGTGAGGGTGCCCCTACCTGCCACAGAGTGCCCCTACCTGCCACAGGGAACAACTAGCTGCTACTGAGTGCCACCAGCTGCCACAGTGTGCTGCTAGCTGCCACAGTGTGCTGCTAGCTGCCACAGGGTGCCCCTACCTGCCACAGAGTGCCGCTAGCTGCCACAGGGTGCTGCTAGCTGCCGTTAGCTGCCACAGGCTGCCACACAACCTGGTGAACGCGTGAGTTGTCAGAACCATACATCAGATATTTAGAAGTTTATTTATAACCTGACTCACATAACTGTTAAGTAAGAGACGACGGAGAGCCCACTGACAAAATTCTGAGGGCCGCTGATATATAGCCTACAACAGCATAGGAATCTCTTGTCCGATATTTCAACCATGTGCAGTATTTACATCGTATCTGCATAGTACAGTAAGTGGCATATTTAATCAGATAATCGCCTCCGGCTCATCGGTGCAAAACGTAAACATCATTTAGACGATATCGTCATACTATGAAGACAAAAAAAACAGCCCTCAACACTGGTCAAGGGAAGAACAGTAGCCAAGGTAAAATATGACTTAAGATAAAATATCTACAGAGATTTATGTTAAACGGAATTAAATGTAACTTAAATCTATAATTAGCCTACATATTTACAGTATACTAACGTTACACGTAGCGTAACTGTCAGCATCCGCAAATTGCGAACTAAAGTTTCTTGTCGTCGACTTTTGACATTTCCGCGAGTAAGTAGACAGTAAACTATAAAGAAGAGATATAAAGACATCTCCAATTAGTAAAACATTAAATATTTCCATCTTTGGGAAAACATACCTGCAGTTAAGTTGTACAAAGAGCTCCATTCACCTCCTGTTGCCTCTCTGTCTCTCACACTTAACCCAGTTCCGAAGTTTGACAGCAGTCTACTCACCCCACCCCGTCCTACAACCGACCAATGGCATGCCACTAAGCACTCAAGTTGGTAACCAATAATAACCAATAAGAGCACTTACCTTTATAATTTATGCCACAGGTGTTCCAATGTTCATAAAGGCAGATAGATAGATAGATAGATAGATAGATAGATAGATAGATAGATAGATAGATAGATAGATAGATAGATAGATAGATAGATAGATAGATAGATAGATAGATAGATAGATAGATAGATAGATGGCCTCATGACAAGCAACAACTAGCTTGTTTGATGTTTGGAGCCTACATGTCTCTGATGCAACGTATGTTTCTCTTTGTTATGTCTGGCTATATATTTTTTTCTTTTTATCTGCTGTTCCCATGTCTATCTTCTTGATCTCAATGATATTACCTGATTAAATAAAGATTGTATCAATGAGGGAATATCTTGTTATCTCCAATAGAGTTCCACAGATTTGACAAGGAGCACAGAAGCTGTTCTGTTTCTGTCACTCACCTGTATACATTAGAAAATAAGTATATTTTTATGTAAAAGTAATTTTTCAATGTAAAACCAAAAAGAAATATCCTGCATACGTACATACATACATAAAGTATCAAAAGTAAAAGTAGATTTTATCTTATCAGCAGTTTAGGCTTGTGATTTTATCAGCCTATACATGCAACTTAGTAATCAGCTGGAACATCATTAGTTGTTTCCTGACTCTTCTATATGGTCCTGGAAATGGATAAAAAGGCAATTAAAGTAACAAGGATCACATTCTATAAGTTAATCACATTAACTAGTGTATGTAAAATTCAGTTACATTCCACCACTGTACCCATACTTGCTGCATAGTACATTACACATAACACACAACTGCCTCTTCAGTGAAGTCAAATATCTTGAAAATGAATCTCCAGTTGAAGACATATATTTTAATGAAGACTGAATTTAAAATATATCCATTACATACACAAACAATAATTAAATTAATATTATATTTGCAATATTTCTATTAAAAAAAATCATGTACGGATAGAGCGGTGGTGACAGGCACTTATGCAAACATAAAAGTACCTAATTTATTTAATCTAATGTTCAAGTGCTTCAATTCTATTAAATATATATCCGTGCAGTGCTACTATTTCAGTCTCAGTCAGGTTATCTGAATAGTATCCTCTTACAGCAACATAACAATATGATTTTTTTTTAATGTCATAGTTTACAGTATGCAAAGTGCAATGAAACAGTTACTTTTTTTTATAAAGGATGATGTGCATCCGAATGCATTTCTAGCACCACAATACCAAATTTATCTTCCATCTGTTCCTTAGATAAAATAAATGTTATTACTTTGCATACATTATAGGTATTACAAAGTGAAACTTTACTACAACCTATCTTGTCTTATTGCAGGGGTTGTGATTGCCACCTCTGGATTATTAAAGTAGTCTGTGCTTCCACTGAAGTCAAATGGAGGTCAATAGAGTCCCCTGCTGGCCATATGAATAACAGTGGTTTCATTTTACCTCCACAGGAGAAATGTTTCACTAATAGCCCATGTAAAACAGACATAAAACATTATGGTGTAACATTCAAGTTATGGCGTGCAATACAGTATTTTACAAATAATATATATACATATTGTGTAATTCCATAGTGTCCATTCTCAGATATAGTCCCATAGTCCCATATTGACCTCTAATGGAGGCATTATATAAACAAATGTTCATTTCAAGATGACCTCTAAATATTTTACATTCCATCTCTCAGTAGGACCAAGGCTTATTACAACATAGTGGTGTTGCAAGTTTGGGTGCCGTTTCACCTGAGATCCTGTATTTTTGATTCACTCTGTTTGACCAAATTATATTCTAATATTACTGCAGGTAAGGTTACTTTTCAGACAGCAGGGAAGGAGGAATTGAAACCTGTCATACTAAATTTGAACAGTTTCCTTAACAAGTGTAAATGGTGGCTTTGTTCAGAGAAAGCTGTATTCAAAATCATTAGAATATTTTTTCTCTGGTCATTCCTTGTTTCTCAGGTTCGTTGGCATGTGTTCGTATTACCAAAAGTCCAGCCAGGTCTGCAGTTTCCTGATTACACCTTCTGTGTCCTCGTGTTTCCAGTTGTGTCCCGCTGCCGTTTGAGGGTGCTATCATGTCAACTTGACCACAGCACAGGGTAGAAATGTGAAAAATAGAACTGTATGTCCTGTGTACTTTCCCTCTGCAGTCAGTGTCAGTGTTATGCAGAGCATATAAATAACAGTGCAGACAGAATATTTCCTTTCCAAACCACCCAAATCAGTGGTCATCAGCAGTCTCAGGGGAGAGCCCCACTGAAAGTGACTATGGGCAGGCAGAGGAGGGAGCAGAAGGTTGGATGGAGAGGTTGGATTTGAGCTGAGTTCCGTGATTTCCTTAGCCTCCAGTCAGTGAAGCTGTCGGGTTTATAGCACACTGATATGTCACATCTATATAGGACAGAGAGAGACACAAAGGGATGCAGGTGAGAAAATAAATTTCTGGGAGTATCCAACAAGAAATAACAAGCCTGTCTGATTTATCTTTGAGGCGAGAAATCCTTTTTCTGACATCAGAAACTCCAGAAAGATGATGTTTTGATTTATAATCATGTTGAAGATGTTCAAAGATTAGATAAGCTTGGTCAGAGGAGCTACCATCCACGTGATAGAACCATAGGATTTATTAGAAAGATTAAACAGATGGTGGTGTAATACTTTAAAGGACCAATGACTTGGTTTTGGTTAGAATTAGGTTAAGCTCAGGTTTTAGGGTTGGGGTTAGGAATATAGTTTTAATGTTTAATTTATCTTGTCTTTTGTCAATGAGGGTCCTCACAAGTACAGAAAGACAAAGATTTGTGTGATTATCTTGTTTCCACACCTGGTGACGCTCTGCAGTATTTTTTTCTCATCCTGGTCCAAACATACAGCAAAGGTTGTGTTTCCAGCACCGCTGACCTGCACCTTGTCCACCTTCACCTCTGTCATGCTCAGCTGCTACAAAACAAAGGAACACAGCAAAAATAAATGCATTGCATTTCATGAATACCCACCCCTTTCACCACCTGTTTACACTGCTGCCCTCTGGAAAACACTATAAGGCTCTAAAATGCTAAACAGTTTTTACCCTACAGCCATACACAAACTGAACTCTCACCCCCTCAGTCCCATTCCCTCCCCCCAACACCACAACAATTTTAACCATAGCACCATGGTTTAACGCACATAATGGCACTTAACTCATCATATTTCATCTGATTTATTTACTCAGTGGTCATATTTATTTACTGTGTGAGCATGCAAATGTTTGCCTGAGCAGAGTGAATGGAAATGGATTCTTTGATTAGAGATTACATTTTTCGTTGTATATAACATGCAATGAATTAGGGCATTCATTATAATTCATTGAATAAACCTTTTGGAGAAAAAAACGAAAAAAGCTAGTCAGTGGAAAATTCTTTGACTGTACCAATACATTTGCACATTTGCGTATCATTTGACATGATGTATACATATTTTGCTCTATGTCTTTGCTGTTTATTATTTCTACTTGTTGTGCTATGTGTACTTGCCTTTGATGTTTATATTTGCACAATGAGCTTGGAGAAATGCAATTTTGTTCTGTTGTGCACTCCTATTTGAATTGTTTGAATGACAATAAAGTTAACTTTGATACTTTGATATGCTATAGCTATTGCAGCTTGTCTGATATGTTGCAAAGAGAGCCTTGAGCTCAAGATCAGGCTTTTAAGTAGGGGGTGTTTAGTAATTTTTGCGAAAGGCTCCAAATCTAAAACGGGGTTAAGAGATTAAGCTATACTGTTCCCCAACACACACAAACAAAACATACACAACTCTTGCCTGTGTTGTGGCTTTTTGTTCCATCAAGCTGTTAGTTACCTTTTTTCTCAGCATACATGAGACAGGCTTGAGATGGTATCAAGAATGTATTGAGGTCTTTAAATAGAGAACGTGTTGCAAAGTTGTTTGTGAAAGCGTGCTGAAGCAGCACATTTTTAACCACGAACCAGCGAGACAGACTGACATCTAGCTCACCTGGTTGTAGCCCTTCTTGCTTTTACCACTCTGTCTCTTCAGCACCTCAGTCATCGTGAGCTGCAGGCACTCCATCTTTGAGTCTGACAGAGATTGTTTTAGTTAAATTATGAATAACACTAACACATCTGACACTAATTGCTTCATCGTCTCCTAATGCAGGTAAGGAAAGGAAAAGATTAAGGCATTTACCATATAGCTGTAGCAACAGAATACACAGTTACCATGAGAATAATCTGAATTTGCAACAGTCAACAACAGCAATTATTAGTTTGCGTTGAACAGTCCAGTGACTACGCCAAGTATTATAGTAGCCACTGCCTGTAGCATACCTAGTTCCTCAGGATTCTTGCATGCTTTGGTTAAGTTTACAGAAGTACAGAGTTTTGTTTCTCTTTTGCACTTGCTTCTCCCACTAATCACCACCTGAATGGGAGGAGAATAGAGGATAAGATTACTGCTGCTTTGGAAAAACAGTCAAATATTGGAAAAAAAGAAACCGTAAAGATTAAACAGCAGCCTAACTGCAGGAATTTTGAATTTAGAACAGTATATGAAAGCTAAGGGGCAGATAATAGATTAAGAGCAGTTGTAATATCAGTAAAGAGGGACTTCATGTTTAACTTTCTCTATCTCTATTGCTTCATACCAAAGGGACCACAGTGGCACTTGCTCGTTGATTAGCAGACTTAAATTTTAATGTGTCATTTCCTGTGGGTAGTGAAGTGACCAACCGAAACCAGTAAACAGAGAGAACCTGCACTGTCTCCAAAAGGGTAATGGGATGTTATTCTGTTGATTATATGGTGTATTTATGAATGCAATTCTTTTAAAGTGCAGCTTCAAGACATACTTTTTGAAAGTGAATGAAACCAAACACCATCTTACCCTGTTGTACACCACCTCCAACTTTAGAGGCACTGCTTCTCGGTCACCATCAATACCAAATCTCTTACTGGCAGCACCTGAGAGGGAGAAAAAAAGACACACACCCACACACATTAGTGATCTATGTGAGTGTAGTATTTTGATTATATCATTCAAAATAGTGCAAAATAATGCAACAATACTGTTAAATAAGACTGCTAATGTTAAATCTTTTACAGTGGAAGATATGCTTGCAATAAACTAAACAATTATTTTTGAGTGCACAATATTGTGAGTAATGGAATGAAGTCATTTCCACAGTAACTACTGGACATAAGGCAGATTTTTTTTACTTTTCAAAGAAATCAGAAGTTCAAGTGGTCATGACAAGTGAAACTAGAAAAGTAGAAGTAGACAGAATTGTGATATAGAAATAGCAGATGTTCCCCTACCATACATTTAGTCCAGTCTCAACCTCATAAAAACAGATGATTCATTTCATTGCAAAGGAAAATGTGGAAGATTTCACTTTTTTGTGGCACAGTTGCTAGGATATGTGCGTGTGTTTGACGTGTGTGTCACACTCACCCATGGCCTTGATGGCTCGCGTTCCTGCTATGTGACCCAACTCTAGGGAGTGGACAAACACCTCAGTCCTCCTCTCTCCACAAGCTAAAGTCAACTACAACACCAAAAAAACTCAATCAATCACTCAATTTAGAACAATGTTCCATTTGTAATTACTAAGACCCAGGTGGCATTTCTGTTTATAAGCGTGATCTGGATATCAGGGCTTACTGTGTTTTACTGTGGGTGTTAAAGTGTTTCTCACCTCAGCCTGATAGAGCTGAATCAGAGCTGGTCGGGCAGCATAGCGGCAGTAGTACAGGACCAAATCAGCCAGGATAGGCAGACGCTGCTCATATGAACTATCATATGACTCCGACTCGGTCTTTGAGGTTTGCTGCAGAGCAATAAAAAAAAAAATTGACCATTTAATACAATTATACAGCAGAATAATTTATGTAGGTATAGCCATTGGACGTTGTTGAAAGGTATTTCCAGTATTGTCCAGGCTTTATCTATCTGCATGATAACTGCTGTCATGTTCTCAGTTGGATAAAGATCAGGTAGATTAGTTAGAGTTAGGCAATGTAAAAGTTAGATTCCAGTTGTACCTGGCAGACGACGTTGGCAGGCAAGTTAAGCAGGCTAAGGGTGTTTCTTTCATACCAAGGATCCAACATACCAAGGAGATGGGCAATGTCATTTGTACTGTCCCCTGAGCCCATGAGGTGAAGATCCTGCTTGAGCAAATGCAACAATTAACCAAACAGTGGCATTCTCGTAAGTGTGGCTATTATACTGTAGCAACTCTGAATTTTGACAGCTTAGTAAATATGATGTTTTAGCTAAACTTTATGTTAAATGTATGACGTTTAGTGTGAAGATTCCTCTGCTTACATCAAACTGGGCTGCTCCTTTTTGAATCCCAGAAGTAGAAGTAGTAAACTTCAGATTCCCTGGCCCTGCTGCTGAGTCCCTCTTTACAGGCACAAAGTAGAACTGAAGATTGAAGGCCCTGCTGAGGCGTGGGCATGCACTCTCCTTCCTCCTCAGGCTATTGTACGCCCGGGCCACCTTCCCTGCTACATGATCAGCACCGAACACCACCACCCTCAGCGTAGTATTCTTATTGTCCTCATCACTGCTGAGAATGGGCCTCCTTCGGAAGCATACATGTCTGAGAGTTTGACTCTGTGGCTGAAGTAGGGGCTCAGGACTACGTAACTTCACTTGCTGTGGCAGAGAATTGGAGCGTTTCTCTCGCACCACTACAAGGTCTTTTGATTCTGTGTTTCCTAAGCTTTTGGCCCTGGAAAGTGACCGAGGCCTCTTAGGTTTGCTGAAGAGCCGGTAAAAATGCTGGCTCAGCCGAGCAGAAGTTTTGTTCATAGACCTCGGCGAGCATTTTTCGGGAACGGGAGAGGAGCAGATGTTCTCATCAGAATCTTCAAAATAGTCACTATCAGCTCCAGAAGTGACAGAGAAGAGGGAGGGAGCGTAGGACTCTGAGGTCATGGACAAGGTGGAGAACATGGAGTCTTTGGAGGCGGTGGACAGGGAGGAGAGGGTGGAGAAGGTGGAGGCACGGTGGTTGACACTGCAGCCGTTAGGAATTGAATGAATAGATACTGAAGGTAATTCTCCTCCGTGTTCGTTCTCTTCTTTGTCTTCCTCCTCCTCCTCTTCTTCACCATCAATCTCTGTCACATCCTGCTCCTCCTCCTCCTCCTCCTCCTCATCATCATCATCATCATCATCATCATCAATGTCTACCTCCTCTACATCCTCAGCCTGCCCAATAGTAGCCAGGTCATCAGGATCATGATCCAAAAGGGTGTTCAGAATATCTGCATCAAAAAAAGACAATACAAATAAATGATATGTTCTTTGTGTTGGAAAGATGGTTCATGTTTCTGTCATTATACACTTGTAAATTAATTTCATGAAAAGAAGTGTTGAAAAATGGGAGATGGATTTACTGAATCATCTCAAAGCAGAAAGACAATCCCATGTATGAATCAGTAATGTACCATGCAGAATACTTTACCAAAGTTATCTTTTTCCCAGTGAAACATGTAACATTTTGCTGTAGGCAATGGTAGAGTTTGGAGCATTCCTGAAAGCAATGACAAAAAGAAAAGACCAAAACAACGGTCATCAAAGCCCGATCTAGTGGAAACTGCAATACAGCTTTCATGTGATACACTGCGTATATAGCCCCCAGTTCCTGAAACCTGCCCTCTTACCGTCAGACTTCCTTCCGTTGGATGCTGGGATACTCAGCCTCTCCCTCAGCTGCTCAAGTCCCTGGATCACGTGACTGCGGCCCGTCAGAGGGTCGCTCATGGCAGCGGCCGTCTCTAAGACATCACTTACAGTGGAGAAGATCTCCCCCAATTCAATCACAGTTTTTACCTGCAAAGAGTATCCATGATATGGTAAAGGTAAACATCTTCACACATTCCTGTATTGTCATCCTCTCTCATTGTCTTAATAATTACACAGCCTTCAATGGTTTAATAGATGGAATGCTACTAGTTTCATCTGTTTTGCTTACATGGTAGTATAATTTATAAACAAATATTTTGCATTTACCTTTTGGTTCATTCTAAATACATGCAAACATGATTTAAAGGGAAAAGCAGTTTTATCTGTTAGGTCAGATTTCAATTTAAAACTCATATGTATATGAATAACAATACCACAAATTAAATTATTCCATTCATAATATAATGTTAGTATCTTTGAGAACTATCTGTAGATTCTAGTCCAATAGTCCAGAGCTTCTGAACCACTGCTGTGAGCACTTACCTGCAGGGCTCTGTAGATACGATGTAGAGGATACTTGGTGCCTAATGTGGACTGGAAGGCGTGTTTGATCAGTGTGATGTAGGTCTCTTTCTGTGAGTGCTGAATGAAACTGAGCTGCTCAGCCACTGAGATAAAGTCAGCGGGCACCTCATTTGGGTTCATCAGCAGTACTGTCCTGTAGGCAACAGACAGACGGTGTTACACAGTTAATGTACACATGGGAGCAGATGCAAACCGGATGCTATGGTGTTCTTGGCGTTTAATGGGTGGAAAGGGGGATAAAAAGAGACTTTCCAGGCCATGAACCTATTGTAAGTGTTTTACGGATTTTTTTTTGTCGCTCCACTTTTACAACTTTAACCACATAGAGGAGAAATGGGTTCAGTGCTCAAGGGAACCTTGGCAGTGCCCAAGAGCTAAACTCCTCTCTAGCTACAAACCCACACTCCATACTGATGTCCATGCTGGATTTGATCCAGCCAAGTCCCTACAGACTGAGTTACTGCTCTCCTGAGAGCATGGAATCAGATCAGATAAACATACTGTGAATCATTGACATATATGGAAAGAAAAACCCAATTCAACAAGGAAGCAGAAGGTGCAAGAGTGCAAAGATAACGCATAGACTGAACTGGACTGAAAATAAATGAAAGGAACAAACAAGTTTTACATGTGTTCTCAAACAGAATAGGTCACTAGTACAAATGTCTAAATATTACCAGCACCTGTTAAGCAAGTACAAAATGCACAGGTGAGTTGTAAGAAAATGAAGAGCCTTATAAATCCTAAATTCAGTACATAGGGTATAATCTACAATTCCAAGAGTCAGAGAGAGAAAAAATATTTATATCTTTACTATGTGGACCTACATGGTCTTGGAGCACAGGTTAGGGGTGGTGAGGCCCTGCTCTTCTCTCACCAGTCTCTGAAAGGAAATCCCTGTGAGGAAAAACAGAAAAAACATTTTATTTTATCTGTTGATGGTTTTTTAACAATGTTATTTATGACAGTGCCCTGGTGTAACAGTTGCAGGCTGATGAAGGGTTACAGCATTTAGGACATCATGAAATGCTTTTGTTGCCCACCAAGAAGCTCTACTGAAGCAGTGTTTTAATTATTCAAAGACCACAGTTAAAGCAGTTGTTGAAGCAGCTTGTCCTGTTTAGGAGTGCTTACGTATCTAACTATTAGGCTTCTATTAGCTACTGATATCTGTCAAGAAGTGGCTTAAAAGTCAATAGACATTGTGGGGCTGTCACCGTCACATACCCAGGATTGCTTTCTATTTATATTATAAGCATTTTTATACACTGTAATTACAAAATTAAGTTTAGAAAAGATTGAGCATCAATGTTAAATATATAACAAAAATAAAAAAGCAGCAAAGACCTTCAAACACTCTAACACAGTGTCAGTATTTTAAAAAAAGCTACCAAAAAACGCAACAAATCAACATTTAACAGTCATTCATTCAGTTTATTCAAACGTTTTCATTCAGTCTGTTTCTGTGTTTTTAGCACTTCCTTTGACCCTTCCTGTAAATTTCAGCATAAGTGTACACATGTGGCTTCTGCTTTTTTGTTTTGTAAATGCTTACACTACATCCACTTTCAAACAACTTCATGTTGGTATAAAGAAGTGTCCAGTTCACTCTGAAGCCTTATCATCTTCCTGTCATTGCTGTTGTTGTTATTACTGGTATTTGTGGTATGAGCAGTGTTCTTTTACAGTGTCATCCTAAGTGCACTTCTTTGATTTGCCACAAGGGGGAAGACGATTACATCAGGTGAGAGACAACTGCAAGCATTTCAGAGACTGGTGCAGACCAGTGGAAAAACAGAAACACACACAGAGTTGCCATCACACAAAATGAATCTATCTATATTTACCTGGGGCCTTAATCTCCAGATGTAGTGTGGAGAGGAGGTCTTTACACACACTGCAGTAAGGCTCAGGCCAGGTGAGGAAGAAGCGAAACACCTCAATAGCTTCCTCCAGCAGCTCTGTGTCTGGAGGACAGTATGGTGTCTGAAACCAAAGCACAAATCATCTATTATAGTGGGATTCTTTAAAGGAACAGCAAGACCTGTATGAGGCTTCTTGTGTTGCTGTTCTGCATAGACGGGACATTTCTGATGTCTGGTGGACAGTACATCCAAGTATGTTTATGTGTGTGTATATGAAATTACTCTAATTTAGTGCATTAACTGACTTTTGTGACTTCATAAGGGTAATATATCTTTAACTGATGATGTAATAACAACATTGGCTTATATGACAGATTTCCTGTTCTTGTTCATTATTACATTACTGTTCAATTTTGTCATTACATCATGAACTAAAATGTTAAATACCTTATGAGGTAATTAACTCAGTTTAATGTCATAATGTGATATTTCATCATCCACTGTTGTATTATATTCCAGGCTTTATGACAAACAACCAAAAGTACATTTGTCACGTCATTGCAAAACCCCAAAGCTCTGACATTAGTACACAGCAAAAACTGAACTCTGGGATTCTCACTTCCTTCTGAAAAAACACAATCAAGACACACGCAAGTATGTTGCATTCAAAATAATTAGTGTAAAAAAACATACATGTTTAGAGTCATGGTAACCTATTGAAGCAATCAACAGTGTTGCCGCTGACAATCCAGTAGCAGGTAACCAGTAATGAATCAATTAATCCGATTTCCAGTTACATGATTTTTGTGTACTGTTACTTGATTGTTTGGGTGTAAACACAGAGCTATCCAGCAACAGCTGAACGGTGCTGTTAATGTTCGTACCGCTGTTATTCTATCAATAAATTCTCAGTAAAGTTTTAACCTAAACGAGATCCATCTGGCTCCTGATGTAACTTTACAGAATATTCTTGTAAATCTCACGGTCTGCAGGCTGCAGCTGGATATACTTGGAAAAAATGTTCAAAGGACCAGAGAAAAACGTTTCAGATCTCAAACTTACAGCGTTCTAATTCTTCCAGTCTATTAGCAGCTTCCCTTAAGAGGTCGGACACTGAACGTCTGCCTGCTGAGTTTGACATTACTAAACAATGCTTTATGGTGGGGAAAATCCATGTAGATTCGACCGATGCAGTAAAATGCTAACCAACCAATGGGCAGAAGTTGACCCCTTAAGACACAGCCCCTCCTCATTTGCATAATGAGGCACAAATGCATACAGAAATGTAAAAATGACAGGCAGAAATAAATAGCATTGAAGAAATAAATAGGGTAAAAAAATACAAAGGAAGAATAAAACAGACAAAAATATTATAACATGCACATAAATAAATACTTTAAAAAAATAAGTAATTAATAAATAAAGTTGAAGATTATAACAGACAATAAATAAATAAGGTAATTATTACAAAGGTGAATAAATAAAGAAGCTAATTAAAAGAGATATATACATTTATGTCTCACTGTATAATTTAATTTCTACCTACATTTATTTGTTAATTGTATTTTGGGGGGCAATTAATTGTATGCTTATTTATTTATTGAGCATTTATTTATTTCTGTATTTATTTTTAAATATGATAGAGCTGGTCCTCCATACAGAGCAGCCTGACTAAAAAAAAAGCAATGTTTGTGAACCAAATAGTTGTGTGTTACAGTAATTTTTCAATTCCACTAGAAGCTTTTATCTCAGTAGCACCTTAAAAAACACCCACAGTGGTTTGAAACAAATATCTGATTGACCTTTTGATGGAGAGTGCTTTTAATTATGTGAAAATGGTTCTGAGAGACCTTGAAAGGTAAAGGTTTTGATAACATCTGAAGGAGGGCTACTTGTACCTGAAGCAGCGTGGAGGAGAACATGATAGCGAGGGGAGCCACCAGTTCGTACTGACACTGCTCCTGAACCTGAATTCACAGACACATTGAGAGAGACAGACAGATATAGACAAAGATATCCATTACTAAACAGCATATACAGCAGAAAATATGTTCTCCGTATGTTAACTGTGACCTTTGACCTCTGCCCTCTCACCTCTTTGGTCTTTCTGATGATCTGTTGCAAGAGGATGAGGAAGTTCTCAGGGTCCCTCTTCACCATCTCCTCCAGGCTCCAGCGGTTCATTGACTGACCCGCAGAGCACATGAGCACTGAAAGACAGCACATGTGGAGTCATGTTAAAGCACAAATTCAACATACAAACACAGAGAGAGATCACCGCAACCATTTTGCACCAAAACTAAAAAGACAAGTGCTGCAAACACAACACGTTTTCAAAGGCAGAAAGGCTTGTTTCACTTCAACCTCTCAAGCCATAACATATTTTAAAATGAAGTTCTGTGGATACCGTAAAACTTTGAATAATAGCCCAGGCTTTAATTTGCTAAAATCACTGAATTGACCCTGCCTATATTTGGGACAGGTGTCCATATGGGAGATGCCTTTAATTCCTTTTGCACAAAACTGAAACTACTATGAAACAGAATAATACTTATAAAAAAAGTATCAAACAATATCAAATACACGTCATTCATTTGATCAAGATCGGACAGACGGCTTATTTTATTTTGAAGTAACATCACGACAACAACTCAGTGCAGGATGAGAAAAGTTAGCAGACAGAGAGCGATGGACTTCATATGAAAGGATTCATAACTTGGATTAATTTTTATGAAAAGCTGTTTTGATTCTTTTGATCAGTGGACATTTACAGACTAAAGGGAGATAAATAATCAAAGAAAGGACACATTCGGGATTAACAAGCGCCTTAACAAGAGCTTCCAAGGTAACGGCAGTCAGCACTTTTTTTCCTTTCCTCTCTTGTACCATGCAGGTTAGCTGGTAAATCTATAAGAGTTTGACTTTGGGGCTTGTTGTTTCCCTTAAATTAACTGAACTATTGAATTGTGGAGAATCTAACTGATGTAACCATACCGACATACTGATCATACGTTTCAACATTAATATTTGTATTATTAGCTTAGAAGTAGTTAAAGCGGGCTATCCTGCGGGGTTTATACATCCAAAGAACTTCTATAAAAAACCAAACCAGGCGCTAAATTGTGGCAGGCGTTAATTTGTCAAAATGTGTTCCCACACCAGGCCAGTAAACGGGATAGGCAGCGATTTGGGACTTTGGGGCTATTAATTTGGTTGTTTTTATTTTGTGACAAACACATACTTTAGTGATAGATCATATAGATAGAGTGGTTTAAAGAAAATTAAGGATAACAGTGCCTGGACACCTCTAGCCAGTACAAAAAAAACTGCCTGTTTGTGATCCAGCAGAGCCAACAGACACCAACTAGTAATGCTGGTGTTAAGTCTCAACGTGTATTATCTATTTTCGTTACATTCTGTTACTAACCAGCGCAGAGGCAGTGTCTTGAAACCTTGTTGGAATATAAGCTGGGAGTTCTCAAGTGACAAATAGAGAAAACTAGAAACAAAAATATTGACAGAAAGTGCTAATTTCCAAGCCTGTACATTTTTCCATGTGGAGGAGGTGCTCAAGTATATTTTCTCCAAAGGTCACAACATTGGGAAGCAACATTTTTAAGACATTTTGAGACCATGGGCCATATTGGTTTGGGTTTGTGAGCAACTCAGATACTGTCAAGAATGCTGCCAAGTGTTGTAGCGTTTAATAGATTACATACAGTGGACCACCAGCAGAAACTTACCACATAATTAGTGGACATTTCTTTCATGAATTGCAAGCTAAATCTTATGTAAACAATGTCATCATTAAACTTAACTTGACTGCACATTTCGCGTCTTTATTGCACATCCAGTTCACCTATTTGTGTGGACACTGAGCTGAGGCGGCAGTTTTTTGCATATTGTCATAGCAAATGAGAAAATAACAATTACACAAACATGTATTATTTATTGCAAGCTGAAATTTCAGTTCTTATGAGGCATTTCATTTCCGTTATGAAATCCAACAAATCATAGACTACAGGAGTGAAAGTGCAACACCATATATACAACTCTGTGTTAACCAAGCGGGTGTCAGACGATCTTGCATTTGCCTCTGGGACCGCCCATGACTCAAACACAGGTTCACAACTACTCACAACAGGGCTTTAAAGACCATAACTGTCAGTGCTGGTGCACTTCAAGGGTGTGTTTTATCACCTTTTGTTCAGTTTTTCAGTTAGGACGTACACGGATTTCCTGTTGCCAGAAAACAGAGTTTAGGTATCCTCCCCAAATGAACCTGTTTTGGATCTTAACATTTCAAAAATAAAGAAAAATTAAATGGAGCAAAAGTGAATTTGCAAAAAAATGGGGTGGGGGGGGGGTTATACTTATTTAAAATTCAAATATTTTTTCCATCAAAGCCCACTGGAAATGCGTCATCAGAACTTTAAAGCTTTTGGGATGTAAAGGACAGAGATGTGTTGTTTCACCAAGCTCTGATTACAAATTTTTTACGACCATGTGAAATGGAAACATGAGCTAAAACAACAGTAGAGGGCTGTGCATACATGATCTCAAACCACACTAATCTGAGCTCTATCGCACTTACAAAAAACAACTGAGAGTGACTGCTGACTCCTCGCAAGCACCTTACTTTACATTTGATCCCTCGGTCTCTCAACGCCTCCGATTGTGTATCTCTAAGGAGCTCAGTTTCCAAGGAAGTAACGCATCAGCAGTTGTTCAGCTTACACAGAAATGTTTTCCAAGAAACTTGTCAGTTGCCTTTTTTTCTCTGAAGTTCTTTGCACCCATCATGAGTTTTTACTGAAGAGCTCTAAGGGTTGATTTTGATTAGATGCCAGCACTGGAAATTAAGCAAGTTTCAAATGATCGTTCTGACATAAAAAATTAAATATCTCAGTACTTAAGCAGAGGGCTACTGGCAAACAAGCGCAAGTTCACGCACATGAATGTGATCACACTCGTGGACAACATACACATTGCTGGAAATCTTTCAAGCAGACACTGGAGTGATGAAGGCCCATACCATGAAAAAAGAAGGAAGGAAAGATGAAAAACAAACTACAGCTTCAGCTAACATGTTTTAAATGTCAAAATCACATCATGACAAGTCTTTCATGCTGGAAGTATGCGTCACTTTATCTGGTTGACATGCGGGAGGCCAGTGTATATTTGATCATCCGACTGTTTTTACACCCTGCGCCACAGTGCCTCCTGCCTCAGGATGCCTCACTCACACATTGCGGTCTGTGCCACCACTTCCTCCCAGCTGTCTATTCACACAACTTCCTTCAGCACCCAATAACACGTTCCCCCGGGTGATCATACAGCAACAGTGTCACCAACAACAAGCTCAGACACTCTGTATAGCCCGTGTGCTTGCAGAGTGTGTGTCACACGCTGTCCTGATGTTGAAAAAGTGAGAACAAACAACCGCCTTCTATTCTGTAAACACCACATATGACATCCAAGTGTGTCTGCTGGGCTTGATATTTCTGAGAAAATGTCTTCCCTTCGAAGAAACAGAAGGTAACAGGTTTGACCCCATGCAATAGCCACAAATCCTTGAGCAAGACTGTTCAATCGTTAATCGTAAACGGCTCCAGATTAACACACCAGGCAAAAAACATGAATTAAAGGTTATGTTATATTCATTTGGCTGAAATTTGCACAGGAGGAGCCAGGATTGACCCACCACCAACCCTACAATAGACCTTTGTTGCATTGTGACTTGTAATAGCAGGAAATGCACAGGTGGAACCAACAGCACTAACAGTAGTTCAGGGTCCCAGTATGCAAGTAAGCCAGCACACACAATGAGGCAGTGTTAATATTACCAAATACACATGCTTTTCCAGCTATGAGAATGTAAAAATGTCTGCCGTGCTCTACCACCTGAGCTGCAAACACCTGGAAACTACTAAAAGAAACAGTGAAAGATTGTGTTTTTCCTCTCCTTTGACAACCATTCCATAAACCTTATTCCCAAGGATATTCTGTTTTCAGTCCCAATATGTATATCTAAATGTTTGTAAGTAATCTTTAAAAAACTGTTAATGGATTTCTAAAAAAAAAAGGTCGGAAAGTTAACACCATGGACCGTGGATTTTGGTGTGGCTTCAGATACACATACGCTCCATGATTAACTGTTACTGTGTATTATTTTTCTATGTAGATCTGGACACAGATGCTGATTAAACTGGCTGATTAAATATCAGTAATATAATAAATTTAGAGGACGGTGCATATTAGTAAGTTGTGCCCTCTCGGAGGCCTTGTTTTAAAAATACTGAAGAATTATGTGGATGACAAAAACATTCTCTGACCATATGGCTTTAAAAACACACAGACAAAGTGAAAAATCTATTGTGATCATGCTAAAAACAAGACTGTATTAAGCTCTTATTTTTAAAGTATAAAGTTTTAACTGAGAAGATACATCATAACTCCCACAGTATTTCAAACATCCTCATTGTAGCAGTGCAGAAACATAATTAGTTGTTGTCACATGCTTCACTGCTACATGACCTGACTAAACTCTATTCAACACAACAAAACTCAGCCGTGGTCCTCATCATTAGTGCAGCCCCTGGAGTCTTACCGTTCCAGTGGTGTGCTGCCGTGGGGCTTTGTCTCAGCCCATCCAGACACCTGTCCAGAGCGTGCTGGATCCTGTCCTCTGTACACGAAGTGTGCTGCATCTTCACCACTCAGGTTCTGTGGAGGGACAGGAGACATAGCTGATGTTAAGTATCAAAACATGGTACATAACTTCATTCCCATTCACGTGTTGTGTGGAAGTCTATCTAATGTTATCTGTTAAGGTTACATGCACGCACACACACAAACACGCTTCTCTCTTTTCATGGACAGTACGTGTTATCGTCTCTGTTTTGCATGAAGGCAGATCGCCCAGTAAGTATGAAAATTAGTCTAAGATGATACACAAACCATAGAGGGACATTTCTAAGAGGGAGGAAAAACAGACGCAAGGTTGTACTGCTTGTATTTATGTTTTGTTGCCATAGTTCCTGAAATGTCACATTTAGTACAACACATATGACTGCATTCCTGCCTCAAATCCGACAGCTTTATGAAAAATCTTGTGAGAAGGGCCACATTAGATATCATATTGTGTGACATATTTAAAATATATAATCAAACAACAACCTTTTCCTCTAGCTCCATGGCAGTTATGTCTTTCTAGACACTGCCACACACCAAACACACTGAAAGAAGCATTGACAATTTTACAGGAACCTTAACAAAACTCTTGTTGCACAGATGTTGCATAATTAGTGTAAAATAAATGATCAACAGCTTAAGATATACTCCTACTAGTACTAATTACATGATACAAGGGGGATGAGTCCGTCTACTGGATTCTTGACATTTAAATTTTAGTCAATAAGCTTTGACAGCTGCACCACAGCAAATCAAAACAAGCCCACAATTTTCACAATATTACTTGTTATGGTAAGGTAAAACAGAAAAACAGCCCTTAGTGACTTCAGTTCAGTTATTTCATTAAAGCAGAGTTGTGAAACAATGCTGTAAATGAGAGAGACATGACAAAAATAGTCAAATATGTAATTCCAGTATGACCACAACATTTTGAGTACATCATATCTTCACCACTGGGACATGCCAAATGTTGCTGTGTTCCTCTATCAGTGCATTTGGCTGTTTTTTGAGCAGCATCTGAGGACAACCCAGGTGTGGCAAGTTGTTTCAGTTCTGTTATGAACACATCTCATCAGAAGCCACATGCATAACAAGATACCAGGGTAAGTCCCATTAGTGATTTTGAAGGGTTGAGTGACAGATTTGTAAATCCTGGTTTTCTTCATGGTAGATACAAAATAACATCTATGTTGACAGATGTATATTGACACAGTTTGAAAGCTGCGAGCCCCAACCAACCAAAACCAAAAGTCAACCAACATTGCTACCCAAACCAAGGAAAGTATTGCGGTAAGAACCAAAAAATAAATGCTTAAAATTTTACAGTGACCACTTCTTCAACGGTAACTAACAACACTGCAAGATTTTTGAAATCCCCTGAACACTCAGCCACAAAATCACCTGTGTAAAGACGCAGGGGGCATGATGTGCACAGTATGTTGCTCCACTGTCACCATTCGTAAGGGAACCCCCCATGTTGACCAGCTCGTTAAGGTTTAGAGAGTTTTGACACTTGGTGCCCTCAGTTAGGTAAATCTAGCGGATCTACATCTTTTCCTAACATTCATATTAGGATTTCTCTAGACCGCTAAAAGCTTGTTGGGGTGCAGCTACACAAGATTAACACTAACTGAGACCAGCACTAACATGAATACAATGTCATCCATACATCAAATATTGTTTTAACAGTGTAACTTAAGAGAAAGAAAAGACAAATGGTGTTAATCGTCATGTGTAAAGCAACTAAAGCAATTTGGTTAAATCTGTTAGCTTCCATACATTTAAACTATGGCTTCAGATGAACATGGATCTGCCAAGTGTGTTGTTTTACCTCATTGGTAATGTACTAAATTAATATTCTTTTTGGAATTTCCCTTGCCATTTTATGACATTGTTCATTTCACAAAAACATGGATGACCTAGCTCACTGAGTGTCTCTGGATAGGAATAAGGGAGTGACCTGTGATTGGCTGAAACATGACATAAACAAACTTGTCTTATAAATCTGTCTGGACAAAGCAGACATTTGAAATTTGTGAAATTTTGTTTTGATCTAGAAAAGGATTATTAAGTTGGCAGTGTGTAAGACTTTTGTGTTCAGACAGATACAGGACTTTAAAATGAACATTTAATGAATATTCACTGGAATGTGGTCAGCAGAAAAGATATGTGGTTGCTGATAATGCATTACATTGCTGCTTGAAGATATATTTTTAAAGCTCGTCTTACCTCATATTAGAGTTTTTCAATGGAAATACAGTATATGCGTGTGCAAATACTGGGAAACGTCCAAATTTGAGAAGCAGAACAACTGAACTTCCCTAAAGAAAAAAGGGCAAAGCTTTTTAAAGAATTGCTTTTTTAGAACTTGAGCAGCTCAGCAGTTTTCTCTTTGAGACATATATAACCAAATTCTCAAAATTGTTTATTATATTACTCTGAGCTAAATGTACACATATACTGTGCTTTCAATAATGACAAGTAAGTGTGTTTGTTAAATGAGTCCTCATAGAGTGAAGTCAGCGCACAGACAGAAATGAACAATGACATAAAAAATGGTTTTTGCCTGATTACATCTTCTCAAACTTTCCCCAGAGTGTGTGACAAATTCCCCACTTCACATGAAAGCTACATATAAATGAAGGCTGTCAGATGAATAGTGTTGATGAATGACTCATATGCTCTTACACGCCCACCCTACCTGACACACACACACACACACACACACACACACACACACACACACACACACACACATACACGGTACCCTTTAAAGCAACAATTTGGACATTTTGGGAAATATATTTGTTTGCCTCATATCTGTCTGTTCATTATAAGTCTGCGGTCAGCTGCCACTTAGCTTATCTTAATTTAGCATGAGGATTGGAAAAGGGAGGAAAAGGGAGGTAGCCTAGCACTAACCCTCAGTAAACCAATGTGTTGTTTTTGTCATGCATTGTCATAATCAAATTAAAGAAACAAGATATATGTGTTAGAGTTGCTGGTAGTCAAATTTAGTTACCCTCAGACAGAGCCAGCAGTTTCTCTTTGTTTCCAGGCTTTATGCTAAGCTAACTAAGCTAACCAGTTGCTGGTCCCAAGTGTCACTCGTCCCATCTAAGAAAATTAATAGCTGTACTTCCCTGAATGTCTAACTATTCCTTTAAAGGCATGTAAACTCAAAAGTCAACATAAAAACTGCACACAAACACACCGGACACGTGTCTTACAGGAGTTACACAAACAATTGTCTACATATTCACACACATGCATATGCACATAAACAGTACCAACACACACACATATACTGTACACACATCTGACCCAGCGACCTCATCAATTTTCACCGGTTGAGAGGTGGGGCAGGAAGCTCATGCAAACCCAAGTTCAGAAGACCAGGGGAATGAAGCTCAATTATCCCCCCACCATTTCACCCCTTTTCCTACTGTGAACATTCAACAACAATACTACCAGCTCCAGATGTAAACACATCCATGTAGCTCTTTTTCTCAGCGGTCCCTCCTCCCCAGAGACGTATTGTGTCTGAGAGGTGTCCTGAATGGCACTGAGCAGGGGTATAGAGCCGAGTGTGTTGGACACTTCTGCTAAGGGCTCCGGTGATTGTCGGGGTTGGACAGATCTGGATGAGAGCCCAGTGAGTGGAAGGAACTAATAATTTGGAGCCTTGATGACTCCTGCATCCAGAATGGGGTTCAATGGAGACATGTAAAGGTAATAACAGAGGTGAAGACCTTACATGAGGTGGCATGATGCAGTGAAAGTGTTGTTCTCCAGTTAGTAGTAGTAATAGCTCTGGTAGAAACATCAAGTAACTGTTACTCATACTTTACATGCTTGTGTTGATGTAATCCCTTTTACAGTAGTAGTCTTATTGCACATTTATTTGAAGCAAGAATCGTTTTATTGTCAAAGAAAAGTTTAACAAAATATGTCACAAAGTTTCCATGCACTGCAATGCTTTTAGCATAATTTGTCTACACTGTAATTCACTAACTACACAAGATTTATTAGTCAGTTATATAGTCAGAACACTAGAGTACCATGGTACCATGAGCGGTGCTACAACATACACAGATTGGGATTTTATAGGGAAAATTCAATCCCAACTCCAGAGTGTCATCATAGTTGTTTACGTAGAGGTGCTAGTCATGTTGCAAATGCATGAGTCTGTGGTGTTTCATAAGAGGATGTATGTAGCACATCCCTAAGAGTCAACAAGGTCACTTCCACTTTTTCATGAGTTGCAACTCACAACAGTCAGAAAATAACAAGCCGTGTTCTCAGAGCGGAAGAACTATTTGAAACAATCTCCAAAAGCGAAGCAGATTCACACTGCAGAGATCAACAGAGAAACAGAGATGGACTTTTCACCTTATCAGTAGACAAAGTCCGTGAAGCAAAAATCCATTTGAACAAAAAACAGGCTACATTTACATCTCCATCTACAGTTAAGATATCACATGATACAAAATAGCATCCATCATCATGCTAAAAAGGGGCAACCAAAGAGAGAAACAACATTGAAAATAATTTAATTATAGACTCTTGTCCACTCCTCTTAGCCTATTTCTCTCTCTTGTGTGACCTACATTTAATCACCCTTCCCATAACAGCATCCAACAGAATTCAAGTCAGCCTCTCTCTCTCTCTCTCTCTCTCATGCTCCTTTTCTAGCGTTGCAAGTGTCCCCTCCACCTGTGTCTCGCTGTCTCTTTCTCATGCTGCCCTCTCCTTCCATCGCCTCAAACGCTGCTTCCCATCTCTCCCACTGATCCCATTACCAACTGCTTCCTTAACAGGAATAAAGCTTCCCTGCTCAGCTGAGGAAGCAGGTGCCTCCCTATTGTTGTGGTGTAATCAGACTCTCAGATATACTCCCACAGATCAGGGAGGGGAGCTTGTGTGTGTGTGTGTGTGTGTGTGTGTGTGTGTATATTATGCATGTAATGTTTACTGCCCCCCAAATGATAGAGTCTGATATTCACATCCAGTCTTCCTCTGTTGGCCACCAGAGCTGCTATCCCCTCCTTTCTCTTCCCTGACCTAGTGCATGTGAACTGGCCTCTTATGGCTTTAGGAAACAACAGTGGTCCAACTCCACAGCTCTGATCTAACTAAGTGCTTCCCTTTAGTTCAAACAACTGCTACCGGTAAGAACTCAGCAGTCTAATAAACTAAGTCAGAGTAAAAAGCGGCATAAAGCGCATTGCTGAGGCTGCTATTTGAAACTTTTAGCAATTGCAAAGCAATGAAGTTAATGTCACAAATGAAGTTATTCTATATCTGGGAAATGGCAGCTGACATAACAAATTCACATGAAGTTAAGCTTGTTCTGCAGCTTGAGAGTTTGCCAGTTGTCATGGAATTGCAGATATTGACATTTCCATTTTTTTCTAAGCACCTTAAGGACTTCTTGGTGATGTTGGCCATGAGGTGAGATTGTTTTGTTAACAGCAGTTTCCCAAGGTCAATGATAAACGTTAAAGCTCAACTTTTTAGCAGGCAAGGCAGTTGTTGAAAAAACAATTAATTGCGATTTTAGAAAATTATTTCCTTATAACAAATCCAGCATAAATGTGTTGTCAATTAGACTCACAATATACAGTATGCAACTGTGTGACGCGAGTAGGAAGCATTGGCTTTAAAAATACACTGAGATAAGCTTGTACATCTAACTACAGCACCGAAAACATAGAGGTTGCCCTGTCGCTTAGAGAACAGAAAGCCACTCTATATAAACCTTTAGTCTTCACTTCCTCAATAAACACTGATAAACATATGATGAAACTACCATGAATGCAAATATCAGGTGCTGTTGTATCAGGTTATGACACTCCAAACAACAGGTAGCCAGTGGTGACTCTGCTACACAAACAGGACTGAGTGAACCTTGTCTACTCAGCTTCACACTGAGTTTTATCACTCAACCAATAATGTGGATACAGATATCTATATTTCCAGTAGAAAGCCATATCATTTTACATTTGCTTAATTGTGTCATGGGCAAAAACATGTTGTGTGCTTTAAGGTTACATCACTGAATATTTTTTTGTAACAACAGGTGTGTTGTGCATGTGCAGAGATGCTCACACACACACACACACACACACACACGGGGGTGTTGACCTCAAAGTATGTGCCGTAAAGGTGAAAATGAAGATTTTACTGATACCACAGCCGTAAAGAGATAAACAGGAAGCATTATTGTGAATAACACACAGTGCTGCACCAGGATATTCAGCATGCGAGATGTGAAATTAAAAAAAACAACACATTGTGACAGCCTCTACACTTCATTTCAAATATCTGTGGTACAACGATAAAGCGTGGCAATATCTGCCAATCAACTTCATAAATGTTTTTTTGTTTTTTTTTTCAAGGCTGACACGACCTACTTCGGCAGTTTTTTATTTCTCAACAGGAGGGAGATGATCATATTCAAACAGATTGTGTAACTGAACGTTTTCTAAGAAGAACAGACAATCTCTTCCTTTTTTATGTGCAGGAGTGAGTGTAACAGGCATAACGGAAGCAGGTCATTACATTTAATGCTTCAGATTTTCTTTTTGGGAAAAACTTCTGGTTTGGGCATTTGTTAGGAGTCGTTACGTAGTAGGCCCCCACTGAGAGAGAAAAGTTGTCCATTCAAAATGAGGCAGTACATACCTCGTGGTAGATATAAATCAAAGCTAAGTTTAACCACTTGTGATTTTGTGGAATGAAATCCTCCCTCCAGAACAGAGCTGCATAGATTTGATACTTGAGACTTGGAATTGAGTCGGAATCACAAAAGTCAGGACTTGAGATTTGGCCTGCAAATGTTCACTTACTTGAGACTTGAGTCCCTAAAGATTTAATCAGGTAACATTCTGCAGAGCCTCACGGCTGGAATATTTTATCATGTTACCTATGCATTCAAAAGACCTCAGATTAAGAAAAACACGTTAAGCTAACAGCTTTTAAAATAAAATGCTCAAATGTTGCCTTAAGAACAGTTTAATGGTCAGCCCTCTGACCTGAAAGTCTTGAGTTGTGTAGCCTTTTGCGGCTACAGAGCGAGCTGAGTGAAGTCTGATAAACAAGGAACAAGGACAAGGAAGAAGAATGTGTGGAATAAAAAAGACGATGTTGTCCATTGTGAGCAGAACAGTGTTGCAATGCAACAACTTGAAGTGGACAGATAAAAAAAGTATTTTATTCTATATGGATGGTAGTTTTAGGTAGATAGACAGGTATGTAGATTAATTTTGTCACAATACAACAGGTTATAGAGTCAAATTTAGTTTTCAACTCTCTACTGCCACGTAGCAAACAAGATACATTAATGTAGAATGTTAAACAGTAATAAAGTATAGTCAGTCAAGCAGTGCTTATCTGATCAAGATGACCGGAGGTCACGATTTACCATCTTCAGTTACCTCCATCACTAGTTATGACTACCTGAATAAAAAGTCAACTTCATTACAAAAGGTGCCTGTACTGTACCTTTAATCCATACGCGGCTTATGTGTGGTTTATGTTATAAAAAGGATGTTGAGTTCAGGCGTTGGCTCAATACAGTTTCAATGGGGTGGAGTCCTCAAAGACCACTGACAGACTGTATGGTGTAAGACTGAACTTATGCTTCACTGACAGCTAACAGGATTCTTGACTTGCATCCCTGGTTGCCACTTTTCACAGCAGTCTTCAACTAAATTATGAACAGATCCCCAAAAAATGAAGTTGAATTATAACTGCATGTAAATGTTCAAATCAAATACACTTTACCTACTCTGTAAAACCGACTACAGCCACTGAAATTACACCAGCTAGCTGAACCCATATCACCTGATCATGGGGTTTAAGGTGCTGTCAGAGATATCTGAGATAACAGACCACATTGACTTAATTTATAGATCCCATTTACAGATACAGGTACAGACATTTAAAGCAGGATAACATCCAGGCGCTGAACACGTGCTTCTGCGCCTCTACTTCCTCAACGTTTATTAAAAGCATGAATCATATAGAGGGTCTGAAAAAGCAGAAGTTCCCAAAATGGTATCACAGCAGGGGTCTCTGAGTTTGAAGACCCCCCTCCTTTTCCCATCAATGTGAGGCTGACACTGCCCATCAGCTCCTCTGACAGAAAACAAGACACCTCAGGGCATTCACACTGCAGAGACATGAACTCTAATGTTATAAAACACACTTACATGAGTCAAAACAAGATGACATGGAAGGTTGACTCCAACAAACAAACATCAAAGACAAGAATCCCCAAAATGCCAGTTTACAATCATATTAGATAGAGAAATTAAGCTATATAACATTGTCACAAATCATTACATTCTCTGATATTTAGTTCACATACATGTCTAGATGCAAACATGGTAACACTTCCAAATACATGCAATGCTGTCAGTCATTGTTCCCTGAAGATTACGAGATAAAACAAACTCTGTCCTCAGCTCATCAGGCTGACATTCAGAGACAGCTGTCCCCATCCGAACCCTTAAAGCACGCAGCAGATCAAAACATAAAATATACCAAGTACTGCCTCTGATGTCTTACCTGCAGTTTATTGTCCAGCATCCATAACCTATGCGTGTGTCTAAAGAGTCCTAAGAGTCCACGGCAAAGAGTCTCCAGCTCAGCGCCACTGCCATTCATTCACCACACACATCACGGTTTAACAGACAAACCCACATCCTGGGCCCGGCGGAGCAGTGCAGCTAAACAAGGATGAACTCAGGCGCTGGTTGTAGCTCTCTGCTGCATTCAAAGACTTCTGCGCTTCACACACACTGCGCTTCACACACTTACACACACACACACATACACTGCGGCTCAGAAACAAGGCAAACAGGAAGTGTATGAGTGAGCTGCATGTGAGCACAATGAGGGAGGCTGCTCGTGTGTATAGGTGGGAAGTGTATTTGTGTGTTTCTACATGCGTGTTTGAGAGGTTGCATGTGGATTTTGAAGGGATGTTGGCCCCTAGAAGGAAGTCATCTGTTTGACATTGTTGTTTTTATGCTATTTTCACACTTGAGTAAAGTGTCTTTGTTTGGGTGCTGTGGCTTTGTTACTTATTTTCTTAAACTAGACAAGTATTGGTAGTAATGTACTTAATTGACTTAACACAATAAATATATATACATATATATATATATGTTTATTTGTTCATATTACATGATCCTGCTCTGTCTTTCGCTCACACTGATACTTCCCTGTCTTGCTTTGCCTGTCATTTACATTGCATGTATTAGTGTGACTGTGAATTCCCCTTCTCTTGAAGGGAGGGCAATGTGGTAAAAAGCCATACAAAACAGTGACCGTAAACATTATTTCAGCTTGTACAGCTCTGCACATTTTATGACTGGTAATATTTAAACATCTGAATTCAAAGCTTATTAGCGATATACCTTTAGGTGAATGCATAACAGTGATTTAAACATTTACTTAAAGACCAAAAGGAAAGCTGATAATCATTAGAGAAAGTGTTATTTTTGCAGGAAGCAATATAATGTGTAATTTGACATAATGTACTTAACACTTCCACAAAGCTTCCAGGTAAATTATTTGATGCAATTCAATGTAATCTTACTTGTCAACGAAACATGTTTATATTGTTACATTAAATGATACAGCATTTAACGTTTATTTTTTAGGATAAGTGCCAGTGACACTATGAAAATACAAAGTCTGTTGATGAAAAGGGAATGACGTTAAAAATTCACTACAGTATTCACCAATCAGATTGTAGTTACAATCCAGGTGTGCAGGTTTAATACCCAAAACTTAATCTTGAAATTGCTCTTGTCTTCTAAATGGTCATGATAACCACTGCTCCATTTAACATCAAATATAGTGCTGGGCCTCTAACTTCCAATAACAAGACAGAAAATAAACTTGCAGCCAGGCAGATCATCCCAGACACCAAGGACTCCTCTTAAAAAGGGGACATGGAAAAATGACAGGAAGATGGCTGAATCAAAGCAAATGCTGAAGAGAGACAAGCCAAGATAGGCTGAAGTTAAAAAAAACTACAGGGGGATGAAACTGAGGGGATGAAAAACTCATAGAAAGTTAGCTGCTGACTGAAGTATGGTAAGAAACACAAATCTAATATACTGTAACTGTTCAGAACTGCAAAGTGGTTGAAAATTAAGAAACACAGCCTCTGAGAGACAGAAAAACAGGAAAAGAACAGGACATGTTAAAGCCTATGCATCAAATTTGTTCTTTTTTCACAATAAGTTCTGCTGCACACATTTTTACATTTGCGAGCATGCTGCCTTGTACAAAGACATGTATTGTATTATGAAGGTTTCTTCAGCCATTTCCATAATGGGAAGCTTCTCCATGTGAATGGATTTTCATTATGTTCTTGTTGAAAGTATATGTTTGGGGAAAAAGCCTTCAAAAACAACGTATTATCTTCCTGTGCTGTGTAGCCTAGGTTTTTTTTTTAGTTGGAGACTATTTTTTAAATTTCTCTTTTCGACTTCCAGATAGAGGAAGTCACCTCATTTCACAAAATTCGATTGAATTCATATTGCGTGTGTGTTGTGTATATATCATATATATCTATATATATATATATCTATATATATATATATATATCTATATCTATATATATATATATATATATATATATATATATATATATATATATATATATATATATATATATAGGACTGGTTGTCCTAATTCAGCCCTGGAAACTTTACCCTTCGAAGAGGCCAACAGCTGTGACAAATCGAACTGGGTTTATTCTCCTTTGCAGCTGGTGAAGTAGGCAGTGTGTTTCCACAGCAGAGCAGAACTAACCAAGATTAGATCAAATAGATTTTATTCTTCTTCTTTCCATGCAAGAGCAGATATAAAGCAAAGCAAATAGCTATTAACAGTGACGCAGAGAGGTAATGCCAGAGCAACAGCTGCAGGACTGATAATTCTTCAGCATACCTAAACATGGGAGGACAGCAGAGATGAAATTAGAAACATTTACAAAAAAAGTGTTGAACTAAAGGCTTTTGTTCAAACCAAGTGAAGAATGGGATCATCCTGTGTTGTTGTTAAGAGTAAAACTGTTGCCTCTTGATGACAACGATAATCCCTGGAAGTGGATCCTGCAAATAATCTAATTTATTTATATTTTAAAGTATTTATTTGTGTAGGATGCACTTACACTTTTGTTTTCTCACTTTAGATGTTTAGATGATTAAAATTGTCCCAAACAACAAGACCTGTTTGTTAAATTTAAGCAATTTCAGGAAGGCCTACTGAGGGAAATGTTCAAATGACTGTAAATACATTGCTGTCTTTAAACTGTCAACGCTAAAAGTATCTCAGAATTTAACTCAGACTAACAGTAATTTGCAGCAGCCTACTATAGTGGTGCAATATAGCATTCAGACATGCAGCAGCCCATCACCTTAATGCCCAAATAAATAGATAAAACGGTGTTATGCCTCCACCACCTGGGAAGTGTAGAAGACACAACTCGCTGCACAGGCGCGTCTGGCGTTACTTTCCACAGGATGGCGCTGTTACTTCTATTGCAAACATTCAACAGGTCCAGTGAAACTGAAGCACAAGAGAGCCAATACAAGGGGAACGTGTCCTTCAAATCAATGGAGCCGTATCTGCTCTGCAAACGTTTTATTTTTCAATATCTAATGTTGTTTGCATGTCAGTAGAAGCCTTTAGCGTCATTTCATATCCTAATGGAGACTGTATCTGCTGTCCTGCCGCCCGGCTGACCAGCACAAGTGTGGGGTTTGGTTTTCAGTTAGAGAACCGTTACACTTGAAAAATACATAAAAGCTGTATCACACGATGCGAATATATCTTTTTATCTATCATAATTAAGTGGCACTTATTTTAAGCAATCGTGCGCATTGTGCAGGCCTATACGCTTTACATAGTGTGTGGTAAATTTTATTTTGAAGTAATCCCATTTATTCGATGGCGGAAATATTTAATTTATTAAGGTGGCTGTAACAGCGTCTCACGTTCATATGTGAGGTAGTGTGTTTATAGTTTTCGGGGAGACTTCTGGTTGACATAGGTCACATATTTTATTTGATCTTCTAGCCATTATAATGATGTTTCTTAATTATATTTCTACCAGTTTATAGTGCACTACAAATGATAGCCTTGTTAGTATTAGGATTCAACACATAATTTTGCCCTGGAAATGATAGGCAGTCCAAGACTCAGAAAAGAAATAATAGCCAATTACCTCCACAGCTTTTATTATTTAGACGGCGATAACTACAATAAGAACTGTCGTTTTACTTACATTGGTTTGCGACAATAGGCCTAATAATATTATAATTTACTGCACAATCCCGACGATTAAACTACATGATCGCATTTGGTGCAGTTTGGATGAAGGTGTGGCAAGCACTGAATCAATGCTGTGTCTATTCCAGCTGTTTTCTGTCTTGCCGTAACTTGCGTCTCTCCGCGCGTCAATCTCTTGATGCGCCACCAGTGGATGTCGTTGTTCCGCCTGGTGTCACCCATCAAGATGAGCTGACCTAAAGTTGTGCCAAGCGAGGTCCGACCCGAGAGAGAGAGAGAGAGAGAGAGAGAGAGAGAGAGAGAGAGACCGAGAGAGAGAGAGATTGAGAAAACACCGGCAGGAGGAGTGGGACTTGCTATAAGGACACTGGCGACTCTTAAAATCCAGCAGCTCCTCTATTTTTACGCAGAAACAAACAACAAAACAGGAGGAGCTGTGATTGAATCCCGTTAGAGAAAAAGTAGCCTAACATCGCTGGTACAATTTGACATCTTTTTCTTTTTTTTCCAGGTAAAGTGAGCTTAATAGAAATGTCACCAAACCGGGCGTGCATGTGGTGCGAGTGAATGTTACTTTTATATTCACTGTCAAGTACTAAATTTTGCCCCGACCGTTGTTTGGAAACTGTTTGCAGACTTGTATACATTACTGTGCCATCACCAAACTTAACACACTCTCTCTCTTTTTTCTCTCTCTCTCTCGCTCCCCACATGCCCGCCGCTTTCCCTTTCACCTCCAGCTGCAGAGACACTTGGGGACCGAGGGACCTACCATGATAAGGGCTGTGGATATTGTGCTGATAGTGCTGCTCGCCGTGTCCCTGTCGTTCCGGAGCGCCCTCGGCGGCTATGGGATGAGCCTGTTCGCGGCGCAGACCTCTCCCCCGGACCCCTGCTACGACGAGCACGGCAACCCGCGGCGCTGCATCCCGGACTTCGTCAATTCCGCCTTCGGGAAGGAAGTGAAGGTGTCCAGCACCTGCGGCAAGACGCCCAGCCGCTACTGCGTGGTGACATCGGCGGAGAAAGGAGACGACAGGACCAGGAACTGTCACACCTGTGATGCCTCGGACCCCAAGAAGTATCACCCTCCAGCGTACCTGACGGACCTCAACAATCCGCACAACCTCACCTGCTGGCAATCCGAGAACTTCATCCAGTACCCGCAAAATGTCACCCTGACACTGTCCCTCGGCAAGAAGTTTGAGGTCACCTATGTGAGCCTGCAGTTCTGCTCGCCTCGACCTGAATCCATGGTTATTTACAAGTCCATGGACTACGGCAAAACTTGGGTACCCTTTCAATTTTACTCGACTCAGTGCAGGAAGATGTACAACAAGCCAAACAGGGCCGTCATCACGAAGCAGAACGAGCAGGAGGCCGTCTGCACGGATTCCCATACCGACATGTACCCTCTGACCGGCGGGCTCATCGCCTTCAGCACGCTGGACGGGAGACCGTCGGCGCACGACTTTGACAACTCCCCGGTGCTGCAGGATTGGGTAACGGCCACTGACATTAAAGTCATCTTCAGCCGGTTGCACACTTTCGGCGACGAGAACGAGGACGACTCGGAGCTGGCCCGGGACTCGTACTTCTACGCCGTGTCGGACCTGCAGGTCGGAGGGAGATGCAAATGCAACGGTCACGCGTCTCGGTGCGTAAAGGACCGGGATGGGAGTCTGGTGTGTGAATGCAAGCACAACACTGCCGGGCCGGAGTGCGACAGGTGCAAACCTTTCCACTACGACAGACCGTGGCAGAGAGCCACAGCCAGGGAGGCCAACGAGTGTGTCGGTAAGTCCATCCCGGAGCGGTTGCCTCTGATGCTGAGCAGAACTGCATGTAGGATAGTCTATATTTTATTTATGGTTGTTGGACGGACTGATATTAATTTAAGATAAAACGTCGGCTGCAGTGGAAATATTTAATAGTTGTTTTTTTTAAAAAGAGAGAGATCAGACATTGTTAGGTGATAGATGTAGTGTAAAATCATTCACAATTAAGCGTTTGATATTCCTTTCAATGTAAAAGACACAAAACAATAGTAATAAAAATAAGAACAATAATTTAGTGTAGGCTATTTTATGACTAATCTGCGACTAATTTTTCAGCTTCAGCTCATTAATCTCAAACTTGAACATTCCCTTTAAACATGACCACAGCAAAGCCACATTTTTTTGCTGATATTGTGGCGCACGTCCACGAGCATAAAATTGGGTTTAAGTCACATGCAACATGAAATGCAATTTGACAGTCCATTTAGCTTGCTGTAGGCCATAATGGAGGCTTTTAAACCACCTCAAACGGGACCACTGAGGCTAATCGTCCGCAGGAACATTTGCCCTAGCTCGACTTTACCGCTGCAATAAAGCGATACCTTCTAATTTATTTGAAGAACCCTGCAACAAACCCACCGCAGTGGTAATTGAACACATTTTTTAAATCATCACTTAATTATTTTCCGCATCAAAATTAAGTTGAAAGGATCAAATTGTCAGGTGTTGCGGTTGAGAATAAAACTATAAATATATCATTATTAATGTATTAATTATCAGTTTCTTATTCCAGTCTAAGATGTTATAATCTAATCGTTTTCCCAACTGTAAATTTAAATTACACAATTTGGCTATAGTTTTACAGCATTAATGCTATGTTTTAATTCTAATGAAAAATATAACAACAGTGACTTTCATAATTATTGTTAAAATTATTCACTCACACATGATCAATGCACTGAACATGAAATGCATGAACTGAAAAAGAAGCTGAGAAAGTAAAGCATTTCAATCTATCACTATAAAACAGTATTTTCTATCCTAAACAGAAGGTGTAACAAAAAACTAAATAAAAACAGCAAATCTCTTATCATATCTATGCTGCTGCACTTTGTGTCTGAGAGCCAACATGTTTCATCAGTTGCAGAGTGATCAACCTGATCAAAGCTACAGTAGATGTGTTTTTTATTGCAACCTGGCACTGACATAATGAACCTGGAGATTACAGATGCAATCCAGGATTATCCAGGTTTCTGTCAATTTAAGTTCTGTACTTAACATGCAGCTACAGAAAGGAAAGAAGTCTGAAGTTGACAGAAAGGCGCTTGAAAGATTGTTTATACAGATGAATGAAATTACTGAATTATGTTGCAGTTTTCCAAGTAGAGTGTGCATCAGCAAATTGCAGGGAGATCACACATCTCTAAAGCTGTCCAAATTCACCAAAATGTGCTTTTAATGGTTCTGTGTGATGATTTTATAAAATCTTAAATCCGGATCAGTATTAACCATCCACTCCACAGACCTTATGTGACATTTAGCTTTTCATCAGATTCCCTGTTGGCATCGTTTTAAGTTCGTCTTTATTTAAATTATTGGACAGAAAAGCATTTGAATTGTGAAGATTGCAGAGTAACAAGACTTGCTGAAATTTGATGTTGGTCCGGCTCCTGCTGGCGAGGTGTGCTTTGAGCAGGACAGTTAAGAGTAACAGAAGGAAAGGCACAATGATGTTGATGACAGAGACTTTAACAGCGTGACTCCACACAGTCACAGAAAACAGACAAATCCAAAGCTTTATAGTTCCCATTCTGCTGCTGGTCTGCAGGGAAAGAAGCTACACATTGTTTGACAGTCGCAGTACATGTCTGCCGTTTTGACACACAGCAGCTGTTTAAAGGGTTTTTGTTTGCCGGTGTCGTCCGATTCTAAAGCTTGGACATATTCTCACTGGCAGAAGTGATGGCGTTACTATATCAACAGGCACAGTTTTGTGGAAATATCCACATTCTGTACATACTGTGTGACTGACACTGATCATGTGTTAATGAAGGAAAGGAAACCGAGGCATAAGGTGTTTTTTTATTCGTTAAATTTAGGCTATCGTCAGGTAACCAATGCCAGATTGAGTACTTTTTTAATATGGAGGCCAGCTGACCCTACCGACTGATTTTAACTCCAAATTATCCAGCATTCAATTTAGTTATCACAAATCAGTTGTACTTGCTTAAGAATCTTATCAAGAAAAAAAAGCAGAATACATTTTCAATTATTATTTGTCCAACATGAGAAGCACTCCATAATAAAGACTGATGTGGTACAAATCCCAGCATTCAGACAATACTCTAAGATTTCAATATTACAATATTACATTTACTATCATATCTAAAAATAGAGTGAGATTTTGTATTTACAGATTTTACATTACCGCATGATCTACAGTAATACACGTGTGGAAAAGAAATAAACTTGTGAATTCATACAAATTATTTAGTTTAGTTGATATCTATGACACCTCATTAATTACCGAACCTGCACATTTAATACGTTCCACACTGGAGCCATAAAAGCCTGTCACTTGCTGCACCCATAATGTTGCCAGCAAGATATTTAGTTTGCTACATAGGTTACCGAGATGTGTGTGTGTGTGTGTGTGTGTGTGTGTGTGTGTGTGTGTGAGCCAAAGCAAATGGTGAATCTCAAAGAGAGGAAGAAACCACACCTCTGTAAGGGCAGTGAACTATGGAAGGAGGTGTGTTTGATGGATGGGTGCATTCAAGTTGGACAACTCTAGCGATCTCATCAAAATCCGAGAGTTTTGCACTCCCCTCAATGACGGCAGTGAATGTCACTGCACTCTCATAAGGATGTAGTTATCACAGAAGTGTTTCTGTGAGCTGTAAAAGACCTGGCACAGTGTGAGGTCAGAACTGACGTCAGCTCCTCCAATATTCCCTGATCTTTACACAAAGAAAAAAAAGAACCCTATTCCGAACCCTAGAAAGAAAGAAGAAAAAAAGTAACAAAAGCACATTTGAACACAAAGGTCTGTCTCTGTGTTTCTCTTGAAGTGCACTTTGCTGATTACTTCCATCAGGATCTTACAGGACACTCATGTGCTCCTAAGTGTGCACCTCCATCCATTTGGGTTATTGACTGTCCAGAGCAGAGAAAACGCTTCTAATGCAATGAGTTCAATAGACACAACAGAGACCTCTTTCAATCTCAGTTTAGAGGTGCTAATCAGAGTTTGAAGTAAAGGTAGAAGGAAATGTCTGATGGATGCATCATCGCCTGTCAGAATTCTCTTGCAAGCTTCAAAGGCTGAACATTGAGCTCCTCCACAGAAATCCCACTCTATACTCATAGGGAGGAAGGTGACTTTGTTTCAGCTAATAACTCTGTGATGAGAAACGGCTGCAGTATTTCAATGCACATTAACAGTAATTTTTATACACCAGTCACCCCGTTTTCAGGTTTGTGCAGTTCACTTGACGAGCTGGGTAAGAAAGAAAGAAGAAGAAGAGGAGAAAGTGTTTTGAATAATTCAGGAAGATTAGAAAGACAGCTTGAAGGCATGCAGAATGAGGGTACCGGCACTGCACCACAGAGAGAAGCAGGGACACAGGGAGGGGCTGGAGATGGAGCAGGACGACAATAGTGAATAGTGATGGACGTAAGCGAGAGAGTGGGGGGAGTACGATGAGGAAAATGTGCGGGGAGAGAGAAACGGGAAATAAAGGGTCAGAGTGACATTTTGACAATTGGCTTTTTTTTCCATGCGCACCTTATTTAGGCCAATGGGAATGTAAAAACTTTTTCTTCCGTTCTTCCACTTACAAATTCAGAGGTCTGTCGGTGCATTGAACCTGTACCTATCAGTGACTTGGAAGCGATTCTCTCGGCTCGCTCTAATCTTCTTTCCCAGCTTTGTTGTTTTTACTCCTTTATGCCTGTTTGCACTTGAGGAGTCTCCCATTCCTAAAGCCCCAGTGTCAGCTTGACGGTTTGAACAGACCTGCTGCTTGTTTTGCCTCAATATCTCAAAATCTACACTGCAGTTATCACAAAGTTCACTCAAATGTTCCCAGGTGCTGCTCAGAGGCATGGGACTGACAGGGGAAAACATGCGGTGCAGAAAAGTTGACACGGTTGATTTGACGCCCATTAAAATAATTGAGTTTTAAAGCCACAACCACTTGTATAGATTTAAAATATGTACTTTAAGTTGTTTTTATGCACTGTGATTTCTGAGTGCATTTCCACCTTGAAACCGTCAGGGGTAAAAAAAAATCTTGCCTCGACTTGATGTGAATATTAACTTGTTCAAGCAAACATAAGTAAACACTTAAAAACAGCTGTGCCCACAATGCTGTTTCATGGATTACTGCCCAAACCTTAATGATGTTTAAGATTAATTCCAGAACAACTACAGTGGAGTCTGATAATTTTCCAGCAACAGTATCAGTAACAATCAATTTCAGGATTTCGTGCAGTTTCTCTGACAAGAATTTAAAAATGGGTTTCCCGCTAAATGTTGTGCACCAACTTTCAGCTCTCAGACAAGCACAGCACAGAAAATACAGAAAGGTAAATTGTGCCCTAAATAGTCCAGAAAGCAATGCCATCATTAGAAAGCAATTGTTGCCATAATCAAAGACAGAGACGCCCAAATGTATCGTCAATCAAATGTTGTCTGCTGTTCATTCACATGTTCTGTCAGGTGTCAAACGTTTTGAAGTCACAGACTAAAGTAGAAACAGACAATTCAGGTTGAAGTATCACATTTAACTGTAAGAAGTAAACTATCAAGTATCACAGACTAATGATATGTGACAGTGTTAAAATATTGGAGGGTTAATAGGTCGTTTGTGCAAGCAGCTTGTCAGGACCCATAGCCTATTTAGTTTTATTGTTAGGCGGCGACCCCTAGTGGCTAATCAGGACGGGAAGTCAGGTAAGGTGGTATAAAGAGCCACTATGGCCGTGTGGAAGAGGCCAAAGGGGAAGGATAGTTCAAACAAACACAGAACTTTGGACCAGGAGACCGCTGCTTGTGTCCCATGTGTAACCAAAAGTTCAACTAATTTTAACGTGCCATTTACGTCACGTGAGCTTTTCCTTTACCTTACCAAATAGTTTTGGTGCATAAGTATAACCAAACTGTGACCGTTTCACGATGTTTACTACGTTTATTATTGTTACTTGGGCTGAACGATTAATCGTTGTCAAATCGAAATTGTGATTTTAAAGAACGTGACTTGCTAATCCTGAAGATGGCCATTAAAATGTAGGTTAATTATACAGCGCATCTAACCCGTTTTAAACAGTCATGCAGTTCCAAATTCATTCCGTTGTCATCCTTGTGTGACAGATCTGCTCGCCAACCACAAACTCCATGTGCCTCCTGTTAAGGTCCTACTCACCAGTTGGAGCAGGCACAGTGCGTGTAGCCTACATTTTATAACAACAAACAAAACGAGAGTAAAACGTGGGATAATGGTGCCAGCCGAACAGACGGCTGTACCGCGGTTTTGTCTGGCGTCAACTCAAACTGAAGTGCTTCAGCAGTGGAGTTTTTAGGCTGCCCTACGTTGTTAACATGTCGTTAATTTGTGCTTTCTAGTGCTTCAGCTAAGGCTAACGTCTGTGTGAGTCGTTTTTGTGCCGTGCTCCGCAGGCTGCATTTCCCAAATGAAGCATTTCAGACTACGAACATTTTGCCAGCCTGATTACTGACTTGTTCAGATTTTGTTGATTTGTTTGGTTGTTCTTGATTTTTGTGCTTCTACTACGGTTAAGTAGGCTATGTAGTTAAATTGGTTATATATTTTCTTGTCTGTTTTAACCGTGTTTATTGTTGATATATAACCAGGAGTCAACACAGGGTGTTTTATTTTGGAAAATCCACCGGATTCTTCATGCCGTTCTGTGTCTGACTTCCTGCCCGGTTCATCTGCCCTGTGCTGCTTGACGCGGCTTCCGTCAAAAATAGACTGGCAGTGAATATTGAACTTTTGCTAAACATTAAAAAAACAAAGATAAATCGAACTGAAATCGCAATATCTTTGCAGAATAAATCGCAATTATATTTATTCCTTAAATCGTTCAGCCCTAATTGTTACCATGATGACGAAGGTCCGACATGCCTGTCACTGGTACTTTCCAACGGTTAAAGTATGTCGTTGTGGGTCATTGTCAGATTACCTATTTTGTCGTTTAAGTATGAGGCTCAAGTCTTGCAAACAGAGTGCAGAATTGTATTCTGTATTATCCTACCAGTTAGACATGTATCATTCCACCTTTGTTTGTACGTAGAAGTGATGCTTTTCATTTAAAATACATCAAGTCAGTTAGGGAACAAAGATATTCTACAGGCTTTTCTTCAGATGTCTCCCTGCTGTCATGTTTGTTTGGTACCTTTCAGACATGACTGAAGGTCTGGTTAATGTTTGAGTGGCTCACCGTGCACCTTTATAGACCGGCATCATTCATCTTCAAAGGTGCCGCAGGACGCGTTATTAGTCCCTCTCACAGCAAACAAAGCTGGGAATGAACTGACTGAGTAGCTTTGCACTTTGCACTGTCTTACTCTTCCTTACCTTCACTTCTTCATCAGTCGGCACTCACGTCTTTCGACTGACATGGACACACCTGGAGGCACACACACATACACACACACACACACACACAGAGTTTTCTTCAGGTCTTTAGCCGCCAGTTCAAACAAGGGAATGGCCTCTCTCTTGCTTCAAGAATCTCTTTTGCCTGAGCTCTTATCAGTGTTTATGACTCGTTTTGTAAACCGCTGCAAAAAATAATTTGCTCATGGTCCAGACGACCAGCTCACCCTTCTGTTTTAGATTTAGATGAGAACAGTTGTATCTCTCAAACAGACAGAAACATGGCCACTGAGCCAACGCAGACTGTAAGCAAGGCTGACGGTACGGTATATCAAGGGCCGAAACCAAACACAAGAAATAGACAGCCAGAAAAGATACACACACATACATGCAGTGAGAAAGCAGTAATAATGGCAAACTCTGTGCAGCATATTTTGGGATCACTGGAGGATCTGTAGGTCTGCATGTGTATGCTGAAATGTCCATTTGTTGCCAGCGCTCAAGTTGTCTCATGAATACTACGAGTATGTGTGTACATGAGGGGGTAATGTGTGAGAGACCTGTCACGCTGCTCTTTGCTAATTTTGCTGAGGATCTATGCCAGTATGCCAGGTATTTAAAAGGTAGTACTGGACATTTTAACTTCAGTATTCACAGCTGTTGAGTGCTGAAGCAGCCCGACTGTATGAACTGCACACACACAGATGAAAGAAAAATACATTGTTGATTAGATTTATTGAGAAACCTTCAAGGATATGATGTGACAATAAAAGTCTGAAGTTCTGTCCGATTATGGATACACGATCTGTAAACATTTTGTTACCAGGTGAACAGAAAATAGACCAAACGACTCAATTGGTGTCAGGAGGTAAATTCTGTTAAGTTAAGTTCAAATGCATGCAATATATGTGACAAATAATGCAGATACTGTTGAGTATGTTGAAACATGGAAGTTCTTGAAGTTATTAATGTCAGTATTTGGCAGCGGCCCTTTTGAGCTGGAATTTTGGAGCTAGTTGTTGCTTGTCATGAGGCCTGTTTAAGAAGCAATTGCATTTTGATGGAATTCCAGTATTTGCAGTATATCTATCTATCTGTCTGTCTGTCTGTCTACCATATATATGTACAAATAAAGGCAGGCAGTGCACAAAGCAGTGATTACAAAGCGTGCGTGTCTGTGTTTGTGCTGAGAGAGATATACAAGGGAGGCGGCCACCATTCATAAAACTAAAAACTGAATCCAAAATACATCTGTAATTGTATTTCACTAGAGCTATCTGCATGTTGTCTGGTATTAGTCTCAAGTGGAAAAATATCATTTTCATTACAATCCATTTTACTGCCTTCGACAAAGCTCAGGTCGCACTGCCTAGGGTGATGGAATGAGTTCTCTTGTCAGAAAAGTCCAAATCTGTTCTGAAATTTCACAGCCCGTGTGTCTGTTGTTGGATTCAGGGTCTTTTGGGCGAAGTGAACATTTCTGCGGCCGTGGTTTTGTTTCATTGCTTTGGCTACAACACATAATGCAACACAGATCCCGCTCACAGTGTGAGTCTGCATTTTTAGCCAGTGTCTGTGTGCATGTGTGAGCGTGGGCACGCAGGGATCTGTGCGCATGCCCGTACCAGAAATGGAACCTCAACCTTGTTTTTGAGAAACGGTTTGGTCGGGAGCCATATTGCCTCTGAAGGAAAGCCACATTGTGTTACTCTGTTGGCTTCTGGCCTGTGCTCACTTCCTCTTGTCACCCTCACTGGTGCTTGAACTCAGCGTGGACTGTAGCTGGTTTATCACAACATCCAGCCAGAGCAGAAACTCAGATTGTCATCACCATTTTTATCATCATTCTTCCATGTGTTATTATCAGAAACAGTGCATACCTGTAGATGAAAACAGCTCTCTCTCTGTATGTGTGTCTGTGTCATGCATTTGAAAATGTTTCCGTCCAATCTGTGGTGCACCAGCAGCTGGTGATAATTGGTTGAGACAATATGATCCAAGTGGTTCTTTTTCTCTTCTTTCTATCCTTTTAACACAGCACTCCTCTTACTCAATATTAGTTGCTAGAATAACTCACACACACACCATACTATTTTTTACACTGTCAGGTATATTCTCAAGAGAGAAATCTGGGCACACCAAGGATTTCAACAATCTGATTAAAAAAGTAGGTTTATCTTTGCAGTGATGACAGCTGTTTCGTTATTTTTATTGGAAGGCGTGCTCTTTGACAGTGCAGAGAGCTCGATCATAGCTGGTTGCCTTAGGTGCAAAAACTTAAATGCATTACAAAACCAACACCAGGATGGCTCCCAAAAGGGGAAGGACATGAGGGGATACAGGCGACTCCAAGATTTTCACATACTTGCGCACACACTTGTATACATAGGCACCACTCAACAGGTTGCTCCTCATGTTTAATTCCCCCATCGACAGGCAGACACAAGATGCTCCTCTCAGTCTCTGTTGATACCTGTCTCTGCCAGTTACCTGTTTATATTTGTGCGTGTGTATGCTTGTGTGAGTGTTTCCATGTGTCTTTCTTCACTGCCAGTAGGCCTTGACATTGTACTGTATTTATTTCTGCTGTAGTGTGTGTGTGTGTGTGTGTGTGTGTGTGTGAGTGTGAGTGTCCGTGTGTCTGTGTGTACATGACAGAGAGAGCGCAAGAAAGAGATTGTGCAAGCGTGCATGAGTGTCTCTTAATCTGTGTTGTCTGCCAGTGGGTGTTTAGGCAAACAGCAATTCTGTGCAGGATGTGAGCAGCTATTCAGTGCCTGGGGAGACGTCTGTTAATGAATTAATTGGTGACTTGATGCCATAGTGAAAGCTTGTATTAGCCGAGGGAGGATCTCTGTGTGCTGTGGGTTTGGCATGAACGTCAGGTGAGCGTGTGTGTGTGTGTCGGTGAGAGAGAGACAGAAAGAGAGCGATCGAGCAGGAGGGAGACATAGGTGTTTGTGTGTAATGGAAAGGTTTGGTTTGAGCGGGTAACAGATGATTAGGGGTAATCAAAACCCATGCCAGACAACATCAGCATGTGTTCACACATTAGACACAAAACACTGCAGCGCCTCATTCATTGCTCTATGAATCACAGCCTGCATGCTTCTCGTATATATCGAGCAGCCACATTCACGCTGCAGAGCGAATTCTGTTACACCGGGCTGACTGATGCTAATCAGGCAGGACACAGTCTGTGCCTGTATCTTAATATAAGTGAACAGCAGACAATGCCCCGACATCTAGCATCATTTGTGGATGTGCAGGGCTCCGCGCTCAAGTTAGCAACAACAAATAAGATAAGATAAGATATGGTAGATTTTATTGATCCCACACTTGGGACATTCACTTGTTACAGCAGTTCCAGATACAACACAACAGATAAGAAAAATGCACATTAAATGAAATATAAAATAGAAATGAAACTTCCGGTTAGACTTTCAAAATAAATCTTGCATGGGTAACTTTGGGAAACGGCACAAAAACTATTTGTTTAGGTTTATGAAAACACTAAATTACTTTTCGTACCTGATGTAGTGTTGACTAACGTTACTTAAAAGAAATAACCTTTGTTATGGCAGACAATTATAAATTCTTCAAAGACAACGGTTGGTTGTAACTCAGTTATTTGCTCAACCCCTCACCAGGAATATAATTTCCATGACAACCTTCTTTTGGTTTCACACAGGACTCAAACAGTGGTTTTCTGGGTTAAAGTCTGGTATTTGTTTTTCCCACCCACATAGCCACCCCACCTCCTCTTCCACATGCAGACTTGCTCACTCTTTATACTACATCACCTAAGTTTGATGGTGGTTGTGTCCAGAAATGATGCTAACAAAGCAGTAGTATCTGACAACTTGTAAGAGAGACCGGTTTGGGAAAAAAGGAGCCAGTGGTTCTAGGCTAATGGAAGATGGATTCAGGATTTATGCTTTATTAGAGACTTCTACATTGGCTACCACTGCAGCTGTTTCATTTCTTAAAAGAGGACTCCCTTGATTTAGCATCACACTCCTATAACTTTGTCAGACTCACTTTGGACAAAAAAAGAATCATCAAAATTGATGCAGCCAAACCAGAGACATCATCTTTATTCCACACTTTCACCTTCCAAAAATACGCCTACGCTATCCACAATGCAACTCAACCACCAACAGTTCATTCACAGATTTGAGATGGTTAATGTAGCCTCAAGCCGCTAGCCTCAAACAGAGGTTTGGTAAACCACACCTCTCTAACTTTAAAAAAAAGATTTTGAAATGCGTAGTTCTTAGCCCCAACCAATGCTGACTCAAGTGATATCACTTGAGGCAGTTGATCAGACTTTGTGCAGCTCCCTCTGCCACAAAAGGCAATATATACTTTTTTTTCATATTTGCCGTAGTACTCCCCCACATTTGTTAAAAGACATTGATTGGTGTAGTTCCCCTTTAAGCCGACCAATTCATGCTTCAGCCAGGTCACTCATTAATGCAGTCATCAGGTCTGAAACACACTGTTAGCAAGATACTGATCATTACCGCCACCAGACGGACCAGAGCTGTCCCACTTATTAACAGGGGGCCATAAAAGGATTAGAGAACAGGGTAGAATAACATTGAGTGACTGTGAGAGGTTCTGTGTGTCTAAGATGATGTATGCGGAAGCACTGGCAGCTATTTAGAGTTAAAAGTGGTGGTGAATGTGTGTGTGTGTGTGTGTGTGTGTGTGTGCGTGCGTGCGTGCGTGCGTAAGTGAGACCTGATCCTGAGGCTGGGGCCAGCGGTGCTTTAGAGGATCAGGGCTGATGACCTCAGCAGCTCCTTTGTGTGGCAGCGGGTTACTACACGGTTACCAAGAGGAAGGCAAGTGTTTACAGCCAAAGCAAATATATAATGTGGGCTAGAGGCAAGAAAGCAAGAATGTAAGAAAGGAAGCGAAAAAAACAGAAAGTGAGACAAGAACGTCATCCTCTTGTGCCGTGCTTTGGTGCTGTGCCTTGCAGTAATTAGTAAATGCAATATTAAGTTGACTAAATGTAAAATCTTTGCATGTTGCGTTTCCCCTTGTGCTTCCAGGTAGAAGGAGCACTGAAGCTGGTGCAGCATGTGTTGGTACATTATGCTACAATTATCCAAGCCTGTTCACACTTAAAAATGAAAGCCTTGGTGCAGCTTGTTACAGCTCTACCACAATCTCCCTGTAACTGATAGGGTTGTAACAGCATCAACAACAACAACAATAAAGAACAGATACTCGCTTGTGTGTGTGTGTGTGTGAGAGAGAGAGATAAAAGAGAGAAGAGCTTTTGTATTTGCAACAGCTCAGCGTTTGATTCAAGGTGAAAGTGCTGGCAAAAACTTCTCTGGCAACAGTCGCACTACGCGCCGACAGGACCACCTAGCACGAGCATGAGCACATCAGGCCCAAAGCGGGGGTCCTTAACACTCACAGCTAAAGATGATTAATGGCTGGACGGAGTTACACCCTGACACAGCAGCCTGCTGTGTAGATCAGAGCGCCCCCCGCTGTTCCTGTAGTACATTGCAGTCGTCATCTGAGTGAACTGCAACCAGCTGGAACCTGCCTCTGAGGAACAAAGTGTCTGCGGTGGTTAATTATGTTGTAAATATTTAGACTGTGGATGCAGATTAAGTTGCAATGGGTTCTGACGCAAAGTTACTCTTTTATGATATAAGATTTTAGTGAACTGAACGTGTATTGTTAATCTGTTCTTTTACCTTCATGCATCTGCTATGTGTCCTCTCTCTCTCTCTCATCACACACACACACACACACACACACACACTGAGATGGAGAAAGCACCTGTGACAGATCAAGCAGAGTCAAACAATTTCATTTTGCGTCAAACATGCTCACACCCTGCCAGAAAAAAACCTTCCCTGGAATTCCTGTGTGTGTGTGTGTGTGTGTGTATGTGTGTGTGTATGTGTATATGTGTGTATGTACTGACTGTGATTTATCACCAAAGTCTTTGTCTTTCCCATATAAGTCATGGTGCTGGTGGTGTGTGTGTGTGCGTGGCAGCCAGCATGTCACCAGAGGTTTGTAGCACCCGGTCGTCATGGATGCCTTGAAGTCACAGTTAGGGTTTGTGTGTGTCTGAGCGTGTGGGCGGTTATTGTCTATATAACCAGCAGTAACGCAGGCAGCCAAGAGTCGTACATCAGCTTTTTATCTTTGTTTTTAAGCATGGCAGACTGTTGGACCAAACAAACTGGTAAATGAAACTGGCAGCATTTGCAGGCAGCAGGCTGACAAAGTTGCACAAAGAGATCTCAGTCAGCAGAGGTCAGTACAAAGTAGAAAGATTTACAAAAAAGGATGTTTTGCAGGCAATGCTTTCTCTTAGACTGATGTGTATTATTTCTTATTTAAAGTTAAGAAGCTCATAGTTTGTTGCTGGAAATCAGATGAGATAGATTTGTCGCAAATTAAGGTTTTCAATAGGTGGCAGTCATAACGTTTCAATGCTACTGAAACCGATAAGGTGTCCAGAGTCACGTAAAGAAATTAGGACCATTATTACAGTGTCATTTTTATGCTTTTTTGCTTTATAATTGATGACACTTAACTCTGCAAGGAACCTTGTAGGACATTTTCCTGAGAGATAGCACCAAAGACTATGTGTATATGTGTGTGTGTATTTATTTGGTTGTGTGAAGTGGAATGCTGACTTCTGGGAGAATGCTTAGGGTAAGTTTGCCAGGTCATCTCAATTTGCCTGGGGTGATCCCAGGTTAATCCATCACTCATTAGTTCTCACTGATAAGACAAATAGTGGGGTGAGGGGCCGAAAGTCCACACTTTCTCTCTCAGTCATGTTACACGAGAACACTCAATGTTCTCCCTCTCTGTCTTTCAGAAAAGACAAAAAAAAGAAATGCATCTGGTAGAATAAAAGCCATGCCCTCTCCTCTTTTGCTGAACACTTTCCCCTCCTAATAACCCATTCCCCTTGCTGGCTCTGCTCCCTCTAGGACAATACAGTCAATTAATTAGACTCTGTGTCCAGCTGAGAGCAGAGAAAGAGCCACAGAAAAGCACTGGCCTCAGCTGATTTAGCTCCTCTGTAGAAGGCTCATTATAGAGAGGAGAGAAAGAGAGACTATAGGGGTGACTTGGCGAGACAGAGAGATAGCTAGAGACACAGTGAGAGAGTGAGGCAGGGTGAGCAAGAGAAAAAGTGGGGAGAAATAAAGATGCTAGAGAGAGAGGGGCTTGACTCAGCGTGCTACCAGTATGCTGCTGCTGGGTCTTGGTGTTGCAGGATGAGGGCTGCCTCCTGGTTTGTAATGTGATGTGTGTGTGTGTGTGTGTGTGTGTGTGTGTGTGTGTGTGTGTGTGTGTGTAGTGTGTGTGTGTGTGTGTGTGTAGTGTGTGTGTGTGTGTTGCAGGGGCTCCTCAGCAGCTGTGGAACCCCCACACACACACACACACAAGAATAAGTCATCAGGTTCCCACATGAGTCCCCTCTCAGCTTCTAATAACAAAGGGCCCATATCACTGGTGGATGACAAAGCAAACAAATGGGCCTAATTACAGGGGTCGATAAGGAAATTATAAGGAAATTGAGTCATTAATGGTAATATTTGTGTTATGAGATGATAGTTCATGGTGAAAATTAATTTCCAAATGGGGCCCCTCTGTGTTTTCTCTGAAGCTAAGACCTGGACCTGTATGACACAGCGAGAAAAACTTGGCCTCGGTCTCGTTCATTTTGTCTGTCTCCTGCTCTGTAACCCCAAGAGACACTTGCAGATCTTGAAATGATTATGTACCAGGTCTCTGTAGATATCCAGATCTCCATCTGATGATAAAAAAGAACCTGGACAATGCATTTGCCTTTCTGTTATTTTTTCCCCCTTCGAGCTCCCCCTCCCTTGTTTTGGTTGTATTTTTCTCCTGTATGGCCAGGACACGTCGTTGGCTGGAGATGAAAGTTGAGGTGGAGCATGAGGGATAACCGATGGGAGATGATTCTCCTGTCTCCCAGAGTCTCTGAGGAAGACAGGAAGAGTGGGGTGAAGAAAGAGGGAGATGGAGCTCTGCCAGAGGTAGTAGCGAGGGGGTGGCTTGCTCCCAATGCTCTCCTCCTCTGCCTCATCTTTCCCCTGGTCTGTCAGGGGGCGGTGGGAGTATCAACAGTAGCTGATGCAAACCTTGCTCCTGTCAGTAATTTGTGGCTTTGAAGAGTTTTTGAATGCAATATTTTTTTTAGCTCACTCTTATACTTTTAACGTTGTCTCCTAGATATTGCATTTGTTGAGCAAATTATGCTTTGAGTGGAATCATTCCTCTCTGGATTATGTTCCTTCGTAATGTTTTTTCTTGTTGTAGACGTACTGTCCTTGTGAGGTCATCAAGGTGGATGGCGGTCATATGAAGTGCAGGACCTGCTTGCTTTTAGGGAAAGATTGTGGTTTCAGTTAAATGTTAGTAAAGTAAACACATCCTGTGCTTCAGATAACTTATGTAGCCAAGACCGCAACTACCTTAACCAAAGGCTGGTGACTGAACATAATCATAAAAGAATATGAGCTACAAGCATTTATTAGGAGAAAACAATGAAAATGTATTTTCTGTTGCAAATTATCAGGATATAAATGTAATTTCTAGGAGACAAGGTGGTTGATATTTCAATACCAAGCAGAAACATACATGCACTTAGAAGTATTGAGTCTTATTTCACTTATTTCCCATGGGGGTGTTTCCAGTACTGTCTGTGAAGGTTCTCAGTCATCCAGGTCATAGTTATCCAACGAAGGATGATGTCAAGGGCAACTGGACTTGGTAGAAGAAACTAGAAGATGTTTCGTTGCTCATCCAAGAGACTTCTTCAGTTCAGTTGCCCTTGACCTCAACCTTCATTGGGTTTCCAATACTATTTCACTTTTTCTGAAAGTGCCAGAAACAAGGCTAATAAGACAAATCAATGAAAGGAAATATGATTTTGGTTTAAGAAAATGTCCAAAACATGCCTCGCATTAGTAGGTGATTTAATAATTGCACCCTTTTTGGCTGTTTTTTGACTTGCAAGTAAAATTAAATATTCTGTTCCTAATCCGGGGTAATGTTTGATATCTAATTGTTTGAATCTAATTATTATGCAACTTATTGCTATAGTGTTTTAAGCCATTTAATTTCAGTTCTAATAACAGCCAGGTGGTACATTTTGTGCAATAACTTCTTAAATATTTTGAATCTTGAAACCAAAAGGAGAAATTACTCTCTTATTCAAGGCTTCTTTAGATCACCTTGTTATACATTTTATTTCAATTCTTGCTATTTTCAAACATCAGAATAGTTGATAGATTTGATTCGTCAGACACTTAAGAGAAAATAGATCACTTCAACAGTAACTCTTTAAAGGCCCTTTAGCCTGCCTCCTGTGACAGCCACCGTTTCATTATCCAGGAACATCGAGCAGTACAGTTTCCACTTTTAGAGAGAAAGAAAGACGGTATTGGATGTCTGCGAGCCGTTTTGAGCAGTGGCCTGGAAATGAAATTAACTCAGAGCCCCAATAACAAACAAGGTCAGTGAAAAAATAAAGAATGAGGCGATTACAAACAAAGATAGAGAGAAAAAAGAAACAGAAGAGTGGGATTTAAGGAAAAGAATAACAGTGGCTAGTGTTTGGTTTGCTGCCTTGGCCAGTGACCTCATCGGAAATGACACCTCTCTTGCCAGTGCGGAGGATTTCATATTTTAGACACAACAGTGTAGATTACAGCACAATGGGCAAGTTGTGAATGTGTTGACAGGGGGGGTATTTGCACAGATGGGGAAACAGACATTTGAAACAAGTGTTTTCAGAAAATTTGAAAAATCTTGACAACATAAAGTCAATCCATATAAAATGTTGTGGAACAGCCCTCTGTTGAGTTTTTACTCATAAATCAGCTGCAAGATGTTAAGACAAAAAACCTGCACTAAGAGGTCGAACTATTTTCTGAAGTCATTTTCATTAGATTAAGTTTAAGTGGCCTATTTGATAATTATAGTCAATTTTCCTTCCACTGAGCAATGCAATCATCCTGTAGCTGAGAGTCAACCTCCTGCCAGAGCAAATATAAAGGAATATCTACAGAATTGATAACACATTGGGGGTAAAGTGATTCTAGACATAAATTACACAACCACTTGCTTACACTGGAAAGCACACACTATTCACCTGCCTGTGAGTTCAGAATAGTCGTAGTATTCGGATGGAAATCTGTGAGCCGACACAGGACATAGTCGTAGCTTCATTTTCCCCAAAACCCTTTTTGAGATCGCCCTCCTCCTGGCCAGCATCCCTGCAATTCCGCACCTCACAATTTACGTTAAGTTCCATGCAGGAAGTAGTATGCCCCTTATATAATGATGTGGAAAGTAAAGGTGTGGAGGTGGGGAGGCCCTGTCACAGATGTGTGACTCATGTAAGTTCGATATTTAACTGTAATTTGTTTGCCACAACCACAATCTTTTCTCAATGTTAATCACACCGTAGTTGCCACACGCAGATTTTGCTTTGGGTATAAAGTTGTTATTGAATGTTACCCAGGGGTCCAAATTTTGTTATTTTGTCATTTAATGGTATATCCACATTCTGTTTTTGATCATTTTGTTAACTCTAGATTTGTGTCAGGCGCGGCCATTTTTTGGATATCTCTACTTGAAATCTCAAGATTGTGTGTGTGTCTTTATTCATTTATCCATGCAGTGTACTACAATGATCAATGGGTCCAAAAAGCCTCATGCCGCCTCTTTATCACCAAAGAGTTTGTGCTTTAGCTCTATAACACATACAGTAGCTGATGCAGCCTTCTCCAAAAAGTTTGAACTTTTGGCCCAGCCCTGTCTGAATAAATCCTCATTTGTAATGAGACATGAGACAAATAGAGAGGCGTTCCACCTCCTGACTTTAATCTTCTATGTGAGAGGGGGCATCTATAAATCCTCAGTTAATTTCCCTCCCTGTTAGATGAGTGCCAGAGTCTTTCTCTTCAGAAAATGCTGATAACTTCCTGCTTTCCTTTCCACCAAGATAAAACTTTCTTTGTTCTTTCCTTCTAAATTTCAACGTGCACCTGCTATTATCCTCAAACTAACAACCACTGTCTGTTGTTACATTATTAGCACAGCATAAATTGGACTTTCATAGCAAAGCGCAGAGTTTACTCTCAGCATGTGTCAGCCGTTTGCTTGCTCTGGCATAGACCAGTCCTTCCCTCTCTAATTGCCTTCTACCGATGACTAAATTACAATGAGGTTTTGGGTTTCTGGATCAGAGAGGTCTCTTTTCCTGCTTCTCCACTTCCACAACTGTGTCCTTCCTGCCTGAGTCAGAAGTGTCACATTTGGTTATGGAAGATATGAAGTGCTGCACTTTTTGCTAGAAAACAGTTTCGCCTTGAAAAAAAAAATTCTTGAAGAGCTACTGTTCCAACATTGCAATTAGAGCAGTGAATGTATGTAAATGTGTGTGTATATGCAGTGTGTACCAGCGTGCATGCTTGCCTGTGTGCACGAGGGGCTAATTCGCAGTGAGCAGTAGGCACTATGCCACAGCAGAGGAGTGCAGTAAATGTGGTTCTGGAGCCAGTACAGTAAAAACATCTCGCCTCCATCAGTGTCAGAAACAATCTAAGTGGACCAAACCAGCTGCCACACCACCATAATACACAGAAACCCATCTGCTGTAGCTGCTGCAGGATGGCAACACGCTCCTGTTTTTATGCTAATAATGAACCCCACCAAAATGTTGGTTATTCCCAAAGTCTTACTCTTCAGGGAACTTACTTACTTAATGATATGTGTTGAAATATTACAAAAGAACTAAAACATAACAATGTGGACCGCTTTTTACAAAGAAATGTGCAGTAGCTTGAATTAGATGTCAAAGCAGAACAAATGAAACGTACATTTAATGTACTGCATGCACATAATGTTTGTTTTTAAAAACCATTTTCTTAAACCATATTGACAAAAGATGAAATTAGATTATTGAATGAACAGGCAGGCGGAATCATGCATTGGCTGATTGGTTCAAAATACTAGGTCATCTGATTCAAATGAACAAACATTTGCGAAGTCAGCGAACTGATTTTAGTAATTTTGTAATGGAAGTATCCAATCAGTCAATCACTTAAATAACATCAGAGTTTAACGTTATCTTCACATCTCTGATGATGTGTGTATACATAAATATATAAAGAAAATTCAAATTCCAGTTAAAGCACCTGTTTAATATAAATGCTGTGAGAAAGAAGACCTCCACTGTGGTGCTCAAACAGAGCTCACCCATTACACTTTGCTTCTTCTCTGCCTAGTTAGCAACCCAGCTGCTCCGAAAAACAACACTAAACGTGCGTTAGATTTATATGTACAGCATCATATTCCTGATGGTCTTGGATTATGGCTCATGATAGCTGAGGTTGGAACCCAGCAAAGACTTCTTTTTGGATCCCAAAGACAACATGGGCAATAAAAGCAATGCATATGCATGCGCACACTCTTGCCACATTTTTATCCTTTTGATCCTCTCCTTCTCTTTGAAATGTGCTGCACTATTTAGCATCTTTGCTCCCCTGCACTTACTGTAACTGCACATACACTCACTTTACCCATAGTCTTTTAAGGAAACTATATTTTTATTAAGCTCATGATTAGAGTGTACTGTAATAGTGAGTCTGAGAAATCATAAGCGGTTACGATCAAGTCACAAAATTGTTGATCATTTGCCAGTGACTCATTATTAATCATATCCTGCACCTTGGATTGGACCTATTCATCTTCACCTTCAACTCACTGGTGTTCCCTGTCCATCACGGATTCACACTAAGCTGCAAGTTGTTACTCATGCTAAAGAAGAAACACTCATGAGCTTTACGTGTTTCTTTATGAGCTCATCTCTCCACATGTAGCTCCACTCTGTGCTTCCTCTTCCAAGAAAAAACGCCTGAGCAGTGACGGATGCAATGCCTGCCGCTGGCTTCACACTCCATTTGTGAGCAGAGCATTTAGACTGAGCGGACTAGAACGTAGGTGGAGAAAACAGCGACAAATTATTTCCTCCCTGCCCGCAAATTCTCACACGTATGGGGCGAGGGATTAACAAAAAATAGAGTGCAGAATGTTGAGGAATTCAGGTTAAAGTTTTAAAAATGGATGAGAGCTGCAGGACAATAGAAAGAGAATGGGAAAATTAAAAGAGGACAATAAATGTGTCACAGAAGTGAAGGAACTTTGCTGTGGGGTTTCGGAATTATGGCTTTCAGCCACTTCCTGCTCACTCCCTCCTCTGGATAGGAGACTGCTCTTGGCTTGGTGGCAAGAAGTCAAAAATGTACAGTGCTCATACACACACACACACACAGATCTCTTCAGCTACACTTCCTTCATCATTCCCCCGCATGCTGCTGTCTGCATAAAGTCTGCCTTTGAGGTCAGATGCAGTAAAGAAGCACAATCTGTACCAAGATGATTTGTGACCTCAGGTTCTGATTTATCTTGGCTGAGACAGTAAAATGTCTCTCTGATTGCACACTTTGACAACCCAGCCTCTCTGTCTGTTTGTATTCTCGCTTATATGGCTGGGAAATCATGCACTGCTCCTATGCACCGATCTGTCCTGCATGGTACAGTTTGCCTCCTGTAGCTGTAGTGTTCAATGGCCATGAGTTTCTTAAGCAGTGTGTGGATTCAAACTATCCTCTGGTTTTAATTTGTACGGGAGTGGGTCAGTTTCTGATTTCAGCCAGCTTGTGTGTGTTAAGGGCCCTTTGCTTTTACGAGAGAAATACTGTCATTCAACAAGACATCTTGGAGAAGTCCCGCGCAAAGCGATGCACAAGTAAGCGCGCGTGTAAAACCACCACTGCATACTGACTCCAAAACAGCTATTTCCACAATGAACTCCTGTACTCTGAGCTATCAGTACACGGCCACGATTTTCATTGCAACATGGTCTTGAGCCAAACCTGCCCCCTGACACAGTTAATGGTAATTGGCAAGTTGTAAAAGAGCTACAAAAGGTCATGCGGCTAAGTAGTGGAACTTCAATTCATTGTGAGTTCCTTGAGAGCACTAGGAAGAGCAGTGCCTTTTTTTTTACTTGAAAGTTGAGATTTATTTCTTTGCCGTTCCACCTCGCCCCCCACCCCCCAGGATTAACTTGTGTTTCAGATAATTCACCTCTCCGCTCCTCTCTGTTTGACTGCCCAACTGAAGCCGTTTTGGCTTATAAATTTTATAGAGAAATTTGTCTCAACAGGCAGAGTACCACTCACTAATGACATCTGCAGCAGAGAAAAGCCCCAGCTATCCCCAGAGGAAAAGGGAAGCAGGAGGAGGAGGAGGAGGAGGAGGAGGAGGATGGTCACGGCCCATTTCAGAGGAGTGGTAACTTAGTAATGGGGACTTGACAAAGGAATGTAGGGGGTGTGTGTGAAGGTCAAAGGTTTCCCACTTGCTTAGCATGGCCACAGTGCTGTGGTTGCTAATGAGCCTACAATAAAATGGTGTTGAGCAGAGCTTAAATTAAGCATTTACTGCCCACTGAGGTGAGGCCACAGTGTTTCTGTGGACGCAGTGTTTTTTTCCTCTGATCACGAGCATCCCCAAGTATAGTTCCACTGTAGAGTCCAACTATTTGAACAAAAACGTATTTATTCCGATACGGTTAGAATTGTGTACCGTTTCATTCTGGAGGTTAACTTGGAGAAAAAAATGTGAATCTGACAAAACAATCTCCCCACAAGGTCTGCTCAGTAACTGGTCTAGAAATTTCAAACTCTTCATGTGATCTTCCTTGCAGATAGATTAGCCCAGGAAATGTAAGCGTTTGAATTTCATATTATTCTGAGAAATTTAAGATTTTGTTTGGTCAATGTTGGTTTGAATGATTAGAATAAACATCACATCTCAAGTTGTAAGACAACATGGATGCTATGTCCTTAAAGTGGTCAGATAAAATGGAAATTTCACCATGTAGATCTCCTAGCCACCTAAGCAGCACCATCTGCAGAGCGAGGTCATGTGAAATCCCCAGACTTGATACTAAGTGGTCCTATTAGTGATATTTTGTCACTTGTTGTTTCCAAGGTCAAGAATGAACTATCATAAGTCTTAACAAAAGGTGAAGTCTAAAGGGAGAAATTTCCAGAAAGCCTGTATTTCTTTCATAGTTGAGACACTTCCAAGAAGAATGTGTCCAGGTTGGCTTATGCAAAGTGCATTTTATTAGGGAGTGGAAACCATAAACGTTTACCCAGTAGAAAGAAATCCAAGAGAGCATTCCTATCTCATCCCTAATCCAAGACTCATCTGCAAATCCTTAAGGTTGAGTCAGTTGATTATGGGAAAACTTTCCAAAGCAAGGTAGGGAGCGCCCTCTCCCACATGGCTCTTCTTCACATACTGTAGGTAGAAAAAGTGTTTGTAAAAACAGAAAAAAGCAAGCAAGACAGAATGAAAAAGATGATCCATTATGATGGTTGATGAAGATATACACAGTCTTTCCTTGGCTTTCTCAGAATCACGAAGGAGGAAACTCTCTCTGCCCTTTCCTGCCTGAAGGGCCAAATTAAATCATCCAATCTTCTAATCATCTAATCTTCAAACACTGTTTATTTTCGCAGTTCACAGCCGCCAATCAGCATTGGCTGGCTGCATTCTGTTATAATACGGCGGGTTTAAAATCTTTAGTTAACATTGTTGGAGCAGAGTGATTGCCTTAATTGCAGAGGCTGTGGGGATTAGTATGAATCACAGCTATGGAGGAGCGTGAGTTAGCCCAGTGCAAGCTCTGTCTCATTGTCTAGCACTGACAGCACCGGCCCATCCCTGTCAGCCCCAGGGCCAGCAACGCACAAGACGACCTGCCAGGAGTTATGTGAACCCAAAACACTATGGATCTGCTAGTCCCATAGAAACCAAACTCTCGGAGTAAACAGACTGGAGGTGATGTTTGACATAAGGAGAGAGAGTCCTTGTTTAGGGAAGATTTGGAGATCTGTCTCGCGTGTTTCCGATGCGTGTCCTCTCCATGAAAGCCCGAGTGGTGTTTGTGGATGTGTGAGGGTCTAGGCAGAGGAGACAGGGTTAGGTAATGGTTGGATGTAAAACAATGCAGAGTAAAGACTGCGGAGAAACCTTATTATACTTGGCTTTGACAACCAGGTTGATGGCGGGGAGCTGCGCTGCAGTTGCAAACCGTTGCACAATTGATTTACAGCTAATACTTGAGGAGGAGGAGGAGGAGTTTCAAATAGTTCACACTGTGATTATCAGATCAGACACTGATGGCAGAAAGAAACGTCAGCCACTTGTTTCCGTAATCCGCCTTTACTTTGAAAAGGAAACATTGCTCCATCAGTCAAACACAATACATTTACACACCATTCCAACTCATAGCCTGTTCAACAAAAACCCAACTGCTCTCCCAAGTGAAAGCAGAGATTTTTGGTCTTCCTGCTTAGGAAACTGGAAATCCAGTTTGTTCCAACCATCATCGCTGCTCACGAAGGATCTTTTGCTGCCGTGCCACTGCATCCGTTCACACGTGAGGTTCCTGAGCATCGAGGTGATACAGCTCTGCCAACAGTCAGCTCAGGTTCCTTAAAGACTTATGTGTAAAAGAAATGTACAGGGAGCATTCACTGCCTGAACTGTCTGGCAAACAGTATGCTATCCTATTAGACTGTATTATGTTGTCACACAGCGGAGCGTTGTTTGGACTCTACCAAAGTTTGCATGGATGCTGCTCTGAGCATCGCATCGCTCCTAAAGCTGTCAGTCCCTCACGCTATTAAGACAGCTGCTCTTAGTGGGTATTGTTCAGTGGGGAGCTATGGGGACCTGACAGGCCTAAGGAATCTTTTTTCACCCTAAAGAGTCTTTCACTGCTATTGGCCTGAATAGGACCTGCCAATGTCATCCTCTACCCATGGCATTTTTATGGCATAGCTGACATACACACAACACACTCTCGTCATCCCCTCTGTGGCTCTAGCTGGGCTCCCTTTATTCCCGCACTGTATGTCAGCTGGTGTTTTCCCATAGACATGAATCGGAGGAGATCTTTTCCAGGCAGCGCCACTTTATCTTGGAATTACTCACGCAAACACTCACACAGAGACACACACTCTGTGAGCGATGGGCGCACAAATAAAGACAGATGGGCAGAGAGAATCTCTTTCCTTCCCTCTCTCTCTCACTCATGCAGGTGCACAGGCTATCACACACACACATGCACACACACCTTCTCACACACACACTGCTCTATACACACCACTCAGACAAAAGACCCTTGATTACTCAGCTAGTGGATGCACCACTGATCACAGGCCAGTCCTTTTACAAACTGGCCTATTATGCGGTGTCAGCGTGGGGTGGAAGTGTTGCAAGGGCCCGAGGCAGTGTGGCTGTTAAGGGCTGAAGGCTGAGAAGTGATCCCATGCTGGGCTGCCTAACGAGAGGGCAGGTCAGCCATTAAATGGGCACTAATGCGGGAAATTGGAGGCCATTAGGCGTTTCTTTGTTGTTATGCCTCTGTGTGGCTAGTTAGACTCTTGAAAAAGGAAAGGCCTTATTAGCCCCCACATGAAGACATAGAGGGAATATATGGGCCATTTCGCCTGGGCTGCTGCTGGAGGCTGCTGCAGCTTGTAAGGCCGTGTGCACATGAATGTAATGTACATTTGGAGTATTGTTAATGTGTCAAAGGTTTTCCAATCATATCTGTGTTTTCAGTTTATCTCTAAAAGTTTTCAGGCTAATAGGACAGTAGGAACAGTTTCTTATTAGGTGTCTTTGTTCCATCTCTACTATCAGCCACATCAGTCAGCTTAATGCTACTTCAAACGAATGACTTTCTGACATATATGGATCAAGAAACACCAGCCGGTTTAGAGTTAAAAAATTGGATCCTATGGTAATCAGACATCTGAAAACACATGATATTCCTATGTTTTTTCCCCGCGAAAAGCTAAATTTCCCCATTCACACCAAAATATGAGGCCATATATTTATTATGTGGATTGAAAATGCAAGCTTTATGTGTATCCAGGTTTTAAAACAGAAAGAGACATGATGCCTTTACAAATGTATTTGCTCTAGTATATACATACATGGCCTGAGCATCCTGCCTCAGTACTGCCAACACATGTCCTGACATGATAAAAAGGGGACATAATAAAAACAATATGTAATATTGCATCAAATATTTGTCCATTTTCGTCATATTTTTATGCAGACTGTACATTTTGTACTACTACTAATGTATACTGAGAAGTGACTTGTAGAAGGATCTGTATAGATATTGAGTTGTTTCCTGCTCTGCTGACATTTGCTTTGCAGTTTACTGTAAATCCGTTGCTTAACATTAACCTTCGCTCCGATGTTAATAGTTTCATGAGGGACCTCTGCTTGCTCTGAGACGAGGTGGTTCTCACAGCTCTTTAATTGCTTCAGTCAGATAATCTGACTACATTTTATCACCCACTGACAGAACATGCACCGTAGACTCTGCCTGCACTGGGAATTGCATAATTTGACCAAATATGAGAAAACATCTGTGTGTTAAATTATGAAATAAAGAAAGGCGAAATAAATAAACAGCTTGACTGATATGAAAAAGGGTCAGACAAGTGTGTAAAGGCTGCCTGATGGAAAATGGAAACTGTCCACTGGAAATCAGTCCTCACCGCATATTTAATCTGCCTTTGATAACCCTGCTCAACTGATGAATATTCTGTATGACTTGATCTCAATTAGCCAAGTCTCCTCGAGTCAGGCCTCAAATTTAACAAGCAGCAGGCCAATCTCTTTCCCGTCCTCTGTCATCCTCATCTTTTCTTTTCCCATCTTTTTTCTCTATCCTTTCTGTTCCTTATCTCTCTCTGTATTCTCCTGATTCTTTCTCTCTCTCTCTCATCCTTAGTACAGTGAGGCAAACTGCTTATTAAAAATACTGTGGCTGTGAAACATGGCCTTCTTTGGGAGCAGCTGAGATCCAGAGTTTAGCTGGGGTCATTAGAGAACGAATGAAGAGGGCTATAGGGCTCACAGGGGGCTAAAGTGCTGCGGCTAATTGGCTGCAATAAAGGAATTAAATTAGCCAGATATAATCTCTGCAGCGGGCGCCTCATCCTCCTTTCCCTTGCCTCTTCCCACTCACACACAGCCTCGATCCTTCACCCCATAGTTTCATGGCATTCCCAGGGTGCTCCCCCACACACCGACCAGGTCCACACACCCAGACGTGTTGACCTTAAACTCCCCACACACTTCAAACATCTTGCACCACATACCATTATCACTCTCTCCCACTTGTTTCTTTGTTTGCTCTCTGGATGTTTCTCGCGCTGTGCAGGTTGCAGCACTGTGTTTCAGCAAAAATACAATATTTTGACCTACAATTAATGCCTTCCTGTTTGTCGGAGAGAATTTTGTCACAGAGGAGTTTGGTTTTGTATTTATCCTAACTTCAAAAGTTTACAGATCTTGTATGTAATTGAAAATTCTAACATTTACTGTAGTTGCTACTAGTATTTTCAGCACATGTTCCAAGTTTTGTGTGTGATGGATTCCTGTTTTAGAAATTGTATGGATTTTATTTATACTGACACAAAAAAATGTGTGGTGAAAACATGCCACTTAGCAGCATTTTAGGCAGAGAAGCTGATTGTATATTTAAGGAAGAGCACAGATTTTCTTAGTCTGTATGAAGATAATTTACAGTTTGATAATGTGTTACTTAATGTGTATTGTTTTTTATTCTTTTGTAAAGCAATTAAACATATTGTGGCAACAGATAATAAAAGACAAATGATTTGCTTGTTTAAAAGGATTAATTGCGCTGGCAATGGCAAAGGACATTTATTTAAACCCATAATTGTATGTAAAGAGAATGTCAAACACAAAACACTGAGTTGAGCGCTTCATCTATCATCTCAATCCCTCAAATGCCCTCAATTAGCTCTCATTTTATTTGGAAATTCCCGCCTTTATCATGCCAGTGTGTCAACAAAGACAAGAATAGCGGTAGAATAAAAAGCATCATTGTTCTAATTTATAAGACACTAAATAAACAGTTGCCGTGAGACTGATTTATAAATTGACATGTAATATTTGGGTACAAAGTGAACATATATTTCTTTAATTTCACACCCTTCAGTGTTTTGGTTCAGCACTTATTATGGAGGCTTTTTAAAAAAGAAAAATGAAATTCTTCAGTTGTTTTGGAAACAGTCATTATCAGAAATAATAGGCTTCATAGTGTAATTCTATCGTCTGTGAATCACATTTTCTTCATTCGTGTGGTCCGACATCAGTCGAAGAAGAGGCACTACAGTTACTTGTCACGACGATAATGTTTTTAAATCACTCCTCCCTGAGAAAATATCAACACAGAATTAATATGGCCACAAAATGATTGTTTGTGATGTCTGCGCTCAAGAATGAATCCCAGACATTAGGGGATCATTCCGGTGTTGTTGTTTTTTTTGTCACTTTGTGCTAATTGTTGAAACGGTGTTCCTCTACTTATAGTAGCATTGTTCCTGCTTGTGTCTGTTCTCATAGTTTATACAACAAAGCAAATATTTTTTGAAACACTGAAACCAGGATTTTACATTATCATGATTATTATTTCATTATTTTACTGATGCTTCATTATGTTGCACGCTGCCTCCAACCCAAGTGACTTCATGGCATTTACGTCTTGTGTGTTTGTGTGTGTGTGTGTGTCACATGATCACACACTGGATCTCTGAAATGCGAAATGGATCCATGTGGGGTTTTGTGTTCAATGCACATCTGATCCTATGTTTGGCCATGTCAAGCAGCAAACCTCCCAAACATTCCCGGCATGTGTGTTATGTTTCCCCATCGACCCCCAGAGAGAGAGAGAGCAGGCTGCGTGTATGTGTGTGTGTGTGTGTGTGTGTGTGTGTGAGTGATTGTGGAAAGGGCAAAGAATGAGAGATGCTTTATTGACTACCATGATTTAATTTAATGCATGTACCATACAGCAGTATAGGGGGTACCAAATTGTTCCAGATATTTTGGGGAGACAGTTAATGAAAACATTTGCAAAAAATGAGTCTTGGTGAATATAATACTTTGAAAGTAATCTCTCTCTCTCTCTCTCTCTCTCTCTCTCTCTCTCTCTCTCTCTCTCTCTCTCTCTCTCTCTCTCTCTCTCTCAATCCCTTCCCAACCCCAAACACAGCAAAAGCAAAAAGGACACCCAGTCTTTTTTCATTTTCTCTTGAGGGGGTTTTTGAAGTTAATCTGATTACTGCTGGGAGTGCCCATAGGATTAAAAGTAAACTGTTCATGTGCAGACTCCCCTTGGTGTTTGTTTAAAAGCTGGGGACAGAATAGCGGAGCTCCTGCCGGTCCCCTGCTCGCAGGCGGCTGTGTTGAGTTTTGGTTTTCTGTCCTGTTTGGGTGAGCGGTCGAGGTGATGGCAGCGGGGGGAGGTTGACATCTTCTGAGAGCCGTGTAAATATGTCTGCGAAATCTTTGCCAAAGCCTGCAACCTCCCCAGACCTCACAAAAAGACCGGGCATTTCTATTTGATAAAGGTGTTGATGACAGAGAAGACCATAGTGGACACTTAGATAATATATAATATAGATATATGAGCTATCCCTTTTGAAGTTTTCTGATATTTTATGTAGCTCTTTTTTTACTTGCGCCTTTACATGCAGGGTGCTGAGCAGCCAGCGACTATGACAACAAGCACAATCCAGCATGTGGATTTGGCGTTAAAGTGGCAGACATCAGCAGCTTGAGTGTCTCTTTAGAACAAATCAAGGCTGTGACCAACATTGCTCAATTACCAGGCTTATCGTAAATACGATGAGCTTAAACCCTCAACCTCAAGCTCCATTGCTTGAATTTTCCCTCTCATTAGCAGAGGGAAGGCTGCCTCTGTGCTGCTGCTAGACTGAGGTCAGTTGATAGAGGCTGGGAACCACTCAAAGAAACTAATTAGCCAACTTTCCAAAACACACTCAAGACACTTCACCGAGGGCCCTGTGTTTCCGAGGATGTGCAGGAAACAGTGATGCCCGATAAACAAATCAGTTTCCTGCTAAATTCTGCAGTTAGAGGTTTAAATAGAGGCTAGGCTAAAATGCTACTTTTCGTCATTTCAGATAGCTGGGGTCCACATTACAGGAGGTGTTGAAAAGATTTGGGTAAGCTTAATTTTATCCAGCTAATTCAATTACGCTTGTTTTAAAGGTATCACTTCACACTTCTTTTTACTGCTCACCTGGGGGCGGTTACAGCTGGCCACTGACTCACTAATCCAGCCTGAAGCAGTTAACTTGATCGAAAACAGGCCAAACCTTTTAGGGTCTAGAAAAGCAAACGTAGTCTTTGTTAACATTAATTATCAAAGAACAATTTCAGCACATTGTCATTTACAAAGCTACTCAAGTTGTGATCAATTTAATGTCTTACACAACAAACAGTTTAAGGTAATTTGTTTTTTTTGCCTCTCATTTCTTCATTTTATTTCAATATTTACAGTTATTCTAATTCTTATGTGATACCATTTATCGTTATAATATTTACACACAATTGTTGAACCACAGGAAGCTAGGTGCACACTCATCTTCAAAGTGCACCTGGTGCACTCGGCATGTGTGTGTGTTTTGGTGTGAATGGCAGCAGTGGCTTTTGTTTGCTGTGAAGGTGTGAGTGAGCTGATTGCTTGGATGAAATAAACTACAGCTCGGCTTTTGTGTCTCCTCTGAAGGGCAGAAACGCTGAATCCTGCGGGTTGTAAAGAGCAAGCGTGAGGAATGTTGTGGGCTTGTGTGTGTGTGCGTGTGTGTGTGTGTGTGCACTAATGGTCCTCTTTGCCATTATTTGGCACTGTTATCACTGCTGTCCTCCTGAAAACAGATGTCAGGTATTTCAACAGCCACAGAGAGCAGTGTTTCCTGAGTTGTTCATTCTGAATGTGTCTTTGTGTCTTTTAGGAAAATGAAAACCTCCGCTTCTAGTCCTGGGACTGATACAGTCCCTTCTTCTCTGGAATGTTTTGTTGCATAGGATGTGAAAAAACTAAAAAAACAGCTGTGTATCTCAGTTTTTAACTTTTGGATGGTACCAGGAATGATCTCGCTTGCGACATGTTTTATATCAGAGTGGTCCAGTTTAATTTTCCTTCAGAGAAAATAGGCTGTGGCTGCTGCTTCAGTATAAATGCATGATGCATAACTTTTAATAAAACCTCTACCACTGTATAAAGCTTTTCGCAGGTGAGAGAGAGGATGTGGTTCTGTTTAAATGAGCAGGTGCTGTTGTTTTGATTTGGAAGTTAAAATTCACATTAATCTGTGTTTTGACTCAGATTTCCTGCCAGGAGTGAATATTTATCAAGCTGCTTTTGTTCTCTTGGCTTGATGAAGGTGTTTCCACAACACAACAAACTGAAAATCAGAAACAAACTGACGTTTATACGTAGGAATGCATATGTGGTCGATGACAAACCCAAACAAGTCTTGTGTGAACTGTGGAATTCGGTCGACCAGCCAAGTCTATATATAAAAAAACATACATAAAGTTTAACCAATCATATCATAACACACATGAGAATAAGTGATCTTTTTTTAACATGGCACATGATGTGACAAGAATGAACACAGCTCACTGATGTTTATTTGCTTTGTGATAATCACTGCATGGAGTACTTATCTGCCTACACATACAGCAAAACCACCACATTACTGTGTGCTAAATCTGATGCAAATCTACACTGAGATGAATAAATACCAGCAGTAAAGAAGACTTGCTGAAAGAAAGGGCTGAGAATATAGTGTCCTGTGTGATTTGGGTATTTCATCCTGAGTGACATGTAATGTTATCTTTGATTGTTTACTTGATAGGGAATTATGAACTCTACTTGATGTTTAACACTGAGGCCTCTGAATGACAAAGGGTTGTTTTATAACACCCCAGGAAACCTGATTAGCTCATGCCAGACAAATTGCGAATTGGCTTACAAATCTTTCTTAATTAAATGTGCCTTATGTGGACAAGGCTGTGATGATGGTGCTTTATGGGATCATACCAACAATAATTTCTCAAGTTGTTTTCAATACATTTGATTGTAGAATGTAAGGAATATTGTGTGAACAAGCTTATGCCCAGTGTCAGTGAGTTTAGATAAAGTGCTTCTCACTCGTTCCCATTATCTGACACAACACCTGGTGAAGTGTGATACAGTCCAACACACTGTGGCCTTCTGCCCCAAACCTTCACATCCAGCTTGTATACTGTCTCTACGTCAATATCCTATATGCCTCACAGGACAACTGCATTATTTTCAGTGGCGCAGTGTAGTCCGGCAGACTAGAATTCCCCTGTCTTCATTTAGGGAGGGTGTGACGCAATCTTTGTAGCGTAATACAGACTTGTCTGCTAGTTTCAGGTCTGCTGTACTCCTCTCTACACAGATCCCTGTTACCTGTGGGCGGTCTCATAGAGGATCTTTCACCAACTGTGGCTCAGAGCTGGAGCAGAGAGACTGAACCTGGCCTTGGCATTAACAGGCTGGACTGACAGCTAGCTCAGGTTTTTTAAAAGGCAGTGACACAGATCAGCTGTCTATAAGAATCCATTGTGTTATCAGTTGATCTCTGTGAATACAAAACGTGCTGATTTAGTCCCAAAATATCTATGAATGAAATAAAATTGAATGCACTTTTATCCCTCAAATCTCAGCAGTTTTGTACGGAGACACACACTATCGGGCTATGGCTATCTGTGGGCTTTAGGGGTTTTCCAGTCTGCTCTATTGTCTGAAAATATAACAACATGAGTCATACACAGGTGTAAATTTAGCCTAAGACAACAATGAAAACATCAGATATGTATCACTTTAAAGAAAGGACAGATCTAAATCCAGTGAGCTGAGTTCACATGACACAGGGGTAAAGATTGCTTTTAACCTGAATTTATTAAGGTGTTATTTTCCCAGAAAACTTAATGAAATTATCATCATCTAGTGGTCTTGTGGCATAAAATCTTTTTTCTATACTGGTGCTTTAGACATACTGGGGAAGCAGAGAAGGAGAACAAGCAGAGACATATTACTAATTAAACCCCTGCTGTCCTGAAGGAAAGACAGAAAGCCAAGTCACTACTGACAGTGTGAGTGTGTGTGTGTGTGTGTGTGTGTGTGTATTTTGGAAAATATATTGTAATTAGGTCCTTGGAGTGGTGAGAAGGAGACTCTGGGGTCTCCAACAGACACACACACCCAGAAACTCACACTGAACACACAAACTCACACAAACACACACAGACACCAGTGAGAGCCAGGTTAAGGGATGCTGAGGGAAGTGAGAGCTGCCCTCCTTCTTCCTCCATTATGAAGGGCAGATGATGAAAAGAGTCTTGTGTAGAGGTGGTGCAGAAAAACATGGGCAGATGAACCAACCAGGGGACCCCAGTTGGAACCAGATAACCCCCATTTCCATATGTACACACACATACAGTACAGTATGTACCCACACACAGTAGAGCCACAAACTGTATCAGAAGTGTTGCCGTTAATAATGCATGAATGTGTCTGTGGTGGTGGTGGTGGAGGCCTGGTGGCTTAGACGGCCGGCGTTAATGAAGTTGGGCATGTCTGCCTCACTCCGCTGCCAGAGAGTCATGAATAAACATCAGCCAGCTAATTAAACTCAGGGCTGGCAACTGTACTCATCAGTAAACAAGCGGCAGCGAGGGGTCTCGCACATGCTCACAGGGATTCGCAGGGAATGGAGGAATGGTAATATCAGGCCTTCACTTTCTGTTTAGTACAGTTTGGACTCTGGAGAGCATGAGAGGACCTTGAGGAAAAGAGACAGAGAGAGAGAGATAGAAAAAAGGGAGTGAGGAGTAGAGAAGTATTTGAGTAAGAGACAGACAACTGGAGAGAGGTAGAAAAAGGAGGCAGTGCTTGGCCACATTTTTAGAGATGATTAAACTCTCTCACCTTCCCTCAGTATCTATGGCGGCCCGGCATAGAGTCAGATTTCAGTCTTGTAAATGCAAAAAAAAAAGTCCTGGAAATGACAGGACTGTGATATTTCACAGCCACAGAAATTATACATTTCTGATTGGCTGGCAGATTTCTATTAAAATTAGTATCAATAGTTTAAAATTAAAAAATAGTGCACAGGGTACTATAAATAAATGAGGTAAGGTATTAGGTAAAGGTCACAAGTTAAATGAAACCCATCATGACTTAAACTGACTGCAAATAAACTTAAATAAAGTGCAGATGACAGTGAATAACGGACTTGCGTCGGGCAATTCCTACTGCCGAGGTCATTGCTTTTGCATGTCAGAACATTTACTAATTAAATTAGTTTCTTGTTGATGACTGGAACAAATTTTGATTTTCACACTAATTGAACCATTCTGCATCTTGTTATGTTTCCTCCACAGCCTGTAACTGTAACCTTCACGCCCGAAGGTGTCGATTCAACATGGAGCTGTACAAGCTGTCAGGAAGGAAGAGCGGAGGGGTCTGCCTTAACTGTCGCCACAACACAGCCGGACGCCACTGCCACTACTGCAAGGAGGGCTACTACAGAGACCTGTCCAAACCTATCTCACACAGGAAAGCCTGCAAAGGTACAGTGCTCTCGTTATGTTTGTCTTTTCTGGCCACCACACTCACCTCTCTCCCTTTTCCTGAGCAGTCATTTGGCTTTTACAGAAATCTTTTAACCTGCCTTTGCAGTGACGTGATTGGAATTCTTTAAAATTTCAATTGCATACCAAGCTTAAGATAGTAGAAGAAGTCAGTCCACCGAGGGAAAGATTTTAACATACATGTTGTAAAACAAACTAACTGAAATATTGCTCTTGAAACTTTCATCAAAATATTTACCAAGACATGTATAGCAACATTTACATACTCAATACCAGAAACTACTGAGATTATTTATAAGTCTGATATGAAACAGTTTTAGATGAATTACAGGAAGTGGGGGAAGCCAGCTGCCTTTTCATTCCTGAGCCTGTCTTGGCCTTGTCTCCTTCTGTCAGCGGAGATGAGTTGGGGGGTCTGCTGGGATTGTGGAGCTCTTGGTGGTATGGGCGCGTCTCATCGACAGTTGAGTTATTTGGCCTCGCTCGAGGGGGAGGTGGGGGGATGACAGGACAAGCAAAACAAACAGAGCTGAAGTGTGAAGTGATCCCCGGTGCAGGTCAGAGATGAATGAGAACCCAGGACGATCGGTGGAAGGGCTGCAGGACGGAGAGAAAAGGAAAGGAGGAGACAAAGCGAAACTCAGGTTCAGAGGGGTGGCAAGAGAGTGAAAGATGGGAGGGAGGGGATGAAGAAGAGGAAGAGAGGGAGGACAAGAGGAACACGCCCCCACGCAGGTGTGCTCACTACTAAGTGCTGAATGAATTGCCTGCCATCAGCCCTCACCGTAGCTAATAAGGGTCAAAGAAAGAGAGGAGGAGGAAGAGGAGGAGGAAGAGGATGGGGGGTGATTGAAAAGAGAGAGGGTATGTTTTCTCACCTCTTCTATAGCTGCAGGGAAAGATAACAAGAGCTGAATCCCTGTGCAAACAAGCCCAGAAACACCTCAGAGCCGCTCGGTATACATACAGCTTGTGCACACTTAGGCAGACACAGGCATACCTGTTGGAGCATTTCAGAGTGCTCACCTCCAAAGGCAGTCCATGAGGAAATATTAGCCGCCTGCTGATAGTTTCAGCCTGAGTTTTCTCACATCATTCACCGGGGAGTAAATAAATAAACCGGCCAATCAGTCAGTTTGACAAAAGGCAAGTCTGACGAGTGAAACATCTGCAAAGGAATCTGATGTTGAGTTAAGACAGTGATTTGCAAAGTTGTTTTTTTGTTCAGCTGCACTCACGACTATTACAGCTGATACCGCTCATAAAAAAAAGAGATCTGTCCTCAGTGGTATAATTGTGATCCTTCAGTTCCTAATTTTCAGCTTTTTCCCTTTGCAGAAAGTGCATTTGCAACGATGACATGCTTCATGCTGCTGTAACAAAAACATTTGTCAAACGAACGTAAAAGATCGTCACACATGTTGCATTTAGTCTCATTAAATTCCTGACACCCTGCGACCATACCAAGCACGTTTCATTCTCCGCATGAACAGAACTTCCTAACAAAGCTCTCTGACAAATGCACCCATTTATTCAGCCCTGCAGCCGCTCATGAGCGATATTCCTAAACTGACATTAACACCTTTTCCGTGGCTCTGGGCACATTCTCATGTCGAGAAGGAATGCAAACACACATTCATCAAGACGGGACGTTGTGTATCATTAACCCCTATCCTCCGCTGCGTCTGCCAGGCTAGCTAATTGTGAAGGTTTAACCTCTTTTTTTGTTGTTGTTTTTACATCCCTTCTCATGTGTCTAAGACTTGATTCTTTCAGCATCCCATAACTCACTTTCAGGGGGGGTTTGCTTCCCTTAACAGAAAAGGGTTAGATGCTTCAGGGTCCTGCTGTGCATTTGACCACAGAATTAAGACTTATTAAATATGTTTACTTGCTGGCAAAAGATGCAGTTTATGATATACAGTAGATAAAATATTAATGCAGAGCATGAAAGCATAATAGCTTTTGCTAATTAGGAAGATCTATGCTAACACACAGTGAGTATTTTTATCCCGTTTTTATGGTTTTTATATTCATGTCTGGTAAATAATTCAATCACATTTGAATTAGTCATTATTTTATATTAGATATTGACTCTATTATTTATCATTATATCACAATTTTCTCTAATGCCATAAGCATTTGATCTGTGCATTTTTAATCAGCAAACAAATGATTAATCCTGCATATTTCTGATGACTGCTTTTCATTACTTTTTCATTGCCTACACTTGTGAGCCTTTAATTTTGCTAGCCACTGAAATGAGAGGCCTTGAAAGCAAGCAGGCAACATTTGGGTCTCCAGCTGAGATCAAATCCATGATTGGTTTTGTTGTAGAACCTCAATTAAACCAAAAGAACATGAGTGGAAACCTCAGTTCATGTGACATTGAAATGTTTTTTACCATAACTAGAAAACAGCCTGCCCACAGTAAGAAAAATCAGCTTCCACTGATGTGGAAATCTGCTGTCATTCGATGATGATGACTAATTCTATGTTGGGAAACTTTGGATAAATGAATCATGAAGTGAAAGCCAAAACAGCAAGTCAAAAACTGTGAAAAATGCACCTGGTATGGACCTCTGTGCATCTGGATATGTGGGGCTGGCTCTGTATTTTATGTCTAAGTTCAACTTGTGCTACTGATTTGGAGTCTGACAGGAGCTCGGCCTCCTTCATCTTCATGTCCTCTATGCATAGATTCTGTCTCTGTGCAGGCTGCTTTCCTGGTCTTTTCTTACTCTCCCTGGCACTATAACATTCTGCTAATGTGACATGTAAATGTAACACTTCGTTTTTGTAACCATAATTACACTACATGTGTGTATTTCACTTTTAAAGACAATGTCAGAAATATCTGTATCAAACTTGAATTAACTGTTTCTTTAGAGTCACTGGATTGCTTGTCTTTCTCAACACTTCGATAATGTTTAAAAAACTTCAATCCCATTTTTATTATTTTTTAAAGAGAAAATGATAGGTTGATTAATCAATTAGTCGACTGATAGTCAATTGTTCATTAATTTAGTCTGTAATTTTCAGTAAACATGCCAAACATGCTCTGCTCTCAGTTTCTCAAATGGGAAGATTTGCTGTTTTATATATCTTGGTGTTTTGAAAACAAATAATCTAAGACTCCCACTTGGACTCTGAGAGCTTTGTAATAACAATCTTTTACTATTTTCTGACATTTCAAAGACCAAAATATGGATTAATTTATTAGAAAAAAATAGTCATTAGTTGCAACTGCAATTATTATTCTGATGGCCGTTGATGTCATTTTCATTACTCAAAATCAGCACCGCCATGCACAATTTCGCTGTCATTAACCTGTGGCCCATAAATACAGAATCAGTGTGCTTTGTAAGTTCCATGCACCTTTATTTCATAACAATTAGATATGATTTATGATCGCGTTATTGTTATGAGATAATGAGAGTCTCATATCATAGCAGGAGTGCAGTCACGTCATATCCTCATTACATCAGAGTCTCCAAACTAGTGTATACTAAATCATCTCACTCACACTAGAAACTGACTTCGGACTACTTCTCATTTTCTGCTGCCTCTCACTGAACTGAAATATAAACACATTTCATCATCATTTATAAAATTGTCAGCTTACACAAACGGTTTTGTTCAATTTAATCCATGAAATTTGCCAGAGTTTATGCACCTCCCACCTCTCCCAGCCCTCTGTAATTATAAGCAAACACTGTCCAAATTCTACTGAGGTATACAGTTACATCAAAACAGACTTACAAAAAAAGGATCTGAGGTAATTACCCCAAGCTGACAAACGATATGAAGCATGAACTGTTTCTTTTGCCAATAAAAACATTCTTGCCAACTATATTTGGAAAGTTACAAATGAAGATTTTAAAGATGTGTAATTGTATTACATGGTCTCTCTCTCTCTCTCTCTCTTGCTCTCTCCCTCTGTTAATAAACTTACCACACACAGCTGCTTTTTCCCTACGTCAAACACCTATATGTGCTGTCAAAGTCTCGCCCTGCCAAATTCTCTCAGATTTACCACATCATAACTCAGGATAATTCAATGAAACTCAAACCACAGAACTAATTTCTGTCCACTCCTCAAGCAGCATGAGCGCTGCTCCGAAGAGACAGCAATTAAGAGGTTTGGTTATTTATTGAACTCAAAGAGAGAGAGAGCCTTTTGCTGTGCAGCTTTTCGAAGTGAATTTGTGCCGTAGCAGTGCGGGGCAGGTCGAGGAGCACAAGAGTTTGCTTTTATATGCGTAATACAATCCTCCCCGAAAAGCAGCTCATTTCCATAGGAGGCCATTACGAGTAAAAGAGAGCGGCTGCTTATCCAGTGCAGAGTGAGCTGTGCCCGGTGGCTGCATTTACACGGCAAAAACGTATAACTTCACCCCTCATTGAGTAGGAGTGTAAACACAGAATATGTTTCAAGCTGCTCTTGTTTGTGTCTTTAACCGTTTGAAACCTCTGAATAAAACACACTGAGTGCATTTGACAAAGAAATGAGGTTAACTTTAAGAAGGTGAGATTTGAAAAGACTATCAGATGCAGCACTCTGGGTGGTCTTTGAATGTTTCTGACATATATAGCTGAGATAACAAATGTCACTTCGCAGTGATTAGTCAACATAGAGTTTAATCAGCTGTCTGTTATCTCTGTTTGTCACCTTCGTACTGATTAGAAACTCCTGTCTTAACTTTATTTTGACAGTAAAACATTGATTTCCTTAAGAAACCGGGTTCATAACTACACAAAAGGTCTTCGCCAAATAATGAGCCCTGCTTTTGATTGGTCCTCCTCAGAGGATCATCTAAACTTAATAAAATCAAGGTTGAGCAGGTTGGCACTGGTTGTGTGACTGATGGATGAAATTCAGGCTTTCACTTTCGAATCCGAACATCAACCGTCATATAATTGTGCCGGTCAGTGGGATGATGAGGAACATATTTTGCATACAGAGGGAAATTAGGCTTTGATTGAGGGATGGTCTTTTTCAATCAAAATAACATGCTAAAAAATCTACTCCCCTCTCCTCAGCATATGTCTTCCATTGATACAGTAGGGTTTTTTTTCATTTTTATTGACCACATATAAAATGTTTTCTGCTTGGGATTTGAAAAATATTGTTTTTCATGACTTAACTTTTAGCGTTGGATTTCCATCGGGTGTGCTGATATCGGCATGTTTTCAATTAGAACAACACGCATGTGCACCAAACATCATACAACAAAATAAGCTCACTTCCAGCATTTTAGATTCGCTCTGTGGCCAAAAGCATGACCGTTCGGGGCCAATGCAGGATATTATTCTGATCAGTAAAACACTAAACACAACAACAAGACACACCCTCAATTAGATAAACATGTCATTTAGAGAGCTGTTTATGTATAGTGCAACAACCCAATGGCACTATCTCCTTCTGCTCTCCAAAGATACTTGTGGAGGAACAGAAACCTAATTATAATAGAACACAGGCTCGGGTAGCTTGGCTTTGCTCCAGGGCCAACAAATTATTCTTATTGGCACAGAACAAACCAAATAGGGGGAGTGGAGTTCAGACTTCAAACACCAGACTTATGGTAAACGATTGGCAGAGTTCGAAATTCTCCCATTGTGCAATCTCAGACTTGACTGCCTGCCTTTGAAAAAGCCTTCCACTCTCACCATTAACCATGAACATTTTTCATTCTTTTATTTGCAACTCTCGGCGCCATGAGCTTCTCTTAGCGTTAGGAATTTTGTCTTCATCTAGAAACATGACAGTTACACAGGCCTAATCCCTTAGACTCCGTTCTATGTTGTTTGAAAAAGACTACGAGTTCCCTTTTATACACACACTTACACTTCTTATCATAAACTTCTGTCACTTTTCCTCGCTGGAAGTGTTGAGACAAAAAGGGCCTCTTGCTCTCTTGTACCCATATCTCCCTGAGTCATCTGTAGTAGCCATGAAGCTGAGCACACAGCCACTTATCCGTTAAGTGGACACCCACTTAAAGCAGAGACTCTCACTCACACCTCCAGAGAAAGCCAGTCCTTTCGCCAACAGGTGGGTCGTCCAGCCAGGGAGTCAGACAATTTGTCATCCAAAGCAGACAGCGAGTCAGGCAGTCAGTCAGCCCTCAAGTCGACGGGGAGGACCAAATGTGGAGGAGGAGAGGGAGGCTGGATTGTTTCCCACCTGCACACCATGTGCTGTGCACCTTGATTTACTGGCAGGCTTGAGGCTCTGAGCTGTGGCTACCAGACAGATGCTCTTAAAAATATAAACTGAGCTCTCTGAAGCTCCAACCAGAAACGCACTTTGCCCTCCTGAGCCTCAAACTCCTCTGACATATTCTTAAATTTACAGGCCTGAAGACGTGCTGCACTGGCCTCAACGCTGTTTATTGGGCTTAGGCCGTGTGTGCGTGTGTGTGTGTGTGTGTGTGTGAGTGTGTGTGCGTACACCCCACTGAACTAGACACAACTAAGCAATGAAAGCGGTGACAGATTGGTCTGATAAAGGTACCAATAGATACACACACTTTTAAGGAGGCTTCTTTGAGTCTGATAAGAAGGACAAACAGCACAAGTACTCTCGCACACACAGAGGAGAGATAAGAGCAGCAACAGAAGCTGAATCACAGGAAACAGGCAATAGAGATAAAAGCGAGAGAGAGTGTGTGATAGAGAGGAGAGAAGAGGAGGCATATTGAAACAAAAATTATGGACTTCACCTTAGGATAGAATTCTCTTGTAGTACTTCACACGTTCACATCTCACAAAGCAACAACTGTGTTGTTTCCAAGAGTCCAAGGTCAATCATAAAGAGAACAGATTCGGTATTACATTACCACTTTACAGCAGTCTTTTCCCTGAGGCTTGCTGTAATGTGGATCTCCCAGAGAGCGTGTCACTCAAACAGCCTGGTGGAATAACAACAGTATCAACGCTCTAACCCTAACCCAAAGTAAAGATGAAGAACATATTACATTATAGCTCGTAACAGTCAAACAGACACAATCAAATAACAACTGTTGCTTACATTATTTAATCTAATACCCAGTAGACTGTATGCATAAGATACATTATTAATTAACTAAGTTCTTTTGACATTTATACATATTAAACACTCAATTCAATGCAATGGGCCAAAATGAACAGATTGTTTTGAAGCTGTAATTTTGGACTGTGGGCTGAACAGTCTGTGTGGTTAAAAGCAAAACAGGCCAAACCACTAAATACCCCCACAAACCTCAAAGTACATAATTCAGCTTCGCCCTTTGAAGGCTTTGAGAGTGACAAGTAACACAACGCAGGAAAAAAAAATCTTTGGGGAGGGGATTGAGCAGAGCCGGCCCAACCCTGAGGTTGAAAGTCAGCATTGCTGGTTTTCCATAGGAAATATATATAACACATGGGGTGAGGAATATAGTGGTGAGAGTTTGGTGAAAAACGCTGTTTTCGACTTTGTAGGTTTTTGGAATAAAGAAGTGGAAATGATGATTATCAAGACTGTTCTGGTCTGGATCAGACTGTTCGGATTTACTGTGTGGACTGTGTTTAAGATTATTAATTCAACCACCTGTCCTCACCAGAGCCACTACTATTTGTGTCCAAAAATAGATGAAAACAAACAACTCTGAGATAACTATTATTCAACGCCGATTTCAAACCTGACAGGGGGTTTTGGCTGTGAAATAAATTAGGGGCTTGGGTTTGGGGAGAGCATTTGGAAAATGATTACATTCCTGAAGCATATGTGTTCGATAGACCCCCCAGTTTTTGGAGGAAGTGTGACAGACGTTTTGGGCTTGCGTTCAAAGCCCGGCAGAAATCAGAACCAGGCAATTAGGATTATCCTCCATTATTTTATCATTCGGTAAACATACACAACCCTTTTCTCTTTGCCTCACACATACAGCTGCAGTCCCACAGAGCTCTCACACATTGCCATACAGACACCAAGGCCAAACAGCCAGATTCACATGCAGAACACACACACACACACACACACACGTAGATATGAAAGTTTCATGCTAATTAGCTAATTAGAAATCAACACTAAAATGTCAAGAAATGTCTATAGAGAATGTTGCTTCTTTTTACTCAAGATGCCATACTTGCTTCAAAATGAGCGTGGTGCGGTGTTGGGCCTGAGTAAGTTCTGTCTGTCTGTGCACGCCTTCACCTGTCTCTCACTACTCTATTATTGTAGCCACCACTGCTGTCATTGCTGCTGTGTACCCACCTGCACTCTCTATAGATACTACATGTTTGTATCTCCCCACATGCGTGTGTGCGTGTGTGACCACTCACTGTGCCTCTCTTTCTTCCTCTGTTTCCTCACAGCATGTGATTGCCATCCCGTGGGTGCTGCTGGCAAAACCTGTAACCAAACCACAGGACAATGTCCCTGTAAAGACGGCGTGACTGGTATCACGTGCAACCGCTGTGCTAAAGGCTACCAGCAGAGCCGCTCGCCCATTGCCCCCTGCATAAGTACGTGGAACCAGTCTTTACCATTATCTGCCTCACTGTAGGACATTGTTGTCCTCAGGTCTATTACACACATTTGAAAGGGAGGGACACACCAGACACTACATTACTGCTGATACAGACAGGTGCATTTTCAACACATAGCACATAATACGGTGTGCTACACAAACACACACTGTAAGAGCAGATACTCCTACACTGCTTAAATCCTCTCATCCTTTTCTTCAGACAAGTGCTTAGTGTCCGACTGTCAGTTTTCTGACCAGTAAATCTGCAAGCTTAAATAAACACCATTAAACTGAACCTCAAGGTTATGGCGGCTGCGCAGCCTTCTCGGCTTGTTGGTCTACATAAATCTGAGGAAAGACCCAGAGCTGTTAACACCAGCATCTAAGCCCCAAAGTGTCTTAAATAAAAGTACAGAATGCTTTCGCTTGAATTACAAAATCAGTCTTGTTCTCAACATCCAATGCCCATTTATTAGCCAAAATATGCCCTTGTGTTAAAGTCAAAATTATGAAAAAATATAGTATTGCCTAATGGATGGCCTGTCTGACTCAAAGCTGCATAGCAAATAACAATTTGTGGATATTTTTCGCCTCTTTTGTTTCATTCAGAAAACACATTTTAATTGTTGCTCTTGCCATCATAATTAGATAGGAATAGGAATAAAATGCTTCTGATAAATAAATCTTGACATGGATATGCATGACTGAGGTCTAGTAAAGGAATACATTAAATAAACTTCCTTTGATTCATGGAAATGCCAAGTAAGAGTTGAGGTGTCAAACATGCAGTGATCCTTTTGGGATAGAGATAAAGTCTCTCTCTGATGATCGCTATGTAGTTTAATTTTTAACATCCTTCTGTTAGATTCAGCGATAGTGCTTGCCAACTTTCACTTTAATAGAGAGTCATATTATATCTTTGACTTCGCTTACATCTTCCAGCACTGTCAACAATAGATCTACACAGGTCAATTACGAGAAACATTATTATTTAAACTGGCACGCATGGCGGCTGAATGCTGATGGAACATTTCTGATCAACACCAACATCAGCGAAGGGACCTGTGGGCTTCAGGCGCCATTGTTTGGCCACGATTGTTTGTCTTGTCATTATATAGACCAATTCGTCATGGGAGAAGGCCTCATTATGTCCAGAAGTCAACGGCAGGCGTGCACATCATTCCACAGATTCTAATTTATGGTGCACAAAAGAAATAAACGTTGTGTACATTCATATGAAAATCTGATTTTAAAACATCAAAAAGACTTGATTCTTTCTTTCTTCCCCCATACACACAAAGTCTTCACCTTTGCACAGCTAAACCCACCACTGTTGCATCTCTTTCTTTGCACGTGTCTTTGATACATCTCTGCGGTTTTACCTTTTGTCCCTGTATTCCCCCCCTCCCTGATCTGTACAGACTTTTTGATGAGGCCGTTCTCTCCCTCCTGCCCTCAATAACAAAAAGGCATTATGTATGTTTCATATCTTCTGTTGCCATCCTGCTCCTTTGGAGATAAGAGGGCTGTTCTTCATGCATGGTTTCTCCGAGTGTCAGCTTCCGTACCCACTTGTGAATACAACAAAGTATGAAGGAGGGCTGAGAGAATCAAGTCTTTGGACAATCATGCAGCTCTGTTGTAGTTTCTCCACAGCAGCAGGATACAACAGAGAAGGATGAAACAGAACATAGAAAAAAACTCAATAATGAAAGATTCATTAAAGAAGGTTGACAACATTTACTTTGAATCAAAATAACAATTTTGGTGAGTAGACTTCATTAAGACATTTAACAGGATCTTACTGGGAGTCTAGACACTGGTGGTGATCAGGTAGATAGGCAATGTATGCCTTTACTAGACAGACAACAGTAGAGACAGATCAAAATTAAGGGGCAGACACGCAACAAAGGTCCCCGACCAGACGCAAACCATGGATGATCTCTACCACAACCCATAAGCCACCAGGGCACTCCTATCGATGGTTAACAGAACGTAGGAAGAAACTTTATTGGTCAGATATGGCTATGTAAGAGACCTTGTGGTTGAGCGACTTTGATGAGCACCTGAGGGAAAAGCTTTGAAATGTCTTAAGGAAGACTGGAGAGGAAAATAAATACATATCACTTAGAAGGGAAATAAAAGGGAGTTCAAGGAAAACAACTTTCAACATGTTTCACACTTGGACCCCCAGATCATACATATTATTGGGGTATATATTTTTGTGCATGTTATGCCCTTACTAGGGAGCAGACAGAAGAGAGCTTGTAAAATTAGGGGACAGACCCAGAGAACGCAACATTAAGTCTATGACTGGAATTAAAGATGTTGCAATGTCCTGGTTAGCATCTTCAATCTACCCCCAAGCCACTAGGTCACCACGTTACTTTTTGATCAAAGCTAAGGTATTTAGTGCATTTGCTGCCTATCATCAACCATTACAGTTGTCCATTTTCACTAAAAGCTTGTCTGGTGAAAACAAAATCACAGAGCTTTAGAAACTCTTGGCCTTAAAACTGATATATTTTAATATATTTTAATTGTTTTACCTTAATCCTTTATTATCAAATATGCACATTTATACAGTGCACCAACATAAATGCTCGCAAAGACAAAAAATGTATGGCTGCATGTAATAATGAAACTTATTGATCTTTGTGTTTATGTCATGTTTTCTCTGGGAGTAGAGATTCCAGTTGCACCTCCTACAACCCCATCCACCAGCACAGAGGAGCCATCAGGTGAGTACAGTTGAGAGTTAAATATTTATTTTATTTTTTTCATATATTTATTTATATGCTGCTATAAGTGTAGATAAGCACATCTGGCCTTGAGGAAAAGATGAAGAGAATATTGTGGAAGTATGTTTAAATGGATATGGGACTTGTCAACAGTTCCACGCCTCACCACAATATTTTTTCCACAAGTGTAAAAACAGACTGCCGGATAAATTGGATCCCTCATGCCTTTCCCCTCCTTATGAGGGGTTCATGAATATTAAATCCATTAGCAGCAACCCTGGGATGTGCCTCCTTTAATCTCTCGCACTTTCACAATTAATCAGTCTAACTGCGGCACAGTGGGGTGTTGGTCTAGCTCACAGCACAGGGGCCTGGCAGTTTGTTTGATTTGATGATTCCTCATCTCTCCAAACTCCCTCCTTCCCAGATGCAGTGAAGTGAGGGAAGGATTGATCGAGGGAACTGGATGTTGAAATTTAGCGCAGGATTCAGTAGTACTTTTCTCATTCGTTCACCAGATGATTTGTGTTTGAAATTATACAGTAACATTTTGGATTTTACTGTCCTATCTTTAAGGATGGGATATGACATCCGGAATAGACATGGTAACACAGATTTTGACGCTAGAACAAACAATAACAGAATAGGTTAAGTAATGGTAAATGTAAATATGAACTAGCTCACTTTGATGCAGTATGACCAATTGGAGATTCTGGACTGTGAGTTTTTTTATTGGTTGAAGTTCTGGTTGTATGTTAGTGGTACTTGTAGCTATTTTGAGGTGGATGCAACCAGAAACCGTTTGTTGTCAAACTGCGATATGAGTAAATGTGGTACAGTAAAAGATTCATACTGTTGGTAATCAATATGTGATTCGCACTTATGCTTGATACTCATAAATACAACATATGTGAAGCACAAAAACTTGCATCTGGTGCTTAATAAACTGACAAACCTGTGCATACACTGTCATCCTTTGAACTCATGCCGGGAAAAAATGAGTCATCTGACATTGCATGTTTGCTTCGTCTCACCCATGAAGTTGCAGGAGGCCCATGGTATATGTGTATGTGAGAGACTCCTGCAGCTGTTGTTGGGCCCTCCTAGGTCCCTAACGTTCCACTGGACAGCTTCGATTGACAGCACGGCCAGGATACTGCCTGTCCCCAACCCTCCTCCACTGCTTTTCTTTACTCTTTCAGTCTCTTTTCGCTCTCGTCCACGTCCTTCGTCTCCCTCTGTTTCATGCTTTGTCTTCACATAACACTGTGGGTGGTGCCGAGCTAGAATATCTGGAGTTTCTCTGGGCCCCCTTGTCAGGAATCTGTCCGCTTTTGGGATGTAGGAAATTTTCTTCACCTCACCGAGGGATTACTGGATAAGTGAGAGAAGGGCATGTATTACTTTATCAACTTGAAGAAATGTAAAGTTGATCAGCATATTTATTGCTTTTCTGTTTTAGTATTTTGACATTGAAAAGTTTTTTTTGTTTGAATACTATACCTTTACCACTCCCTTCAATTCACTAGTGTTATGTGAAATCTTTGCCTATAGCTACATCCTGGTTTAAGCCTCATAATCCCATTGATTAAACCGTGTCATTGAACTAATCTAAACAGATCTGAAGGAGATTCTGGCCATGTAGCTATACAGATAATCCAATCATGATAGACAGTTCTGGGAATTCTCTCTCATATGTATAACAGGCAGCCCAGAGAGGTTGAAATCAAGCAGATTGCAAGGTGGAGCACCTCGATGGACGTCCAGCATCTGTCATGTCAGAATCATGAGTAGCTGAGGGTCCCGCTGGACCACCCGGGCTTGAGGCCTAGAGGATGCATACATTACCCCCTGAGCCTCCTCAGAAGGTTGCAGAGCAAACACGCCTCTTTGTCAGCCTGGTATTTGAACAGCTATGATATCACCTAATATGTGATTGCAAACAGATGTGGTAATTATACCAGAGCATCGGACAATATTTTCCACCCCACTATTGCTACCTGCACCAGAGTAAATATTCATATTATACATTAGTCAAATACTAAATTATTCTTTATTAGTAGTAGCGATAATAGTAAAGTATAATGGGGGTATTAAAACATTTACTCAAGTGAATGGAACAGTCTTCAGTTAACGAGAAAGAAAATTTGAGGAAGACATGTAGAAAGTTTATTTAGAAATAAATGTAAGGGGAAACAGACTCATACACTCATACAAATGAGTATGTGTGATACCAGGGGGTTTTGGGCTGACAGCTGTGAGGCAGGTGCCTTGTTCAGCCTCAATTGAACGAAGGAGGGTCATATTTTGCGGGGGGTGAATGGAGGGCGTGGGGGAAAATGGAGTGGATATTAATTTGTCTCCCGCAGCCAGGCTCTCCCCCTCTCGACCACACGGAGGGCTGGAATGCATGGAGAATACCTCCGATGGTGTGGCCCAGACAAAACACACATTGTGCTGGTAGGTCACGGATGGTGTGAGTCGCCACTCCCACGGGTCGTGACAGAGACGTCTGCACAGCAACGAAATGTGGAGGAGATTAACCGCTGATGACCTGTGATGGCCGCCCGGGCCCGTCAGGATACACAGGATGTGAAACTAACTAATGATGATGAGGAGAAGGAGAATTGGAGTGACGATGATGAGGCTCATAAGGGTAACAAGGTTCAGTCTTATATGTGTGTGTGCAGAAGCTGGAAGTGATCAGAATTTGTGGCGGACCCCTCCTTGGATTTTTTGGACATGAGTCTTGCTTCACACACCCTGTTCAGTACTCGCCGACTCTACCGCACTTTACAGCCATATCACTGTGGGATCTTATTACACCTCTTGATTGCATGAGGGAAGAAGTAATGGTAAAATATATAGAAGAGTACAGCATCAAATTCTCATTATCAATATAAAACGTTTGCATGCAATGTCCTTTTTGGTGCCAAAAGCTTTACGACATGGCAGGGTTATTCCTTCTCTCTCTTTGGGTGACAACCAATAAGAGTCCCTGCTGACTCATCTGAAACTCAGTATAGTAATAGAAGACGACCCAACTCATCAGAACTGATTGCACGCCACCAGAAAAGTAAAATCAGGTCAAGACCTCTAACAGCCTCTTCATTGGCTGAAAACAAACCATCTTTTACTCTCCAACAACACAATGAGAAAAGAAGTGGGGTCTCCGTCTCTTTCTTTCCTCCTTTCTCTCTCTGTCTTTGCTGGACAGGATCCAAGCTCACGGCTTGCACCAGAGGAGAAGAGAGCAGTTCCATAATCTAATTATATGCTTTATTTGCCGCAATTTGTTTCTCAATCAGTCTAGTTGAGAGAGAAAGCCCTCCCCTTGGGCCATCATTTACACCTCCTTGTGTCACTGCTCTGGTACCTCTTATACCGCCCTGCCTCTGTGGACTGTATCTTGTATCTAGGTACAGTATATCCAGAGTGTGTCTAGATCTAGTTGATAGATATTGATGTTCACACTTGACTTAAGAGACAACTTGCCTAGGTACATATGATTTTATCTGCATGCAAAATGTGAGAGGTGCTGAACAGAAACAACACAAAACATGTTTGTTTTTATTAATGGTAATCCTAATCTTCCCCTAACCTTAACCATACTGTACTTGCAATGCACAGGTACTGTAAAAAGAATTTCATTTCAGAGAAAATATTGTAAATGAATGTAGTCAGGGGGTTGTGAAGAATCATGAACATCAACATTGGAGATAGTGAGGCTTAAAACATTTTTTCTGCTAACTTCGGATCAGATTTCCCAAGATGATTTTAGGAACAGGTTAAACTTTTTTGCCTGACGACCCCGCGTTTTTATGCTGGCACCCTCACCACAGGCAACCCTGCTGCATTGCTGGACTGGCTACACTCAAATGAATGAGGGAACTGCGTTTTTTCCTGCAGATATTATTATTAGTAATGCTGGCTTATAGAGGCAGGGAACACAGCCTGGCAATGGCTATAGACTTTGAAGTTTGTACAAATGTCTGGGCTAAATTGTTGTAGATGTAGTTGACTTTAATTATGTAAAATTATGTAAAAAATGTTTTGATTTGCCTCACAGGAATGTGTCTTTTTTCCCTCTCCTTAAATCTTATGATAAAGTCTCCATTATTTCTTCTGGTGTGATGGTCTAGAGAGATTCAGCTCAGGAGATTAATCAGACCACTAGTGGTTTGATCCCCAGGCTCCTGCATTCTGCATGTCCTTGAGCAAGATACTGAACCCCAACTGCCATCAGTGTATTAATGTGCGTAAATGGGTGAATATGACATGTAATTGTAACGCACTAGAAAGGTGCTATGTAAGTACAGTCCACTTACATTTTGGGGAGTTTGATTTAGTAGTTGTTGCTCATTTTACATAATTGGGGTGGTGATGGCGCAATGGATAAAACGCCTGCCTTCAGTGTGAGAGACCGGGGTTCAATCTCCCACTGTGACTCATCCACCATTGTGTCCCTGAGCAAGACACTTAACAACCTACGTTGCTCCAGAGGCATGCGTATAGCAATTGTAAGTCGCTTTGGATAAAAGCGTCAGCTAAATGAGTAAATGTAATTATTTGCAGCTTGTTTAGCCTACAGTACATGCTACCTCTGCCACAAAATGATGTTAAGGATCAGTAAACCAACCTGCAGTGCGTATACACAAGCTTCTTCACAGCATGTATTACTGTACTACCTATCTAACACTGGCTAACGAACCTAAGCCAGGCCCAGTTTTGCTTGAGTCTGTGGGCACTGTAAAGCTTCGGCTCATATATATAGAACTGCACAGTACTGTATTCTGTCTTGAAGTAGCTTTAGTACGAAGCATCCCAAATGAAAACGATTAGCTTAAAGGGTTGTAGAGCACTTTGATAGAAGGGGCAAAGGTCCACCTCTCAGTTACACACTTCTCTGTGCACTGAAAGGCAGGAAACAAAGCACTGTAGTAACTACATCTACTCAGAACACCCAAAGCACATTTTAACTCAGTGCTTCAGGACTGCTCCCACTTCCCCTGCTTGTAACGCATGCACAATGGGAACATTTGTCCTCACGGTAGGGGACTGCCTGGCCCTAAATGGGGATCTCGGGGTGCTCTCAGCGGGACCCGGAGCTGTGTCTCAGGGGTACACTAATGGGGAACGAAAGGCTATCAAAGGGAAGTATCATGATGGCATCAAGGGGGGTTATGAGAAAACAAAGCTTCCTTTCCACAGCTCCCCCTTCGATCATTTACATGGTAATCAGGTGCAGCTCATATAGACTCCTCTGTTTCATTTACTTTGCCTGTTTTTGTTACTCTCTCTATTTATTACCACCAGCTCCAGCTTTGTGGCCTTGCTAACCAGCGTGTGGGGCTACCAGCTTTGGGTTTCTTGCTGATTTGGGGGTTTTACTTAAAATCCTGGTCCTCCTCTTCTTCCCACCCCCCTGATAAACTTCACTCCTGTCTTCTTCTTTTTTTTGTCAACCTCTCCACCCCTTCATTCTCTACCAGTATCCATTCTCCCGCCCCCTTCCCTGCATTTTTTCTTGTCGTGGTGTTCCCCAGGCAACCTCATTCAAACAGCGCATAAAGAAGAGTAAAGGCATGAAGCAAAGATCTGGTCACAACAATGACGTTTGTTCATATTCAGGCTGCCTTAAAGCTCCAATCCTTCTTCCACCACCACATCACTCTCTTCTACTACTACTCGCTGTCCATCCATCTCTTGCTCCGTCCTTCCCTCTTTTCCTTTCCTATACTCATTACAGCTTCCAGCAGTGAGGTGTAAACCAAATCAGTACTCTGGAACCTATTTATGCCAGTTAGGAGAGCGCAAAAGGAGCAGGGGGAAAAAGAAAAAACTTTTTTGTTTTTGTCATCATGGCCCCACACTCTAAGTGTCTGGCATCGTGACAGCCTAGCACGGGGCAATAACTGAAGCTATGTGCTCTTTTGATTGCTGGGGCAAGTAAAGTGGAGGGAGGGATATATTGTTGCCTCCTTCACCTCCTGGTAATCTATCATGAAACCGATGGCATATGCATATCCTCATGGATGTATTTAGACAAGGAGCAGTGCCAGTTACAATCTGCAATGAATGTATAGTCGGCCCTTGACAAAAATAACAGGTTGCTTCCAATAATCAAAAACACTGGGCATACAGTTAAGTATGATGGCGTGGAAGAGAAATGTGTTTCCTTGAATATAAACACACTTAGAGAGCTGTCTCTGTAAGACTTCTCTCTGTTTCTCCATTCAGCAGCTATTTCAAGCGTCCCCTTACCTCCACCAACCAAAGATTAATTAAGGCTCTATAGATTATGTGCACAGAAAACATCTTCAGCATTCTCTAGAAAATATAAAATGTTCTGTTTTGAAGATGTTATCCAGATGATAAAGATGAAATCAACTGAGTTACCAAAAAGAGTGTATACAAATATATGTATGTGTATGAGCAACACCACAGCAAAGAGCTGTGAGGCAATTTGGGTGATCCCTCTGACTGCGTGAGGTATTTATTTGTTCACGGACCCCCCCTCAAAATAAAGGGTCCTCTCCTCTGCCCAACACTTCATGGATGGCTAATTCTCCCTTCCTGACCTCCCTTTGTGTGGCATTGACCCCCTTTACAGCCCCCACCTTCCACTCCCTCTAAAAGCTGCCAGCCCTCAGCGCTCTTTCCACCCTGTCCACACTGAAATAAATGCAAAGACTTGACATGGTCCACGGTGGGGCCTTGAAGTGATCCCAGGGTTATTTTTTTCATGAGGTCGGGGGGCTGAGGTGACAAGCGAGGTGAGATTTGGAGGGAGGTGGGGGTTGAAGTGGGTGAAGGGTGGTCTGCACTGCCCTGACTCATTCCCACAGTCTGACAGGGAGTGAGTGGGCAGATGGCAGTAGTAATTTGTATTTCTCCTAAACTGCTGTCGATACTATCAGCTCCATTAAGAGGTCCTCACCGTTACACATGGAGGTTGTAGACATGGTTGGAGGGTAAAACACCTCCACCACAACCCCCACATAGCCTTAATAATTCCAGCAGTGGCCCCACAGCAGTCATATTAGACACAAAAAAAAAAATCAAACCAGACACATTTGTGTCAATCACTCAGCCAAAATGACAATTGCCACAGGTGTTGTCATGATTATTGTTCTTTGAAGTTGTTTTATGGTGAACTTTTCTTCTTTCCTTTATCAAAACTGAATTTCATTGAACAAAAATGCACAAAACATAAGTGTGGTCCAGTTCCAAAAAACACAATAGGACAGAAATAGAACATGAGGATATTTCTCCAAAAGGAGGTGTTAAAGCAGCTGTCTGAAGTTTCAAATGTGCAAATTTGCTAAATCTCCGAAACACGTGTAAATGTAGGCTCAGCACAGGAAAAGGTTTCATACACTTCAATCTAGTGGAAATTCTAAAGTTTATTGTGGTTTTGCTGTTTAACAGTAACGCTAATTAAACTCCAAGCTCATCGATAGTTTTAATTTGATCATCTATAGTAAAAATGATCATTATTCATTACTCACAGGTGTGATTTTAAAAAAATCGTAGTTTCTTAGTTAATAATATAGTTATTATATTTTATTCAGTTGTATTTTGTATTTTTTTACCAAAATTATAATTTATAGTTTTTAATTAAAATTAATTAAAAAACAGGCATGTGCGTTACTACTTTCTTTTACTTTTTTACACCAAGTTGTAAGATCACATGTTTTTTGTTTTCATGTTCTTAATGTGAGAATGTTTTTAGCTCCCCAACAATTAATTTTTATCAGATTCACAAAACCCTGTTCTCCATTGCTAAAAAGCTCCTTCCTAACTGTATTTTCTCTCTTCCTATTCTTACAGATTGTGACTCTTATTGCAAAGCATCGAAAGGCAAACTGAAGATCAACATGAAAAAGTACTGCAAGAAAGATTATGGTGAGTCAACAGACAACACAGTTGCCATTGCCATTGCCATTTTAATGACTTGGATTAACATTCATTTCTACAGGAAAGCTTAAAAACATGTGGTCTAATGGAAGGAACACACAGTGTCCTTTTTCACTGACTTGGCTCAGGATAAAAGTTTCTTATTCTACAGGCACAAATAGCATGTGTCCAACTTTTTGAAAGCAGAAGAATCACTATCCAACACACCTCCAGAATGTGCTAAATATTTTGGTTTGGGATATACATATGTTTACTCCTTTCGCACCTTTTTGCGTCCTGGGACCAGAATACTTCCCATCCCACACGTCCCAGTCCAGGACGTTGCTGGGGAGCTGCTATAGTTTACAGTGGAGGCATTTTATTGATTGCTTACTCCAGCTTTCTGAAGACAGAGACAAAGGATCAAACAGAAGACAGCAGAAAAACAGAAGGAGAGAGAGGGTGCTTGAGAGAAAGGGCAGGATAAAGAATTAGGCAAAGGTGTGTGGGGAGGAAGGGTTGCCTCCGAGCAGCCATTTAAAACCCGGGTGGATAAAGCAAAGACAGTGTGACGGACAGTGGGTGCTCTCTAAGAGATCCTCATTAAGGCGGCCAACTTCCCCCCACAACTGAAGCGTTTTCCCGCTGCATTCCTGTGACCGTCCGTCCGCCACGCCATTCAAGGTGTGGATAAGACGTATGACCTCTCCCCTCTTCCCCTCCATCGGTCCCCTCCCCTGATTGAAGTCAGGCAGCTGAACCGGTCAACCAAGCAGCAGCCTCCTGCAGCATACCTAAGCAGCTTGACAGACAGGCCCGAGCTTTGTTCTGCAGGGATTTGGAGGAGTTAGGGGGTCAGCTTATAGACACCTCCTCTTCCACCAATGCTGATGTCGTGAGAAGAGCCTTGCCTCTATAATATTTAGCAGCTCATGCATGAATGTGTCAGCAGCATGGCTGTGTTCATTTCTTTGGTTTGGCCAAATAGCAGACAACATTGTTAACCTTTCAATATCAGGTTCAATTTGTGTTTTAAATAGACAAAATAACAGTCATTTTATCACTAGACCATTTATGTAACACCTGAATGAAAACAGTGGGCAACATCAATTCAAGGGTGGAGAGGTGGAGAGGTAAAAGGAGACATCAGGATGTCCTCTTGGAGAAACTATCACTCAACACGTTACTGAATACCCTCATGTATGTACATCCCCCAAGAGTGAAGTCAGGAGAGCCTCTCAACTGGTTTGGCATGTGTTGTGCTTGTGTGTGAAGTGTAGGGGATCTGCTGGTAAAGGAGGTTGAGATGATACCAAGCAAAAGACAAATGGCAGTTCCTCTTTTCCTCCAGTGTTTAATGTGTATAGAAGCAGAATATTTCTTTCGTCCCTTCAAAACTTTACAGTTTTAAAAACAAAAATTATAATCATATTATTGTGAAAGCATTTCATTTAATCCATCTGTCCACCATTAGTTTTATGTGATACATTATCCTTTGTGTAATCCACTTTCTTCTCGTCTTGCCGTCACAGGGGGGCTTTGTGCTGGCAACGTAGATGAGAACCATTAAGCTCCTTGTCATAGCCATCCTTAGTTTGCAACAGCATTTTCAAGATTTGTAACAGACCAGAACACGATCCCTGTACAGTATTCACCACACATGAGCTCAGCGAACCTGATTGAAAAGTCAAATATAATGTAAATCTAAAGCACAAGTTGAGCGAGTCATAGATTTGGACTGTTTTGAAAAGATCAGCAGGGGAGCTGGGCTCCATGCTGCGGAGGGAAACGATGCAACAAGCTTCTGTGGTCGATATACAGACACACATAAAGAATCACAGGAGGGAGTCAAGTGCAGGGAGACGGGGTGGAAATGTCTGATCTCCGAAAAATCCCTGGAATAACTACTCTAGGCACCATCAGGTCACACCAGGTCAGCCACTAAGTCACTGAGCCTCAGGGGACCAAAAACGGGGGTGAAAATTATCTACAAACACTATCAGAAGTAGAATGCTAAAATACAACGACAATCCCAAAATAATGTTCAAAGTGAGAGAAGGTATTTTGGGTCCATTCATTTTCTACACCGAAATGTGGAGGCTTCCACAGCTTGGATGAAATTTTCCTGGTTGCAGAAGTACAAAAGATGAATGGTTAGGGAAAAAAATCAAAGTCAAAGGCACTGTAAGCCTGTGTTCATAAAAAAAACTGACAGACAAAATATTATTTTTCAGGAACAAAGTTAAAATTATTCAAACTGGTGGCCACTGCTCTATAATCGAGGAGACTCACAACAAAAAATCATTTTAAATACAAATTCAGTGTGTGGGGGAAATCCAGAACAAGCAGTTCCTCAACTTTGCAACTCTACAAAGTAGAGTAATACACAAAATTTACAGTGTTGTAAAAGCAATGAAATCAGACTTTATATATGCAGCACTTTTCATACACAGAGTCCAATGTGCTTTAAAAAAATTAAAAAGGCAAGAAAAAGGGAAATGTGGGGCATTCAAAACCACAAGCACACAAACAAAGACAACAGAATAAAAAGAAACATTTTGAGACTGCTTTTAAAAGAAGTGAATCTCAAGGCCTCAGGAAGCTACACCAGATTTTGATCCGACTCTGGATGCACTAAAAACACCAAAAGAGTATTGAGAACTTAAAGTGCAATCTAGGAACAGACGTGTTATCTGTTCCCAGAGTCAGGAAGTTTTAGAGTCAGTTGTAGATCTCCACCATTAATGAAGTGTGACTCCCAAGTCGTGGATCCAGCATGTGTGGCTAAAAGCTGAATACAGGATATACTACTCGCGTACTGCCATGATGTTCAGCTCCATTAGCTCTACAGTGAAGGTGAAACCAGTAACCCTGTAACACAGTAGTTCATTTCAGAAGTTGTCCCATTAAGTATAGTAGAGTTATAATGGAATTTTAAAGAGATCCGGTCAATATAACATGTATTGATACATGCTGGGTTAGGATCCAGCAACCCTCTCACTTCTCTTTCCCTCTCTCTGAGGACCATACCAGTTGATTCATCATGTGCCATCACTGAGTGCCTTTCCAGCTAACGTCTCTAATAGCCCTATCCTGCCTCCTAATCACATTACAAATCACACTGCTCTGTCAGTAGTAATGGACATAATGCATGTGGAGCTGTACATCATAGCTGGACCATAGACCAGCCTTTTCCACTGAGGACAAAAACAGTATTTAAACCCCATGAGTGTAGTTTAGTGGGATTTACAGTACATGGGTGCCTGTCTACCAGGGTTTTTCCGTTCCCTAAAGCATTTCTACTGTGTTTTTCGTGTTCAATATATTTAAGTCTTGTCAGAAATGCAACAAATTTACCTAATCTTATTTTTTGTGTTTCATAATGTAAGCACCCCCGCGACCCTGTATGCAGGATAAGCGGTTGATGATAGATGGATGGATAATGTAAGCACAGTAAAATAGCCTTGGCTACAGGAACAATTTGTCCACTCTGACTGCACAGTGGTGTTAAAAAGTGGAGCGTCTTCGCTCACAAATTGATTCCGGCAGCGTACTCCATCTTGTAGGAGGGCACTTCATCCAGACAATAGAGAAGTTTCACATTTGATATGATCTGCTGCAGGCATTCATTTTAACTGGTGAAAGTGACGGCTTAAATGAGAATCTAGAACCTGAATGTTTCATACTCTGCTCATAGATGATAAATCACATTGACAGAATATGTGCATTTTGTTAACCTCAGTGCCTGAGTCCTACTTTTTCACAGTACACACTAATTTTCACTCGTATATGCAGCAAAATGCTCACATGACAGAGCCCAACTGTGGTAAAGGAAGGCACACTGCAACACTAGCAGGTTTAGGTGGACAAAACACAAAACATTACAGTTCAGTAAAGAAAGGGTCAGATGATCACATTTATTTGAGCTGATACTGATCCATGTCCGGATCAGCCCAGATGCCAGTCCCTAGAATTGGCTCAGAGCATCTCTACCAACTTTGAAACTGCTGAAAGTCGCGCAGCTTAAGGCAGGGTTATGCTTGCCTATGTCTTTATGTCTATAGGAAAGCCGATTAGAAACAGGAAATGAGGAAGAGAGGATGACATGCAACAAAAAAGCCGCAGGTCGTATTCGAACCCTGGCCGCTGCAGTAAGCCTTTGTACATTATGCGCATGCTCTACTGGGGGGGCTAACCGACGTCTCAAGATTATGCTTGAAACAAACTAGTTTATATGAAGTGTCATCTGACCACGTCTAAAGACAACAGTGTTTATACCTGTTCCACATGGCCACCCTTGAAGCCCGGACCAAAAGCCAGCAGTTTAAGGGGCGATGATGTTGTGCTCAGTTATACACACTAAAAGTGACAGATGGAGCTGTGGGAAGAATGGAAAAAGAGAGCTTGAAAAAACCACACACCTGGCCAATTGATGTGTGAAGTTGGCAAGCTTGTTAGATTGTTGGTTTTGGGAAGTTCGGAAAAATTGTCAGATGCAAAGTGCCTAATTCTGATTGGGGGTTTCCGAAGCTGTTTGACCATCTGACAAGCATTTCGTTGAAAGCAAAGTGACTCCTGTAAGACTAATGCAATGCAGCCAAAGAAATCATAAATATGCTTTCGAGGCAAAATCAGCCAGTCCTCTCAGGTGTGAGAGCACTGGACACTGTGACTGTGGTCCGTCTTTGCCGCAGCATGGGTCAGCACTCACTGCAAGCCTCTCTCCACACTCTGCCCTATGTGATTTTAGCTGCCAACTCTCGCTTTCGTGGTTGCTGATGTTTGAATAATGGCCAAAGTTGAAAAAAGAGCCAGTGTCCTTGGAAGAAAAAAAAAGACCCTTTCCTTCAATTGTAACAGAGATCTTTGAATGCAGCATTTACTCTTCAATGAGAGGCTGATGCAGCAAAAGCAAGTTGAAATCAAAGTAACAAAACTAGCTCCATATCTTCATGCAGGAGAGCAATGCTTAGTTAATCTTATTTAAATGCCTTAATAAATATCCAATGACAAAAAAAATACAGCGGCATGCAAATTGTTAGAGGGGAAAACTTTGGCCCCGAAAGAGAATTTGTGCCTAGATTACCATGTTAAGCCATGCAGACACTGTTCAAGTAAAAAGGTTAACACACAGCATGAAGCACTAGACCACAGACTAAGTTATGGACAAACTCTATGTGCTTAGCTTTTTTATAACGCAAACGCGGCTCTCGGGATAGCAATGTTTTTCACTTGGTCTGTTTGTCCATCACTCCAGACTGAAATATGTCAACAACTATTGGATGGATTGACACAAAAACGTGTACATACATTCAAATTCTCTATAGGATGAATCCTACTGGCTTTAGCAATCCACTGACTTTTCCTCTAGTGCCACCAGCGGGTTGAGATTTTTTGTTGGTCTTGTTGAGGAATTAACCTTTATCCCTGAGATGTCAGTTGAAAGTAAGAAATCTCCCATTAAGTGATTATCTGTCATCTCTTTTGTTCCCTGATTTCCCTCTGCAGCTGTCCAGGTGCACATCCTGAAGGCAGACAAAGCCGGCGAGTGGTGGAAGTTCACCGTCAACATCATCTCCGTCTACAAGCAGGGCGAGAGTCGCATCCGCCGCGGGGACCAGTTCCTGTGGGTCCGTGCCAAAGACGTGGCCTGCAAGTGTCCCAAGATCAAGCCTGGGAAGAAGTACCTGCTGCTGGGGAATGACGAGGACTCCCCGGGGCAGAGTGGAGTGGTGGCAGACAAAGGCAGCCTGGTTATCCAGTGGAGGGACACGTGGGCGCGCAGGCTCAGGAAGTTCCAGCAGCGCGAGAAGAAAGGCAAGTGCAAGAAGCCATAGGCGGGAAAAGATGGAGTGGATGCTGAAGTGGGAGAGGAATTCAAGAGAAAAGCTGAGCGGGTCGTTTAAAAAAAACAAAACAAAAAAAAAAAGTGAAAGAGAGGCAGTCAGAGGACCACGGACAGACAAGAGACTGTTTATGTCGCTGCTTTTTTGTGTAGAAGCATGAAGAGAATTATTTAGGATCATTTGTTTTTCTAGTGAACTTTTGTTGAAGGAGCTCACCCTGCAGATTTGGTTTTAAGGTTTATTTTAATTTGAGATTTGTCTCTCTTGTGGATTTGCCGGATTTGCACCTATTACCAGCATATAAAGTTATTTGTGTTTGTTTTCTTTATCTCAGTATGAAATCATTATATTTTATGTTTCTGTGGACATTTTCTTCTGGTGCAAAAATGACAGAGAAAAAGCCACTTAATTACCACTGCAATTATGCCTCTGCATGGTTTTCTTATTGAACTCTTAACTAAGAAGCGAGCTTGTTTCATCAAAAGTCTTCACTAATCTGAATGAGGCACAGTATTTCCTCCGTTAAGAATTGTGCCATAGAAACGATAGTTTGTAAGCCACAGAAAGGCAAAGTACATTTAGCTGTCAATTTGCAGTCATTCCTTCCCCCTGTTTAATTTCTGGTATATCTGCAACTCAAGAAACAAGAAATCTGTTGACCTACATTGTTAGTTGCCAGGACTCAAGACTTAGTCCTGACAACTAACAATTTTAGAATATGCAAGTGACAGAAGAGAAACAAGGATAAAAACCAGTATTAACTAAAACATTTTTGACCGGATTAATCTTCAACATAATTTTACTCCCCTATTTTCCCCTTCAGACTTGGCTACATTTTGGTGATTCAGTATTTGTATAAACCTGCATGAGTGTAAAGTTCAATTCACCAACACATCCTGCTTGTGGTACTGTGTTACACAAAAACAATGTTAAAACCATTGTTGTTGTGAGAGAACAGACTGCTCTTAAAATCACTGATTTCACTTTCAGTACTTAACTGTGATTTTATTTTTCATTTCACAACCTTGGCAGGAGTTTAACAGCCGAAGTTATAAAAGGACAAGAGGCCAGCCACATTGATTGTTATAAAAATAGCTATTCCTGGGTAGAGCTAATAGAAAAACATGACAATAAATATGGGTTGTTAAGTGTCTATCAAATAAAATGTCAAATGTTTGTTTTAATTCATTTCATTTACATAGGGACAATAATTACTTGTTCTGCCACAAAATGATAACGTGGGTGGCTACGACCACCAAATCTGAAAAGGTGCATTTTTTGTGGAACACCATGTTTTGGTGAGATGTTCAATTAAACCCAACCAATGCAGACAGCAAGAAGCAACGAAAACGGGCATAATGAAAAGAAAATAATTTCCTTACCTCATGTGGCGAAGAAATGAATCCTAATGCAGAACGAGGAAAACGTTCCCACAAACTGCACCTTGAAAAAGTGCTAAACAATTAAATATATTTTTGAAACCCACCTCACACTGGCTTGTATTTATCTAGAATAATTCCTACAGTACTATGAGATTGCAGATAAATACCGGTACATTCCACACACACTCTTTAGCAAATACAATGCATGACTGTACATTCACTAAAAGGACACTGTGTGCGACCAGTCAGAGGCTGCAGTCTCCCATTGAGCTGTCACATTAATTCTCTTCACTTCAACACTTGCACAGGGAGAAATAGGGTGAATTGCAATCACTTGACGCTGCCGATTCGAAATCACATTGCTCATTTATTTGTATGCCGTTCAGTTTGCTTCTCCAAGGAATGCGTGGTGAAAACACTCGGCTCAGGTTTGTGAAAGCCCACAGTGTATCTGATTTATAATAAACTGGGGTTCCTTTCAGTCCCGCCCAAAATACTTTGAGCAACACGTTTGACGTTGCTGGCACTTGTTGTTTCACAAGGGCACGTTTAGTGTCTTTTAAATTGTTCAACAGCACAAGTAAAAATAAAAAACGAGTTTTAAGATCTTTTCAAGACACATGGTTTTAATCTAATATACTGTACTTTCTTTGTTTGAAATGGTAATCATTTCTGATTCCACTATCTCAGACACCCACTCATTTGTCCAGAAATGTTCTGAATGGACTGAAATGCCTCCTAGATGAAATCAAATTAGAAGGGCTTTTTTAAACCACACAAAATCAAAATCACCTGGGTTCAACTGTAAGATAGAAAGAACACATGACCTTGTTGCTGAAGTACTTCTCATTATTTACATTTAGGTTTGATGGGAGTGTTTTTTATTGTACAATCAATCAAATGATTGTGATATCAGTCCATTATGATGGTGGCTACTGATAACATATATACAGTATATTTACATGTTCTTGCCTTTCATTGTTAATCCTACAACATAACATTAGATATCAATGTTTTTCTGTTTGGCACCATGTAATCTGTATTTACACCGCTCTAGTCTCTGTAGCCCCATGCTGTAAATTTTACATCTGTCCCCTGAGCTATGGTTTGACAAGCTTCCTGATGAAATGCTATACACATACCTGTCAAAGCATTGCTTTGTGTTCATACTATGAATTGTAAATGTTGTTTAGTTGTCACCATTGCCAAGACTTTTTGCAATGTTGTTTTACAATGCGTACTAATATATTATGGTTATTATATATGAATATATTTAATGACACAAGACATTGTGGAATTTATTGTCTTTTTCAACTTTTTTTTTTTTACTCGTTTCTGGTTGTTTAGATTGTTGCCATTAAAGAAGGAAATAATAACTACTGAACACACCAACCTGGTAGAACAAAATTCAGATTTTCAGTTGAAATAAACTCTTGTTACATTGACAAACTATTTGTGTCTGTTGATGTGAATAAATATTTTTTATTTACGTAGTTATTAAATTAAAATTAAGGCATGTAGTCCGCTTTTCTGGTTGCTATATATATTATATATTACAAGTACAGTTGACTGTCAAAACAATATGCAGATTTTGCTATGGAAATATGGATGTGGTACTAGCGTGTTTAAGTTTTGTCCAAGGTACACCCTAGCTAAATATCATGTTACAAAACACTGCAATCCTGCAGGGCATGCAGACCTGAGCATTAACACAGACAGACGGGAGTCCAGGGACTATAAACTGGAAATGTCATTTATTAGAAATTACAAGCTGAATTGATTTACAAGGAAGGAAAACGGCCATGTTAGTAACACAGCCGAGCTGTTTGTTTTGGCTGAGAGCTATTCTATAAACATTATAAAATCCAAAGACAAATGATAACATTACAGTTGCTACAGTAATGCATGGGTAAATACAAGTGAGTGTGAATATTGCAAAGCTTGCGGAATTACTGTACCCAGTGTGAGCCCCAGCCCAGACCACAGACAGACTTATGAAAGAAAAGCCCCTTTTACCTGCGGGAGGTCCTACTGTTGGGTCAACATTCGTCACAGTCCAGGCTAAAATATTTTACAAACCTCCAAATAATTTAGCTATCTTATACACTGTCAATTCAAAGAGCCACTTGAGCAACTATTAAAATGGACAGTTTACATGTATGCAATATATTCAATAAAAAAAAAGTTTTTGGAAGGGTTACCAATGCCCCTTACCCAACCATCAAACTGATGTATAGAAAACAGTATTGCTAAAGGACTTCAGTATTTCATATTGCCTTTGTTGGGCAGTCATCATTGACCTTCGTCTCAATGTGAACAGAAAGAAAAAGAAAATCTGATGATAGACTGTGTTTAAATGAGTGAATGTGTGCACTGTGGATGCAAGTGTTTTAAACTGGTATTCTGCACCAGACTGTCACTGCAGTAGTCATTCAGCACAGGTCCACGATCACTTCTGTCCTCGTCCGCTACACAGGCCACACAGCGATCACTACGATAGCTATAAGAAGCAGTACGATCACAACCAGCATCCCTAAAAGAGGAAACATGAGGAAAAAAAGGAAATCAGACGGGAAAAGCCAAAGCAGTTATGTTAACTTTTTTTTTACTATCAACAAATACAGGAAAGGACCAACACCAACAATGAACTGATCCTAATAACAAGTTGTGCAAGCCTGATACAGCTTTCTTCTGTGCCACAGACCTCATTGTTGTCCAAAAGCTATTAAAAACACATTCATGACTTTTTCACTGAGTGAACACTGTAGTGAACCACCAGTGTAGTTCATTGCAGTTTTAATTTGATCTCAATGTCTCTATAAATATTCACTGGAGCAACAAATGTGTATTATAACCTGAAAATAGTTTCCAAACAAATACAGTACAAGTACTTGTTTGAGTAACATTTGATAAGAACTACAGTGCCCAGCTGTTTCAGAATCTCAACTAGGCTAGGCATTTCCAACAAAAATTAAACTGATACATTTGTAACCCGTTTTTAAAACATTTTCAGTAGGAAAGGTTGGCTATATATCCTTCTGCATAGAGATCATTGTGTAGAATATTTATGCAGGAAAAAAAGATTACATTATGCAGAATAAATGGATATGATGGGCCTGAGCCTTGTTTTCAAACCTTCACCTCAAATGTGTCTGACATCAGAATGCCATTTGGCATTTGTATGGACGAGATATTAACTTGTGCATACCAGATTTATCAAAAAAAGAAAGAAGAAATTTCAGGCTTTGTAGAAAAGACATTCCATTTGCAACTTCAGCAGAAGACTGCTGGTACTAGGTGGTCAGTCAGTATTCTATCATGAAGTGTTTTATCTCATATGTATTTTGCTATACCCCTTTGTGATAAAACCTTTGCAGTTCAACAAATTCTCTTTAATGTTCAAATGTCAAGTAGCCACAGAACTCCAAACCTGATTTGAGACAGACTCAGAAAAGGAGGGGCATGCAGCAGAAACAAGGGAATACACTTGGAAGAGGTAAGAAGCCTACATACCTCACAACTAATTTTCATAAGTCCTTGATCTAACGCAAGTCCCAAGTGCATATGCGCTCACAGCATATCACCATTTTCCTCTTGATGACTTAATGCAATTTACATGCGTTCAGCAACCACAAAGGCTTTATTGCCACAGATAGCACACTGTGATGGGCATATGTTTCTGATTCTGCCTTGAGAAGATAATCATTGTTTTTCACTGATACTATAGAAGCTGAGAAAAAAGTGTAAAAGCTCACTCACACTTCAAAGTACTTTACCCCCAGGACCTGAAAATATTACAGTTTTTATTATAGTCACCACCCAGTCAAAAAAATCCCTCTCTGTTGTAAAATCCACTACAGGTGGAATTTTCATACTTCGTAAAAAGACAACGTTTTTTGGGAACTTTACAATCTAATTTTATTGACAGAATCATTTCAAACACCTTACTGAATCTAGTTAAGTGAAATATAAAACCTTGCATAACTTCATTGTAAGGGTATTTCTTCTCAAGATTAACATTCAAAAGTAAAGAACAAAAACTCAAGTTTTCACTGTTATGACTTACTGGGAACCATTATGTTTTTATTACTCTAAAATGAGCCATTTCTATGCAGACTGCTTTACAAACATTTGTGAAAGAATGGGTCGCTCTAAGGAGTTCAGTGAATTCAAGGGTGGTACCGTGATAGGTTGCCACCTGTGCAATAAGTCAATTTGTGACATTTCCTCATTACTAAAAATATATTCCACGGTCAACTGTTAGTGGTAATATAACAAAGTGGAAGCGACTGGAACAACAGAAACTCAGCCATGAAGTAGTAGTCCACATGAAATCACAGAGCGCGGTCACCGTAGAAGTGCGCACAGTGCACAGAAGTCGCCAACTTTGGAAGGGGCCATCCCCAAAATGTTTCCACAAAGTTGGGAGCATGAAATTGTTCCAATATGACTAGTGCACAAAGCAAGGTCCATAAAGACATAGATGAGCAAGTTTGGTGTGGGGAAACTAGACTGGCCTGCCCAGAGTCCTGACCTCAATCCGATAGAACACCTTGGAGATGAATTAAAGCGGAGACTGCGAGCCAGGCCTTCTTGTCCAACATCTGTGCCTGACCTCACAAATTCGCTTCTAGAAGAATGGTCAAAAATTCCCATGAACACAATCCTAAACCTTGTGGACAGCCTTCCCAGAAGAGTTGAAGCTCTTGTGGCTGTAATGCTCTATCTATCTATCTATCTATCTATCTATCTATCTATCTATCTATCTATCTATCTATCTATCTATCTATCTATCTATCTATCTATCTATCTATCTATACACACATACATCTGTGTGTCTTTTAGGTGACATAAGAGAGAAGTGATGGTGGGTGGCACATCATAAAAATCACAAAAACTCCCTCAGTATAGGGTATTTTCTATGACTTATACCACAAACTATGCCACACACATAAGATATGGAAAACTTTCTCCAAGGGTGTGTTCCCCCACTATTTTCCCCATTCCATTCCTTTTGGAATGACACAGGAGTGAAGATTTCAAACAACTGCATCTCTGGCTAGTCTGAGGCGTGTCGACAGTCCCCTCACTGACTCAACTTGTCCATTGTTATTTAGCATGCGGCTGGTATTTTCCCTAGCCTTTCACTTTGGGTTTACATTTCTCTCATTCTTGGCTCTCTCCGCCTGTGTTCCCCTCCGCGGCTTAATTGGTCGTCTTTCCCACAGGGAAAGAGACAGGGCGAGATATAAGCCATGCTGAACTAATTGCTTGCGGTGGTAGTGGTGGTGTGATGAAATGAAGGGCTGATGCTGATTTCTTTGCCAGGATATGGGGTAAGGGGTCCAGATGTCTTTGCACCATTTTTGACTCTTCTCATCCATCTCTTTTGTGTGTTTTTTTGTTTTGTTTTGTATTTTTAGGTGTTTATGACTGCTTGTCTCTTTCTGTGCATATAGTTAATTCTTTTATATATTATATAATTATATTTGAGGGGAAGGTGGGCATAAATTTGGAAGGTCCACAGGGCATGCATGTTAGAAGTTATCACTGGTCTAGACAGGACCTCTCCTCCTGATAACTTACACATGTGAGCACAATATAAATGTCAAAGTTGGCTCAAATAGTTTTAGTGATAGCTCTTTAAAAGCCTCGCGCTTAAAGCAAATACACCACACACAAATTTCCAGCAATTATCTTTGTTTGATTGTAAATGATACCGAAGCAACACCCAGTCCACATTACATTCATCAGAAATTTCATTCAGTCTGGTCCAACATCTGTCGGCAACTCCACTTGACAACACCATAGTAACAACAGCAATAAAGACTGAGCTGTATTACATACGCATATGTTACTGTGGAGGAAGGCTTTCACACCCTCTAATGTCATATAACAGTCAGTCATGAAGCCACATTAGACAACATACTGACCCTCACCTATTCTCCTTGGACCAACTCTGTCTGCCTCAGTAACTAAACAAGCCACTCCTGACCTCCAGAAGGCCTCCAGAGACCAATGACAATAATGCTGTTTTCTTGCCAAATAGATTAGGGCTTTGGTGTGATACTGATGCTGAGGGAGATAGTCAGTGCCTGCTAATAGACTGACCACCCAGGATCTTTGGGGGTCTGAGTCTGGGTTCATCCCATCTTAGCAATTTTCAGACACATCAGTAACACAAATCACAGAGAAAACGAATAATTGGCGAGGACCCTGGACAGACCAAGACAACCCCTGGACCTCCCCTCTCTACTCCCTCCGTGGCCCCTGTTTATGGTTCAAAGATTCTTTTGAAACCACAAAAAGCAAGGATGACCTTTAAAAAGAAGGGCACATTTTAGGTTAGCGTGATGCTCATCATTTTTCACACAGCACAACTGAAGAGGACAAAAACATTCAATGTTTTTTGGCTGCAATTATTAGCTATACATCTAAACATAGTTAATTTATCAATAGGAATAGTGTGAGCATTAAGTCTGAACGCAACATGACATGACATGACATGACACTATATAGACAGTAATACAACATCTGCCATTGGAAAACCAAAAAAGAACTATTCCTAACGAGTTGAGACCGTGCTGTACCGTACCACACAGTGGAAATGAGGAAGAAGTTATAACACTTTATCCTGAGGGGCACATGAATGTCTTTACTAAATCTCATAGCAATGCATTCAATAGTTGCCGAACCTCACGGTGGCACTAGAAAAAGAGCAAGGGGATCACAGAGTCAGTAGGATTCATCCTTTGAGAACCACAAATTTCTGTACCAATTTTGTGCTATTCCATCTCATAGACTTAAAGATATTCTACAGGTGCTGCTGGTGGGGCAAGAGAGAGTCAGAAGATCACCAAAGTCAGAAGGATTAATCCAGTAGGCACCATGAATATCTATATCAAATATCATGGGAATTATCCAATAGTTGTTGAGATATTTAGTCTAGACCAAAGTGGTGGACAGACCAACCAACCAACCTTGCAATCCAGAGAGCAGATGCTAGCATGCTGAAAAATTATTCTTTGATAACAATTACATATTTTCGTACATTCTCTTGTAGCCATGCAATTTTCCTCAATAGTAGATGAAACCACATGGTGTATATTTTTGGTGGGAGCAAAACACCTAGCAATAAAATGCTCTCAGTGAAACCCAGGCAAAAATGAGATGTGAAAAGGGTTTTAAATATTTATAGATTTCTCAAGATTGATTTAACTTGCCAATCACTGAGAGGAAGCTCAGATACATAATGATACATCAATGTAATGATACATCATTAGGGTGGGAGAAGGATTACTTTAAACAATCCTCTCATCAACCATGTGAAACATATTTGAATGCCATTTCTTGTTTCCAACAGTAATGGCCATAAGACGAACAACAGTTGGAAAGAAAGATATGATTAAAGTAGACAAATTTTTAAAAGTTAAGACTTCCCTATTGGGTAAGACTAAATTACTACAGTTACTTGCCCCACGTGCTTTTCTACCAGCATTGTCAAATGCTGCCCCTCACCCACAGTCTCTTTAGACAGCCTACTTGAGATGCGAGCCACCTGCAGGATTCATGGCTTTACAGAAGTGGCCCTCTACAAACTGAGGATTAGCTCTGAGGAGAAGGGCTACTCAAGCATTGATGTTGCCTGATGGTGATGCCTAAGCCCTGGGGAACTCACACTACTCTCCAAGAGACCCTTTGGTCTGTAGACTAATCTGCCACACTAATCCAACCAAACTCAAAGCCTCAACTCCTCAATTCCCACTAACAACACCTAAAACAATCGGCAATGACTGTGTATCTGACTTAGCTAGTTTAAATGGCTGCACTGGACCAGCAGTTAAAAAATGTATTAAGGAAAATCTTTCTTCGCAAAGGAATATATGAGGAATATCATTGTTTTATTTAGTTTTTCAGTAACAAAATAAGGCAAAATTCTCAGCATTAGTGTTTAATTGTGCCTCAACACAAAGCAGCCTTTCAAAATCTTAAATAAAATCAAAAATCTAATTAAAATCAGTAAAAATCTGATTGAAGAATAAGTCAATTAAAAAATCTAACTAAGCATGCAAACTTTTAATACTAGTTGATGGTACTCAATAAGTATTGAAGTGCAGTTTATAAACGTGACTGTACCTCCTCACTTTGGAGCAGCCTTCTTTAAAACCTCAAAGAAGGTTAAAAAGCATTATTTTTGCATTTAAAAAAGTATATTTATGCGTGTCTATGATTTGTCTCTTTTTGCCTTTGTAACTGTCGCTGAATAATAATGAGGTATTTCAACTTAGGACCTGCTTGAATGCAGTTGAATCAAGTCTAAATCTTGTGGACATTTAGAGGATAGCTGTCTCCACAAGTCTGTGCTGTACAAAAATCCTGTGTGTTTCAACACAATGTGTTTCACAACACTGCAGGCATCAGTCATGCACAGTATGCCACAGGAACCAAGGTTGACAAATATGTGGGTCTGTCCCTTTCGGTGAGATGACCCTTCCCATAGCTCAGCTTACTCTTCTCTTTACTGTTTTTTGGAGATCACTGGTGCATGCTTGCACACAAAACTGTTTTACCCCGAATTCAAGAGTGTAAATGTTTGATGATTAACGCTGATAATACTACAGTGAAGAACATTTTTCAAATTCTGGAAATGTTTCCAGCTTTTAGCCCAACTCTGGTCTGGAAAAACTAAGATGTCTCTTTTACACTGAGGTACCTACTGACAGTTATGTTAAGCATGCTCTCGCCTGTCAAAGCCAGAGGCTTCCAGCTTTACAAGGACTCGGGTGAGACATAACACCAAACGCTGGCTTTGGATGAGAGGTGGTTTCAAAAATAAATAAAGCCTTAAAGCTCAGGAATTATAAACATTCTGCCATGGAGAAAGAGGGAAAGATCTCCAAACAATTTGTGGCATGTAGTATTTTCAATTCTTTCTCTGCTTGACACAAAGACAAGTGTCAAACAACTAAAGAGATGAACAGGGGGATGACAGAGAGGAATGGAAAAAAAGAAAGAGTATTGAGGTGAGAGTGAGAAGGACCATGGGGAATTTTCCATTTACAGAAAAGGTCTGACACACAACACACACACACACACAGCAATACATATAGGCATGCATAAGAACAAACTGTGCAAATACAGTTGCACATATTTGCATGGACACTTCTGCACTACAAAAAAAGCACCATACATAGATACATTTGATGCATATGCAGGTGCACACATGTAAACATACGCACACACACATGTCCCATGAATATTCTTCAGCCTAGAACTGAGGAGTGGGTGTAGGAAGCTGGTGAGGGGGAAGTCAAACAAAAAAGACAGAAAGAAAGAGTCCTGATTCAAACACAATTTGAGCTCTGGGATCTTCAAACAAACTCACGTTCGGGCACCATGGGGACACGACCAACAGAACGAAGCATTCTGAGGGCTGACCTTCCTACTCCCTGCTCTGCTTCTGTCAGACCGCCTGTTAGCCAGGTCTCCTAGCACAATAATGCAGCTTTTGCAATAGCAAAGCTGTCTGGTGTTTCACTGGGCAAACTGAGCCCGGTTCAAGCTCCTACATTCCAAAAATTGGCTTTAGGCAGCTGACACACCTCTCATGGCAGCCTTTTTTCCCTCTGAAAAGCATTACCCAGTGAGGGGAAAAAAAGTCTTTTTGTAACTGACAAAACAAAAGTTAAACAAACTGAAGCAGATCTTTGACAACAGCGAGGGAGGGTCATGCATTCACAAAGCCTCTCAGTGAACAACTTAACTCACCAAAATCTGGAGCTGAAACAACAGTGGCTGATGACTCATGCCGTGTCTACACAGGTGGCATAGCGTGAGCAGCGTGTTCGCAGAGCAGCAGCCTCAGAGCCCCGCATGTGTCTACATAGGATGCGTTCCGGCACAATAATGAGTTTTAAGTTGCATTTTGGCAGCCCGCGAAGACCAACAATCACGGTGGTTAGGCACGTAAAACGTAAGAAAATACAAAACTTAAAAGTGTAAAAATACACTTCAGGTCTTCAGGTTTACATTTTGCATAAAGTGCAAGTGAAACACAAGCAGTTATACAGTATGTGTAGAGAGCTACAACAGGAGTGTTCATCAGACGTGCGTGAGTCGAATGACAGGAAAAGCGCTGGAGAAATACCTCCTGTATAGACCTAATTTGCAATCTTGAGTAAATATTTGAGGATTCCTCAAATGACTAGTATGTGAGACCCTGTATTAAAGCCGAGGATGCTATGTTAGCAGGCATGACAGACAGAGCCAGTCCCACCCACCATTCACCACCCACATCCTGAAAGCCAAGAGGGCTTGTCCTCATAAGGATAATATTTTCTGCTCCATTAAGCACCATTCTTTCTGGAGATTAGGGATAGGGATTGTTAATTTTTATTGATATTTATACCCTTATTGAGACTGCTTAATGATCCGATTCTTTATCGATACTTTACTATTATTTAGTGATGGTTATTTGGTAAGACCAGACCCAAAAGACATGAGGTAGGCCTGCACGGTATGAGGAAAATATTCCATGTGTGATAACGATAAATATTGAGATGTCATATCAATTGCGATAACTAAACATATATTGAAGTGTACATATTAGCTGCCTGGTTGTTTTTAATTTAATATTTTAAAAACAGCTAAATGTTGTTTCTAGAGCAGCAACATTAATGTTTACAACAACAAAGTAACTCAATAACTTTATCTGACATCACAAGTAGTGAGTCGAGGTTAAGAAAGAATAACATCAGTCTGTATCAGTCCCTCCTCCTCTCTCACTGGCTGCAGGTAACGTTAACAGGTAGAAGGAGGAGCGGCTGTTTTTTAAGACTACAGATCAGTCTGTGCTCCAGACAGACAGCTTTCTATTTAGCTCGTTTTTAACATTTGGCTAGCTGTGCTTGTATAAAACATACAGGATGAGATACTGAGGACAGAGATGATTAAATTAACCATTTCTACGTACTTACAGTAACAGTAACATCACTTAATGTTACAGTAGTTTGTGTGTGTGTGTGTGTGTGTGCGTGTATGTAGGAGCCGACAGAGAGCAGGCAGAGACTGCAGCCTGATGATTTTCTTATCCATTGTGTTTCATATTAAACCAGATATGATGCTCAAGACATAACGTTACATCAAAGGACCAGCAAGTCTCGTTAGCAGTATCGATAAGCTTGAACCTTATTGATTTTCGGGTTTTGAGACATTTTGGAACCGGGTCCTTTTGAACCGGGTCTCGATCCCCATCCCTACTGGAGATGAAGGCCAAGTCAAGAATAGAATCAACAATGCTTAATTTCTGAATGGTAACTTTGCATAGCTGTACCCAACATGATGGGCCTTACATGTCAAATGACATATTGTCCCACACCAGCCAGACTTATTTAATCTATGAATGCTAAGACAAGTGCTCTATGATCAGCAGAAAGAAAAAAAAACCTGATGCTTGGCAATTATTCATAGAAATAAACAGTACATTATTTGTGAAGGACACAGGTCAGGCCTGCTTTGGTCCCTGATACTAGACCAAGATGCGTCATAGTAAAGGAAAACAAAGAAGGCTCACCACAGGAGGCTGACTTTGTCTCCACCAGCTTCACCCTTCGCGTCTCATTACGAATCCTGTCGTCTGTCTTGTCCACAAGATGTGAAAGGTCGTCTATGATTTCTGAGAGACAGAGAGAGAAAGAAAAGAGAGGAAAGAGGCCAATAAAGTTATTAAGACTACTTAGTGTTTTTCTGTCATTTTATTACATGAAAGACCTCCCAATATGTTTTGTGTAATAACAGAAATCAAATGAAATGAAAAAGTGACAGGTCCGGCTGGACTTGACATCAGAGCAGTCAACAACTTCAAAAGGCAGAGGCTGCCAAAGCACAGACAGCATGCAAGTGGTGGTAATGGAGGGAGTGGGCTTTGTGCAAGCACCCCTCAAGCTTTCAAATGGTTTTGCTACTTCCTGAATGCATTCTGGATTTAATCAGGCCCTTATTGTTCATGTGTTTTAAAGACGTAAGCCTAGGCTTCAAGGACTATGCCTGGGCATCCAAAGAAAGAGAATGTGTGTTTTGTGAATGTGTGTGTGTGTGTGTGTTTGGCTCTGTGGCTAGAGTCCTTCAGTAGAGGTTCCTGACTTGAAGGTCATCCAGATGAAAGCCTGTGTGATTTGTTAGAGCTAGCCACTGTTTTGACATGGTATCTCCAGATGTCTGGCACCAACAACCAAAACAGATAACTGCTTTTAGGATTAGGTATTAAAATGGTCAGAACTCATTCACAAATGGCAACTGCACTAACTTATAAATTGGCGGAAAAACTTTAAATTATTTTAACTATTACTTCATCAAATCTACATATTAAGGAGCAAGGGCGGAGCCAGATGCCATAAACATTTGGGGCTTAACCCAAACCTAGGGGAGATTTTTTTCCCCCCATTAAGCCAGCTAAATGCACTATTTTTCATGCTGTTTGATATGATAAAATGCCTAAAAATCTAAACACTATCTTGGAAAAAGATGAATGTTTCTTTGGAAAATAGCTACAATCTATTTTTTTTTAAATTTGTTCTCCAGCTGTAGTTAATCCAAAACACAACAAATGTTGAGGATCACTCATTTTCACTCCTCCCATTTCTAAGTTACAAAACCAAAGTACTGTAGAAATATGGTGAAACAGTTTCTGATCATCATTGGAGGAGGGAATCTCTAAGCACCTCATGATTCGATTTGATTACAATTCAGAGGGCTGCGATGCGATTATAAAACTAAATCTTCAAATCTCTTTTTCTATGTGATTTCCGGATAATTACTAAGCATTTAATTTGCACATTAAAATCCAAAACGTCTCCTCATAGGTTAAAAGGACTTTTTGCATCCCTAATTTACTTTTACTTTACTCACGAATTTAAGCTCCTTTAAGATCACCACCGTTGTTCTCTCACCCCTACTGATGCTGAATTTAAAATGCAAAAAGTATTAAATGCTTATTATTCTATTAAATTTACTTGTGGCATATGTGCTCCCTTTCCTCATCTTCTATTCACTCCTTTCTTCTAAATGCATTTTCATCTCTTGTCCTTCTTTTTCACCTGCTTTCACATTTCATTTCTTCTGGAGTCCCTCGATCACCAATTTGAAATTAATCCACGTGCTGTCCCTTGCTGTGATGCCTGTCCTTCTTCTTCCCTAGCTGACTCATCTGTGGGACAAAATAGTCCCTCAAACACAGTCAGATCAGCTCACATTAGCTAGTGAGTAGTGATGAGTGGATGAAGCATTATGAAGCTTTGGGGCTTTAAGAAAAGCAAACACAGTTGCAAATGGTGACGTGTAAAACTGGTAGCAGCACCTTTAGACTGAGGCCGAAACGCCACCATAACTCACTGATACTAATAACTTTTGTCTCATGTGTGCAATAAAAGTCAAAAAGGGTTAGGGTTAACCTTACTGTTGATATTTATGTGATGCAGACATGTGATGTGAGATGGGACGTGGGATGTGATGTGAGATGGGACAGTAATATTCATTAAATTAGCTTATTATTGCTTTTGTTAGTACAGTAGCAACTCAAATCTCAAAACAAATTTTAATATGGTGGAAAAGTTAATTGTGAGCACGAGAACCAGACAGAGAGATTAAAGGCTTTAGAAACTTTTGCTGGTGTTAAGTTAATTAGCTGATTAGAGCTCTAAATAATTTATTCTGAAATTTTAATAAACTTCAGTAAAACTGGTTTACTAGAATTTTGATTCTATCAGCTGTAAGCCGTCATCATCAACATTAAAATGGAAATATTTATAAGATTATATATTTGAATTAAATTATGGAAGAAAATTAATTACTTTTCCACAATATTAAATAATTTTACAGTAGATGCACCTGTAGGCTACTTAGTATATTTGTCATCAGGAGGAAATTATGACCTCATATGTTCTCATACTATCTCATAATTCTCAATTATTCTCTCTTTTTATCCCACTAATGCGCTGAGATCAGCTGTAAAATGCCTTGAGATGATCATTTATAAGCTCAGACACAATGTATTGAAACATTCGTTTCACGGGGGGAAATGAGCCTCAGAATCAGCCAAACATCTGTAATAGTGACATAATATCACCTAATGACATCTAACTAGCCAGCAATACAGTCACTGGCCTCAAGTGTTACAGCTGCGGACTCACAAACCTGAATCACTTGTCCGCGGTTCACTGTCTGACGCTGGTGAGGTTTATGTCTTGGTGTAAAAAACTTTGTCCATAACAGCTGGTTAGCTAGCTAGAACGCTCACTCACTGAGGGGGCGCCAGTGAAACAACACAGTCAACAGCCCATCATGAAGACAAAGAAGAAGTGCTCTATTTTCTCTACTTTAGTGTTTATTAGCGGCCGGCAAACCGTCTGAAAGATGCGTTACCACCACCACTGCGCTAAAAGAGACACCACCTCCTATGTTAAGGAGGAGTGTAAAACAACAAAATTAAATGCAAACATCTTCCTGTTAGGGACATCTATCAGTCTCTTTCATTATTGCTGCCACAGTGACACAACACTATAACTACAAACATTAAAAAATGTGAGCAAAACATTCACAACAATATGGCTCATTACTCTTATTAATCAGGAGATTTATTACGATGAAGAACTCGAATTGGCCGGTTCATGTTAAATGTGCGTGTTTGAAGATCTAGATTTTTTTTTTCTACTACAATGACGATCATAGGTCCTGTCCAGTAGCCTTCTAAAGGGTAAAAGACAAAAAAAAACAGAAAAAAGATGTGGATGAACAATAAAGAGGGCAGAAAAGAGAACAGAAAAGGAAGCACAGACAGGTATCAGACACCCTCTTATAAATGCTTGTTTTAAACCACAGCCCAGTGCCAAGTTAAACAGACTGTCCTGTCTAGGAAGCCAGCGACCTTGTATTGCTAGTGCTATATGGTAAAATAGAAGTCAGTCATTATGATCTTTTATTTTCTTCTCAAAAAACCTGGATACGTGACATAATTCCCACAGGCGAGTGCTCAGGGTCATCAGCAGCATTTGTCTTTGTGAGCACAACTGTCTTTAGCTCTAGTTGCCTTTAAAGTAGATTGGTGAGAAAACATGTTTCCTCAACAAGGAGCCATCACCGTTTCACAAGACAGTCTAAGTTTTGGCTGACATCAGATAATTAAGTTGTGAAAAAAATAGAGGAAGGAAAGTAAAGCACGTCAGTTTGTAGGGTCAGAGTGTGAAGGGGCAAGGACAAGGAGATGGGAGACGTGAGAGCACCGTATGTACAGTGTCCCTGAAGACTCCCACATCATAATCGAAGCATCAGGCAACAATTTAGAAGGAAAAGCCTCTTCCTTTATTGGCAGGGAAGGGGTGTAGACACCGAACCATTTGTGCCGCGTGCCACTCCAACTAGTCATAAAGGATGTTTTTGATTTGCTGGTGCCAAGTTTCTTGATTCAGTTCTTGTCCTGCAATAACATCTCACTCCACTGATGAATTCTCAACCATGCCAAGATGCAGCAGTGCTAGGACATGACCTTTGACTACAGCTGTCATGAAATGCTGAATACACTACAAGGCATTGGCTTTTCTCGTGCATAGTCCTCCAATTCACCCTGTTATCAAGTCATGATTCTCACAAAATAATTCTCAATTTCCTATTGGAACTGTAGCTTACATGTCTGACAGCTGTTGGCCCTGGCTTGGATCTGCCAGACCACAAAGGACGCCCTATTTCAAGCAAGGATTGTCTGTTTAAAATGCTATTACACTGGATAAACCTTTAAAGCCACAGAGTAGGAGAGACATTTGCTTTAAAGTTGCATTCATGTATGCTTATTTGGCTTCTAAAGCAGAATGAACAATCTGGACTCCCTCTAAATCTTAATTAAAGTACTGTACCTTAGATTATTTGAAAGATGGATGGGAGTATGAATTCTGATTATTTATGGTCTTATTTTTTCAAATCATTGCCAGTGACTGACCGCATTCATCTTGGAGCTACATGTTCCTAAAAGTTTGCATTATAGTGACATACAGTTTCTCACCTAAGGGAGTACAGCCCTCACAATATTTTTGAAAATATTTGATTATATCTTTTCATGTGACAACACTGAAGAAATGACACATACTTTAGGTGTAAAGATACGTAAAGTTGTGAGTGTGCAGCTTGTATAGCAGTGTAAATTTGCTGTTCAGATTATTGCTTAAATGTGGGCCATATCAGACTCCACTGTGAACTGTCCGAGCCCTGAAAGTGATCCGCATACACAGAAGAATATTGTAGCCTGCAACATCACACGCAGCATGCTGTTGCAGGCTACAGAAGTAAACAAGGACCAACAGAGGTCAGCTCACAGGACACTCACATTTTTTATTGTCCTCTGGTGGGTCACATTTCATTTCTCCCGAATTATGACAAGAGTTTAGGGCGATTAATTGCATTTGTGATATTATCACAATGTAATAAAACGAGATTTCCTAATCGCAAAAGCTGCACTTACACAATGATCACATGACACCCAAGCGGAAAGCAGTCTATAGACAAAGTTGATGCTTCATCTGCACTTTACGCTGTAACTTGCTTTCTTGTTGTACAATGGCCTTAAGCTTGACAGAAGCTGACACTACAAAAACTTTTGTGTCACACAAGGAGTGAGTAGCAGCCGCCCCCCAGAGGTAACGTGATGGTGGTGGGTTAAATCGTTGGCCAGCCGCCGCTTTGACGGAAAGAAAAAACGCACAACAGAAAGACGTGTGTAGTAAGGTAAGCGTATTCTGGCGATCGGCGCCTGCGTCACACACAGCCACCAGTCAGCTTAGAAAATACCTGTGAAACGGCGTTTCAAACTAAACTCACAGAGGCCCAGTCTGTCCTGAGTTACAGCCTGGTTACAGCCAGTGTGCTGCTGACCAGCATCGAAGGCTACGGGGGAACTCCGGTGTTGTCAGAGAATTAATATGCTTGTCTATAAACACGAGAGGCGAGACTTGGTTTTATTTTCGTTGGCCAACTTTTGAATTGAACCTCAAACTGAGTATTTTCTGTTTGCTTACTGCGATATGGAAAGATGCAATAGAAGATTTGAACTGACTGATAAGGACATTAATTGGTGGTTGAACTGTGGGTTTTGTATTGAGCATTTACTGTATAACACACTGTGGTGAGCCTAGTTTTTCTTGTGGTCTGTAGGTAGGCCGACCTGATGATATTATATCATATAATTTAATGCAATGATTTGACTTAAATTATCTTTCTCATATTATTATAATTTGATATATCTTCTCCACCATTGCTCATAATAGTAATTCTATCTAATCCATCATAACACAAGGAGGAACAGTGTATGTTTAATCTATCCAATATTGCGTTGGTCATACTATACACCGATTTACTGCTTGCCCATTTTGAATAATACAGAAGGTAAAGAGCTTGAAAATTAATCACATATTAAATCACAATCGCAATATTGATAAAAAAAAAATGCAATTAGATTATTTTCCAAAATCGTTCAGCCCTACAAGACAACTTTCTGTTCTTTTCATTACGGTTTCTGGCGCTGGACAACGCATCTGCCCCACAACTCACTTCCTCGGTCTCTCTCTCTCTCCTCACTGTGTCCGCTCGGACAAATAGCATGCACATAACTCAGAAGAGAGGACGCGGTCCGGTGGATTTCAGGTGTAAAGAAAGAGAACATGTGAGCAGATGATAGCGAAGTACAGGAGGTAGAGAGACACATTTATAATAATGGATTTTGTGAAGATTTTTCGTTCACCACGACTCCGTCTACAGCAGAACTGTGACACAAAGTCGCATCGATCCCGACCTGAGTGTCCAGACTCAGGTCGCATTTAAAAAAGATCTGATCTGTATCAGATTTGGACCACATATTGAAGTGGCCTAATTCCGAACTGGAAAAGATCAGTTTCCATGTGATTTGGCCTGTTCACCCTGTCATAAAAAAGATGAGCTCTGAGTCACATATGGGCAAAAAAAAATCAGAATTGAGTCACTTTGGCCTGCAGTCTGAACGTAGCCTAAATGTCAAAATTGGGCCCAATTACTCATTTTCTCTTCCCATTGTCATGTGATTCATTAGTGTTACAAGGTATCAGGTGTGAATGGGAAGACGGTGTGTTACACACACTGGTCACTGGAAGTTCAACATGGCACCTCATGACAAAGAACTTTCTGACGATCTGAAAAAAACAATGGTTGCTCTACATAAAGATGGCCTAGGCTATAAGAAGATTGCCAAGACCCTGAGACTGAGCTGCCAAGACCACACAGTAGTTCAACAGTTCAGTTTCCACTCAGAATAGGCCTCGCCATGGTTGACCAAAGAAGTTGAGTGCATGTGCTGAGCGTCATATCCAGATGTTGTCTTTGGGAAATAGACGTATGAGTGCTGCATTGCTGCAGAGGTTGAAGAGGAAGGGGGTCAGCCTGTCAGTGCTCAGACCTTACGCCGCCCACAGCATCAAATTGGTCTGGATGGCTGTCGTTCCAGAAGGAAGCCTCTTCTAAAGATAATGCACAAGAATCCTGCAAACAGTTTGCTGAAGACAAGCAGACTAAGGACATGGATTACTGGAGCCATGTCCTGTGGTCTGATGAGACCAAGATAAACTTATTTGGTTCAGATGGTGTCAAGCGTGTGTAGCAGCAACCAGGTGAGGAGTACAAATATAAGTGTGTCTAAGCTACAGTTCATTGAGGGAACCATGAATGCCAACATGTACACTGTAATATGCATAACAGTGACTCACCTTAATAACTATGTAGCTTATTAAGCATGTTTCTCTCAGAATGCTTTTAACAAAACGTATGTAACAGAATTTCCTTTTTTATTTGACACACGTCAGAAATAAATCTGATGTTGTTTCGGAGTGTTTCTCCCTTCAGTCTCCTCTTAAGGAGGTGAAATGCATGCTCTATTGGATTAAGGTCAGGTGATTGACTTGGCCAATCTGAAACCTTCCACTTTTTTCCCTTGATGAAGTCCTTTTTTTGTTGGCAGTGTACTTTGGGTCCTTTCTTTCTCCATACTTTGACCTTTCCGTCACTTTAATCTTGGTCTCATCAGTCCATAAGATTGTCTTCCAGAACTTTTGCAGCATCTCTGTACTTTGCAAATTTCAGTCCGGCCTTCCGATTCTTACTGCTGATGAGTGGTTTGCACCTTATGGTATAGCCTCTATATTTCTGCTCTCTTTGTAGTCTTTATATGTTTGAACCTAGAATGAAAACTTAGTCTAGTCATGCAGAGCTATTTAATGTTTGGACAATCAACCTAAAAGGTAACACCTGGGTAACAAGAAACATCTGTCAGTGCCAATAGTTTTGCTCACTTGAAAAATGGGTGGGTTCAAACTATGGGAGGTATGTCCTGAGTTGTTTGACACATCTAGATGTGAATACCAGGGAATAAAATCTGAAATTCTGAACTCTTGTCTCATACTCATCTTTTGATTTTAAACCCAAATGTCTTCAGTGAACAACAAAAACAGAGGAATTTGCCTTACTGCTCCAATACTTTTGCCGGGAACTGTATATCTACTGCATGTACAACACAAGGCTTTTAGCAAGCTTTCTTTGGGCCCAGGGAGTTGTTGCCATAGTCTCTGGTGTTTTCTTTTCACAACAAACAAACACAATAAATGAAGTGGTTGGTTTTGTGAACGGTCCTTGTCAAAAACTGGAACAACTATTTGACAGCCAAGAGGCAGAGTTATCAATATAGTGACTGACAACAATGTTGCAGCTCTAAATGATAATAGGCAATCCAACAAAAAAAGTTGAGTTGAACCACAGGTAGGCCCGTCAAAAATATTGTTATCAGAAGCACAATCAAAAGAAACCTTTGAATGGTACTGGTATCTCTTTTCATGTAGGTTTCAAAAGATATTTTCTGCCTTTTGAAATCAGTGAGAGCAACATTTTAGAGAGCTGGGCCAAACCCTTTGCAGGTGCTGTTGCAATAAATTAGGCTGAGAATATAGATACCGCATCCAATAGACTGTTTGACTGTAAAACCAATTCCATATGAGCAGAAGTTCTGAAATGGAAGGTAAATTCTTTTGAATAAGGTAAAGCTTTCTATACTGACTCTGTGCTACCCAGTGAGTCATTTTTACTGGCCAACTGGCAACAACATAAAGAAGAGTAAAGTAATCATGTAAATAAAGTTGTAAATCTAAAAAGAGATACATATTGGAGTATATGCAGCAATTTGGATAAAAAGACGTATTTCACTTTTCTAGAATACTAAAGTAGCAGATGCTACCAGATCATGTGAGGCTGTGGTAACTGCTAAATAGCTGAAAGAGACAGGAATGCCAGCTCTTTGTTCTGTGTCTCTACTGCCAACAGTGCCTTTTTTCACACAAAAAACAATGTACATAAAACCTGGCCCTTCTGTGTAGAGGCACGAGGGCCCTGGAGCACACACACCAATAGCAGACAGATGTTGCTCTCATATGACGTCACCTACTCCCTCACGTTGCTGACTCTCTGCGCAATTTCAACGCCATTTTATCTCTTTTCCAATACTTTTCTCTTTCAATGGTCATCCTGCCCTCTGCGGGCTAACTAGTTAACAGGTCTATTTCCATCCCTGCAGTCAACGCCATCTGGAACCACAGACAGACACCTACTAAACGAGAGATTGGCTGCTGCTGGTCTGAGCTAAATGATTATTATGCGGCCAAAGCACGAAATGGAAGAAAATACTTAAGGGCCACTGAATGGGTTTTTGTCTTAAGTCACTTACAGTTTAAGTACAGTCCAGGGTGTGCACATGTAGCATTTCCACTTCATTTATGGGTGTTTACAGTATACCCCTCCATCAGCCTCATAGCTGGACAAAGGGTGTCACAAAGACACAATGACCCCTCCAGCTGCTGTCTCCTCTTAGCTCAGCTCTTGTAATGCACTGTAATACAACGATCTGCCCAACCATTTTGACCACCTGCCTAATATTGTGAAGGTCCTCCTTTTGCTGCCAAAACAGCACTGTCCCATCAAGGCATGGACTCCACTAGACCTCTGAAGGTGTCCTGTGGTATCTGGAACCAAGACTTTAGCAGAAGATCCTTTATGTCTGTAAGATGCAAAGTGGGGCCTCCTGGATTGGACTTGTTTGTCCAGCACATCCCACAGATGCTCGACTGGACTAAGATCTGAGAAATATGAAGGCCAAGTCAACACCTGTTCTTTGCACGTCCTGTTCTCTGGTTTGGATCTGCCACCAAACAGGACAGAAACTGACTACTGTGGTGGTATGGTAGGCATTACAGTGCACTGTACGTCAACCCAACCAGACACAGGAACCGTTTCTACCCACAGGCAATCATTCTGACAAACAGTTACATAAGACACACTGTGTCAGGAACAATCTCTGTACAATAACCTTGTGACTTGAACTTTTACCTGTACACTATTTACTGTTTATTATTATTTAGTCCTCAATTTTGTAATTCAGTAGCTGTCCGGTAACATTGTCGTGCTAACAAGAGTGACTTCCAGGTAGACAACTGACAAGTGATTTGAATTGTGGAGATAAGTAAAATCAGAATTTAGATTTGTTTATTGCTGTTTATTTTTCATATTATTTTTAACTACAACCTTTAAGGATATATAGTTAAATACGGTGGTCCGATGAATCGCATCCCATTAAAATAGGACGATGTGTGCATTTACGCACAAGACACCGCAGCATAACATTATTGATTATATTTGAATTTCCTGACAGGATCAGCCGGGATGAACTGACAGCAGCCTCTATAATCATGAACATAATTCATTAAAGCACAAACACATAGCATTTTTGAAATAATACCATGAAAAAAGTACAATGTCTGCATTGCTGCTGACATGGTGCCAATCTGCCTGTTGATCTCATGCTCCATCTTACCTTAATTTGTGAACAACACTTCAAGATACTTGAACCCCTTGATGTAGGTGATACATTATCCAGATCTACAAAGACAAGTGAGGGGCAAGTCTAAAGGGAAAAAATTGTCAGGCCAAAGCATCGACAACAATCAGGTCCAGATAACAGTTAGCCCAGATAACACAACAGTATGTTGCTCATTAGATTTTAGTTATTGTTCACTGAATGGTGCGGGAGACATACAAAGAAGCGGAGATAGGGATAGGGAAAGGGATGAATCAGAGAGAGAAATACAGTGCTTGCCTGTGTGTATGCGCAAATTATCAGTTGAGGTGTAGGTCTTCAGAAATGTAGCATCCAGTGTGGAATTTCTTCTGGTCTCATCTTTTGGGACGCGATTCTGTCCGAACTCAGAGCAATGTAGCACTGCCTGTGAGTATGCAATCTAGTTAGTTTAGGGTCCTCACTCATTTGTTTCCAGATATTCATTGGATACCACACTGGGTAAATGCAACTCCATCCATTTCAAAGCAAATCATCACGTGATATTATAAAGTCTAATTTAAGTCAGCCACCAAATATGACACTCACACGCAGGAGCATGGAGAGAAGTTTGGGAGATGGTCTCTATTTTAATGATTAAATTCCTGCATCCCAGATCTATATCCGCCCCAAGCCCTTGGAGTAGTGGACTCATTTTGACAGTTGCAGTATCAGCGGCGGTTTTGGTGTGTACATGTGGTGGAGGCACTGCCATAAACAGTGACACCCCAATGTGGCTCCAGGATGTGCTGTATGAACTCTGTGTTATTGTAGGACTCATTCCCAGAGCAGGCATAGCGTACAGAGAAAATGCTTGTTTTCTCTCACCGATTTAAACGCAATCTGACTCAGTGGGGCTAATTCTGTTGTGCTTATTCAGGAGATGATTTCTCCTGAGAATATGGAGAAAGAGGAAAGTAAAGACAGACCGTTTTTTCCCCTCAACCTTCCTCTTGTATCCCTTGTCGTAGTGCAGGGGGGTCTGACCACAACTGTTACCAATTGGCCCTGGTGTGACTGACTGTGTATAGAGGGTAGTGCTTTGTTGCCAACCAAAACACACACATCTCTGGATGTAACTGGAACTTCACTTGGCACACGCAGAGGCACTCAGCGTGATGATACAACTCAAGGCAATTAAGGTATTTACAAGAAGTTGCACAGTCTTGGAAGGGTTTCTTTCAACTTCTTTCTTTTTTTTCTGCTCTCTCGGCTGCTTATTGTAAACAAACTAACCCTGAGGGTCTGTGGAGAGCGAGGATTAGAAGGAGTTTTGCTCAAAACCTCAGAGTTTTACCAGTTTTTAAAATGAGTTCAAAACACAACAAATCACTTGAATGCCTGCCAAAAAAAGGAAACTGAAATAAAGACAAAAAAGAAATGTGCAATGTCTGTCTATGGAAGATAAGCCTCTGTGTAGAGATAATCCTAAAAATGTGTTTGGCCAATCTGACATGTTAGGAGCGAGGACACATAAACACAGCCACTTTCTTTTCCTAACAATCCTCTAGCATGACAATAAAAATGACAGTTTATTTATTCTTAATGGGCTTTCTATTATTGTTTAAATATTCACATCGGTCGGTGATGGATAGTTAATGACTTGATTTCTGCTGTGGTGTCCAACTCCAACAGTTTAGGAAAAGCCACTATATTTTTCACCCAGGGGCCAACATGTCTTAATGTGATACTTGATAATCATGGATTTCTTATGTAACATTTCTCTGAAATGCAATAGAAATATAATGCACAGAACTGGCCTCTTTAGCGAACAAGATAGGAAATGACCCTGAGGGACAGTATTTCTGTGGAAAACAGCATATTCTAAGAGGAACATATTGTACATGTAAGAAAAATGTTGTTATTAAAAGGTTTCACCATAATTTCTTGCCTGCCTATATCAAATCCCCATAAGAGGTAAAGTCCCAAGATCAAAACAGACCTGTAGCACTGCAAATGTAAACATGGACTCCAATGACACAGTTTATTGATCAGTGCTTTATGTAAATACTGATATACACCCCAAGTAAATTCAAACCTGTTTTTTTGCCTTACTGACCAAATGTGCACACATGAGCTGGTGGGGTTTTTTGAGGGCATCATCGTACACACAATTCACCCTCCCAACATCTGGCCTTCTGAAGTGCCGTCCACATGTGAACAGATTAGTCTCACTGCTGGACATTATCACCCCCCCACCCCCACCCCCAATGAATCTGTAAGTCCCTCCAAATGGACTGACAGGCTCCCCTGGTAAACACACTGGGGGTAAGATACCTATTATTGCATCATTATACATTTTCTCCCTCTGGGGTAGTGGCTTGCTGAGTGATGATAAATGTCTTGCTTTATGCTGCTTATGCCATGGCCACGCTTGCCAATGATCAAAACATAGTATTGTTTATTCATATTGTTGGGCAACACTGTCTTTCAATGAAAACTTTGTGTTGGCACTGTCTTGTCAGCCTTGGAATAAATGTAACTTTACTACTCCAGCAGGAGAACTCATAGCCTACTGACAGCTGAAAGAAGTAAACTCCCGCCTCTGAATATTCATTTTGAACAGTATTGACACTGTTACATCGAATCCTGTACACTTCACGATTAATCAGAATGAATACTCTCAAAGAAAATGGTAAAATTGCAACATGATGAACTTTTACTTCACTGTTGAGAGAAGTCTTGTACACATGTAAAGACAGAAAAAACTGTATTTATCATACAATCCTGATATGAGGACTTTTACTTGTTTCCACCACAAAAACTGGTAATTACAAAAAAAACAATCAAAATTTAATCTAAAGAGGACTTTACAGGGTATGAACACACCAATAAGGTGGAACAGCAGCAACCCACCAACTCTGACTACCATTACATATGTGGCCTCCACATTTCCAGCCTTAATCCTAACCATTTGTGTGCCAATTTGAAACTGAAACCGGCTGTGTGTCCATGGACAGTTTGACCTCCATAACCTTGCTACGGTTACCCCAAGATCCATCATCACACATGACACCAAAAAAGAATGGCAGGCTGATGAATTAATTTCTCAAAGTCAAACCTCCATTTGAAGAACACTCTTCAAAGAAAAGCACATAAATTGAGAAAAACCTCCACACTAGTTCAGTATTAGCACATACAGCCTATTGGGTTTCCATGAGACTCCAAAGACATGGTCCATGTGAATTATGGGAATGCAGTCGACCAAAGTTCTGTGGGAGGAGTACATCGAGTTTCTCCCATACACACATAAATGTATACATGCAGATATGTTGCATGTCATGGAGGGGAAAAAAAGAGACTGGGATTCAAAAATGGCCCTGGAACAGTCAAGAGACAGAAGCTCAGCAGTCAGTTCCTACACATTTTACTTATACAGCCCAATATCACAAATCTTAAGCATATTAACAAAGTAAGCATGTCGATAAAGCGTGTTATAGGGTTTGTTGTGTTTTATTCTATCTATCAGTCACTTCACTAGCTAGCTATGTTGCATAGCACCAACAGGAACATTTGCTATTTTTTCTTCATTCATGTTTTAGATTTTTATTTCTATAATTCTTCTATAGTTGCCCTTCCAATAATGCTCTAATGCATCGCTGGGCTCAGACAGAATAATTGAAACTAACCTTGAGCAGCGGAAATCTGGCCCTTTTCAGAAGCATTGCATGACTAGAATACCACTCGAGCTTTTTTAAACAACCTGGCAGTCTCCAAAGAATGGAAATGATCAGCACTGTGCACATAAACAAAAAAACAAGTGATTCATGCAGCCATCTTATGATACCAGCTGAATAAAAACAGAACCTCATTAGCTGAAAAAGTGATGTCGTCAAGACTGTTGGGCTTGTCGACTATAACATGTTTTAGCAATTCTGTTCAAGACAACCGGAAACCACCAATATAATGGGAACAATTAATTAAGAAAACCCATAATGTCACCAGCAGATAAATAAAAACAAAGCCTTGAAAAAGGGAAGGAGTAAGAGCAATGAGGAGAACTGCCACTTCATCCACTTTCCAGACAGAATGCAACTATTTCTGTGTAGAGCTGCCAGATCCACCAGAATCACTCATCCTATGTGGCCAGGCATCACTGAACAGTGACTGCAATGAGAACATGACTTGAAGTTACCCGTGTATTACATATATTTAATGCACAAGTGATCGGCTACGTCATTATAGGATGAATGAAAACAAGGATTTAAAAATATTAATACACAGTGCAAAGACCAACAGCAATGAGGAGAAGTCTGATCACTACCAGGCTTCCCACCATCACCCTCTTATGGCCAGGTGCCACTGAACAATGTGTGCATGATGAGCATGAGGGTGCCAGCAGCAGCAGCAGCAGCACCAGCAGCAGCAACAGTGTGAGGCAGGGACCACCCTGTCACTGGCACGGCACCTCCAAACCAGCCGCTGTTACACTTCATCACTACCATCACACTTCATTAGCATGGACACCCAGGAGGGGGTGACATATTGAGAAGCTAGGAACTAATATAAAAAATTAAATGGAATAGATTTGATTGGATGAGATTCATATTGTAGGACACGAGAGCTGTCCCGTGCCTACTGGGTTCTGGCACAACTACCAGTTTATCTGCTGTGCCATCTGGTTACTGTGCTGCCCATTATATGATAACACTGTACATTCTCAGCCATAGGAAGTCTATAGAATGTAATTTTATCCATTGGTGTGATAGGAAAATAAAAGTTATTTTCTGTTTGCAAACACAAATTTTAGTTGTAATTACAATGTATTTGACCTTCAACAGGCATACCCTAAAACAAACCAGTAGATTTCCAAAGCTTTAGTAAACATAACTGGTAAACATTAACACAATGATAGCTGTGGGTTATTTGGGCGTTGAATGCGTTTGATTAACCACAAGATAACTTAAGTTTGTTGTCAATGACACCATACGGGTGTTTTTCAATCACATTATATATTAGTGTTCTCGATTATGACCCAGTTGTAAACAAAGTAAGAACACAACAGAGCGAGAATGAAAGACTGTGAATTCCTCACTAACTGAACAACTGTGTTCTAATTGAAATGATCTGACTCTAATAACTCAACATCCCCGTGGTGAGTAGAGCTTCCTGGCAATACGCTGGCTGGCTGACTGACTGACTGACTGACTGACTGACTGACTGAGCAGTTATGGGGATCTTTGATCTTCATGCCAGACCCTGTTTCACTCATAATGCACTCCACGCACAGAGACGCATATGCTCCCATGCACAGACGCTGACACAAACACACGTGTGTACGCACACTTCCCGGATGTGACACGCTTCCGACAAACAGTTGCGTCCCAGACTGAAGACGAGTCACCTCCACAGTGTTATCCCACAGTGCTGCTCAGGGGGAGCATGGGAGCATTAAGAAATACAGAGCTATATCACCACTGATAGAGATTTATGTGGAAAAGTGAGTTCAGAGACAGCTGGTATTTATCTGCAGAAGATCACTGGGGATGTGGAACATGAAACATTGTTGTTGAGCCTGGAAAATTCTCAGATAAGGTTGGATCAAATCTGGGTTTGTGGCTATCGGTGAACTTTTACTCTGGATCTGTGCATGAGGGTCATTCTGAGAACTCTTTCAATATGGATCTTAAATTCAAAGTCCTATTAAGAGGCACTTCTGATCTGATCTGAGAGAAGTCTGTGAGTAGCGCAAAAGAAGCAGTTTATAGAAGGATAAAAACAAACAGGTCAAATAAGCCTCTTGGAACATACTGTTTTGGTGTCTTTGAATATTATTACATTCAGTCATGGCAACCTATTTTATAGAGGTATCGAATTATTGCCTCACAAGACAACATCTGCAGCTGAATGAAACGTGATAATTTTGAGTATGCCAATTTCAAACATATTTTACTTTTGAGGCAAAGAAGGCTTTCAGTGACAATCATTTTTATATTGTAAGTGTGTGAGAGAGAAACAGGGAGCAATGCGAAACAGAAGGAAGCGCATAATTTAGTAACTAGGGAAACAGGGTGCAAAGCACCATACCCAGAGGGAGAATTCTGACCATGGTATCAATGATCTCCAAGTTTCTGTGCCTGGTGCTGATTACATTTTCTCCTTGACTATTACTTAAATCCACTGATGTCAATTACACAAGACAGGGGTGGGCACACTTGGCATGCCAGGGTGGCACATGAGCTTTAAATAATGGCTGAAAACCTTAGTGAGTATGTGGTGGATTTAGGGTAATTGCGCTCTACACATATGGGCCAGAAAAAAAAATGTTTGGCCAACAGTATGGCTGAAAAAACTTCCCATCCTGAGAGGAAACAGCCTCCCACATTGCTTGTGGACAGCTACGAGTGGTGTAGGGCACTAAGCAAACAGCAATAATATGACGCAACAAGACCCCATGCTCCATTGTGGGTTACATGCACTGAAAAACATGGCTGGATGCACAGTCAGTTAGAAACAAGCTAAACCACATGCATACACACAGTTGCACACACATATTAGTGTGTACATGTGAGTGGAGACCTAGTAGTTGCACTCTCTCTCTCATACACTGACACACAAGCACCGTGAATAAATGATACACACCAACTACAGTCCAAGTCTCATCATCATACTGTAAATATGAAGTCCGACAGTGCGCTACACGCTACAGCCATTCAAACAGCTGCACCTACAGCTGTCGTGGAATTACCCAGGTCCTCCAGCTGATGAGCGAAAAGAAGGAGGCACTGATTGCAGGAGGAGAGGAAGGAACCTCCTCAGAGGAATTAAATGAAGGAATCCTGTGCGAGATCCTGTGACTCCCCCTTCATCTACAATAAACATGGATCATTCCACCACCATAACACATCCATCCCACGGAAGAGAAAGCACACAGCCATTAATCATTCCGGTTTGTTAGGTGTAAACACCAGCAGCTTCACTGAGGACCATAACTGGTGTGCTAGCGCTGCCTCTACTGCCCACTTGTGGGTTCATGTGTGGGCTGCATGAGGGAGCAGAGACAGATGGCTCTTGAGTCTTCCCATTTTACTTACCTTTAAAAGTTCATTAACAACAGAAACAACTTTTATTATAATTTCTCTAAATTAACCATAATATGTACATCTAGAACATCCTTATGTATGGTATATTAAACAAAAAAATTCACCTTTTTGCTATTAATGTAATGTGTAAAATAAAATAGTGTCTATTCTATTTGGTTTGCACAGAATATTTATTTTTTGGTTAGGCCTACTGTGTTTTGCTCTGCATCAGCTGGCACGAGACGAGAAGCACTGTAGTGCACTGTGTATCTTCAGCTCTTTGGACATCCTTATGTGTGTGTACTGCATTTTTCTGAATTACGGCTAAAAATGTGTAGTGGGGTCTCAGGCTACTACCAGTGCCAATAGTCCGACAGCACACGTAATTAATTCAGAAATTGTATGCTCCTGTATGAAAAGCTAATATCATGCAGAATACAGTTTTACAACCATACAAAATACTTCTTTTAAGTGGTAATAAAATCCCTTTTTTGGGCCAACAAAGAAAATTTTGATAGTATATAATATGATACAACTCTATAAAAAATGAACTAACTAACTAATTAACAACTAAAAAGCTTCTTAGTATGAATAGATATACTGTATGCCTGTATACTTTGAGTGGATTACCTTGGAACACAAACTAAAATGACACTATATTAATAAACCTAATCTTAACATAAAAATTATGTTTAAAAAAAATCAGTCTCCTCTCTATATAATTCCTACAAAAGTTTAATATTTTCTTTTGTCTATTTGGACAGACAAATCCTCTTCAGTCTGGACAGTGCAGGTCTATGTCCACATTATAACAAGTCTCAAACATGCAACAAAACGGGAGGCTGGTATTAAGCCAGTGAAACAGATGAATATAATTAGATAGCAGATCAAAGGCCTCTTTTAGGGGGGCGTGTTTGTTCAAGCGACACAGATCTTTGCAGTGCTCATAATATATAAAATTAATGTCAATATTTTACACAAAAATAGGAAACCAATAAAGGACATCTTATTGAAATTGTGAGGCAAACCTAAGTTATAAAACGGATTTTCACCTTCTATCTAGGGGGTATACTCATCCTTAGTCCTATAGATTGTGTCTGATTGCACACATGTGGAGTCATCAGATAACACATGAAATGGATGGGGCATAAAGTGTTTCCACTTGAAAGCTTTTGATCTAGAAAGGTGACATACCAGTGACACCTTTTTGCAGCATGATTAAAGACTTTTAACAGTTTCTGATGGGACAGATATAGTATCCTTTGATGGTTAGGGGATAGCTATTGCTAAAATCTCCTCCTTTCAAATATCCCTCCAACGCTGTATAAACATTCTACGTGTTATGTCTACAGTTACCTGGTAGAAAGAATTTAGTACAAAAAAGGCAGTAAAAACACTAAATACATAAAAGTTGAGTGAGCTATTTTCACAAAAGATGTCCAACAATAAATGCTCTTTACCTCTGTGTGTTATGTGAGCTTAGCTTGTCCTTTGACACTTTGTGGCGAATAAATACAAATGCATATATGTAGGTAAACCATGCAGAAGCTGTTGAAAAGAGTCTCCTAACACAGGGTGCCCTCAATTTTAATCTCCTGCCTTGTGTAAAGCCCTTTGTTCCCTGGGTTTGGGAAAAGGCCGTATGAATAAACTTTATCATAATTCACTCCCTTTTAAAAATCATCTTCTTAAATTTTTTTTTTTTTTAAATTGTACTATCCTTCGTTACTCTACTCCTTTTTTTTTACATTAGCTTTGATAAAAGTTTCAATTGACTTCCTTTTGAGTGAGTTTAATTGACCAATTTCTTTATTGAGAGAATCTCTCTTATCTCACTTTCTTTTTTGCTCTCATCATATCTGACTTGTTTTTCTCCCTCGTCCTCTTTCCACTTCTCCCCCTCACTCACTGCAAAAAATCTCACACTCCCTTGCCTCACTGTCTCTGCACAGTGCATCTGTAAGATTAGCCCACCCTGCTCTCTACCACACTCCGTGTGTGTGTGTGTGTGTGTGTGTGTGTGTGTGTGTGTGTGTGTGTGTGTGTGTGTGTGTGTGTGTGTGTGTGTGTGTGTGTGTGTGTGTGTGTTTGTGTCTGTGTGTGCGTGAGGTCCTGCACTGATGTCTACGTCAAGCCGAGGCTGGCCAGTGGCCTCTGAGCCCCTCATGCAGATATAAATATGGCCTGTGTGCCAGTCACAACCTGACAACATATGCTGCACATGTGGTGCAGACTTTCAGTACAAACACAATGATCTCACACTCAGACAAGGCACTTACACTCTCAAACATACCCACACACACAAGCTGAGTGCAGGCTGGTAAAGAACAGATGTATATATGTGCACTTGCACATACACATAAACACATAAAAATGCCCAGCAGATGAAGGTGCAATCTTCCCCCCTGTGCTTAAATGGGAACCATGTGCTGGTTTTTGGTTGAGGCAGACTTGGTAAAGTAAGTCCTTCCACTCATTATGTGGGATGACCCATGTTGCCCTAAGGCTGAGGGGAACGCGAGGCAGCTCTCTGCTCGTCGGGCCTTTGAACGTTGCCTCCAAACCGGAGCGGTTAGCAATTAAATAAACAGAGGAGGAGATTTGTTCCCGCTGTCACTTGCGTTAGCCAAAAGGAACCTGCCGGGCCAAGCCAGAGTCAGTCTAAGGTACCATTAAATGGCAGGGAATCCTTTGCCCAGAGCCAAAGGAACTGGCAACTGAAATTGCAGAGGTTCCCAACCACCAATACCACCAACACATACAGCTGCTTCCCCTGGACAATCTGCCCGCAAGAGCTCTCCAGGGAAAAATTACAACACAGTATCAACATCACTTTGCCGTTAAATTGTACACATACCACACAAACTAGGTAATTCTCTTCCCAAAAAAGACATAGCAGTGGCTTGGCTGTGCAAACAAAGTGCAGTCAAATCATAACATCCTCATTCTGAGCAGGTAAACCAGTGAGGTAATACTGTCTAGTGGACAGTGTAACACCTGTGCAATGGCTGATGCTTCATATTCTTCATATGACTGATGTATATCTGCACATTCAGTGTTACATAGTGACAGCCAATGATATGGTTATTATCCCTATATCTCTTTTACAGTAATACTGTAGGATTTTGCAAAAGATTCCAATGAGGACAGTAGTAACTATGCAGCAGTAATACAGCAACTGACTACATCTGCACATTGCGATACACTGGTGTACACTACCTTAATGAGGTTTGCGGTACCCACTTGTCCCCCACTGTGACACATCCACCAATGTGTCCCTGAAAAAAAACTTAACCCCTAGTTGCTCCAGAGGTGTGCGACCTCTGACTTATACAGCAATTGCAAGTCGCTTTGGATAAAAGCACCAGCTACATGTAATAATGTAATGTGGGCAATTCTGTGTTTGCACTAGGCTGATTCTAGGGGCAAATATATAAATCTAAGTAATCAAACATTTGACTGATCAGATAACTAGTAGATGGTTAATAGATTAATGTAATAGATCAACAACAGATTGAACAGATTGCTGAATACGTGGCCACAGTATTAGCATCACATTAAAACCAATGATGCCCTCTAATGTCTACAAAGACAGTATTAAAAAGACAGATTACTCAGAGACCGAGTAATTTGGTAAAAAGACCGAACCCTTCAAAGAACACACACACAGCCCAATAAGTGTTTGTTTCCAAGTGTTGTGTCATCCTCTGCTTCAAAGATGGTAGTGGGAGAGAGAGAACCGGAGAATCATACCTCCCTAGATTTTTTTCTTCCCTTCCTTAGCGTATGCGTTTTTGGGAATAATGCACAATTGATAGTTTGTGAAAAAGCTTGCAACTGCCAGCATGGTGGCTGTGCGTGTTGTGGAGGATGGATGGTTTAGGGAGTGGAAGGGAAACAGCCTCGCCCAGTCTCTACACAGGCCTGGTGGCAGACATCTGGATGTGATCCGGGTCTGCAGATGAGCTGAGTAGGACCATAGACTGTAGAGTAGGACTGACCTCACCCCTGCATCATTTTGTATACTGGGCTTCTCTAGGTGCCTGTCTCCATTATATACCGATCAGAACAGCGCCTTCTTTAAGTGTCTCCTACTATCTGCCATTAGTGAAGAATGATCTCTTTAAAAATAACATTTTCTTTTTGATGGCATTAAAGACAGCTTCTTTAGTAAAGGAAAGAGGTAGAGCAGTATGCACTATGTGGTAATGGTGCAATGGATAAGATGCATGCCTTTGGTGTGAGAAACCCGGGTTCAATCCCCCATTGTGACTCATCCACCAATGTGTCCCTGAGCAAGACACTTAACCCCTAGTTGCTCCAGAGGCGTGCGACCTCTGACATAAATAGCAATTGTAAGTCGCTTTGGATAAAAGCGTCAGATAAAATGAATAAATGTAAATAAATTTCTTTCAGCAGCATTAGTTGAATGTAGTGGAAGTGGCACAGTATCCAGTGGTTGGGGTCTTCTTAAAATCTTATATCTGTCAAAAAATCTGTTATAAACTGTTGTGAGCTAAGTTTACTATTTTAGACTTACATTTAACATGTTAAAAACATGCGACCCTGTACACGGGATAAGCGGTTGACGATGGATGGATGGATGGATGGATGGATGGATGGATGGATGGATGGATGGATGGATGGATGGATGGATGGATGGATGGATGGATGGATGGATGGATGGATGGATGGATGGATGGATGGATGGATGGATGGATGGATGGATGGATGGATGATGGATGGAAAAAACTGTAGTCTTGGCACTGCCATGCCTCATGACTCATTTGTTTGACTAGTCATGAAGTCAGGAACTTTTTACATCTCCTTCAAAATCCAACTCAACAGTATACTGTGTCCTGATAATTTGAAGCCAAAAGCATTTTGTAAACTGCACACAACAAACCTGTCTACTGCTATCATTTGTCCGATTTATTTGCTGGGAAAAAATGTCAGCAAAATAAAATGCATTCTAAATTATTTGTTAGAGGGGTTGTGTTGGCACCAGTGATGAGCTAAACAGGTAAGACTCGAATTAGAGATCTCTCCATAGCTATTTGAAACTAAAAACACCCCAAAGAAACATCAGCTCCCAGAAAGATGCAGAGTCAGGATTATTGGATCCATAAAGCTGTGGGCTGGATAGGTCTTAATGTACTATAATATCCCTTACACAACAGTACAAGGAAACAGAAATCTGTCACTGTGATCAACTTTAGTGTATTATCCTTGAAAGTAATGAAGGGGCTCACATTCTAATGTGCAATATACCTTCTGCATAGTTTCAACACAGTTGGCTTATTCTATTGAGCAACAAAAACTAAAACACTGTTTTGATAGACAGCTGGAAGAATCAATATTTTTGCTTTGCTTTTCAATACAAGCTCTACATCAATAGTATGACACAGAAGTTGCTTGGTCCCAAAACTGGTGCCACAGCTAGATTCTTTTTCGTTCTATTGTCTTGTGTCTTTGACCTGTTACAAAGTCACTTCCACTGAAAATTTTCATTGTGATTTCAGTCTTTAATGAGGGAGTCCACAGTTCAGTCTCCATAGGTGGTGAGAATGGGCAGAGCCCATTCTCAGACTGATGCCAAAATCAGGCCTGGAGTCATACCAGTATCTCCACCATCAGTCTCCTCTACTACTGCCACTCATCAGTTGTCTCTTCCTGTAGTCTGATCATTTCTGCCACTAGCTCTGAAATGTGGGGCCTTTCCTGCTAATGACCAGAGATGGATCTACTATTCCAATAAAAACTTAAAGGAACATATTTTTAGAATGGAACACCAGATCTACCATAACAATATTTTACTTTCATTAGCTAATTATCTAGACAGTGTTTGCTGTATGGATTGCAATGGCTGGATGTCTCCTGGTGGTCATTGGTGGTATCAGACTAGACTGAGGTTGCTAGAGCAGTTCAACTGCTGGAGGATGGTGAAGGGGTTCAGGTGGTAGCTTTACAGTTTGATCGGTCTCTAAGTGTGATCAGCCACCTATGGAGACTGGGCAGTACTGCAAGGGACAAGGTCATGGTTGCTTGCACATAGACAAGACTGTTCTCTCGCCACCTTGTCTCACTGAAATCGCAAGAGTACAGCTCAATCCTTGGAAAGTGACCTGACCGGAGTTCACTTATTCAACCAGACTGTTAGGAATCGACTCCATTATGATGGTATGAGAGACAGACTACCAGTCAATACCAGTCCTATTCTCACTGCAGAACACCCATGACTGAACTTCATCACTGAAGGCCGGTACTCTTCACAGACGAGAGCATAAACTGTTTCAACTAATAAGGCGTGTTAGAGTTTGGAGAAGGCAGGGAGAAGTATATGCTGACTGCAATATTGTTAAAGTTGGTGGGTATGGTGGAGGTTCCATCATGGTTTGGGCCGGAGTGTGTTTTGGTGGTCGAACAGACCTGTACATGTTTGGCAGATATAGTGTAACAGCTGTAATCCTGGAGGCTATTGTCAGACCAGTTACAGGTGTTGTTGGTGATGACGTCATCTAAATGCAAGATAATGTCAGTCACAACACAGCTCAGGTCCCTATGACCTTCCTTGAGGATGAAGGTTATCTCTGTGATGGATTGGCCGGTTATGTCTCCTGACTGAAACCCAGACGAGTATGTCTGGATTATGCTATCCATTCATTCTAAAAGGCAGAGAACATCCTCTAGGTAATGGTCAAAACTAATGCCTTAGTTGAAGAGTGACGGGACATAACCCAAAATGACAGTGTACATGTTGCCAGGAGTTTTTTTCATTTATTTTTTGCTGGATAAAAATAATTTTGCTTACAAATAATTTGGTGCTTAGCATATGTTTTCAATCTATTGTTGGTGAGTGGTTTGTGAGTGTTCCTTAAGGGTTTTAGGATACTGTCTCAAAATTATCAAATATGCTTCAACCATGCACTATGGCCACACCATTTTGGTTTTAAGAAATATTATTTGAACTGTATCTGTTCCTTTAATTTTTAAATGAATCAAACCATGATCGGGCAACAAAGCTCACAGCTTCTAGAGCAGAAAGTATGACGGAGAGGAAACTCCTAGTGCAAAAGCCACCTAAATGTTTGCATCCATTACAAATAAATGACACAAGAATAAGGAAATTAATTATTCTTATTTTTTGTTAGGAGACATAATTAACTGAAAAATACATTTAAAGCAGAACAGCCACAGAACAACCTGCATATGTAAATATATAGATTAACCCCTATATTAATTAATTGTGACAAAGATAGGGGTGGTGTAAATTGCCCCTATTTCCAGGGCACACATGGCATACAGGCTGTATCCAAGATATAGGCAACAGAGAATATCAGCATATTTTGCGCTACTCCTTTGGCTTTGAAATGCTTTCCACAAGCAAAAACTGTATCAAAATGAGTCCTAACACATTAGGTTGTTTTAACAATCAATGCCTACAAAACCTTTATCTCCACTAAATAGCATGTTTTTTTAAATAATAATGATGGAAAATAAGATACTGGCATTGAGGCACTCAGAAAAAAACTCTCACAGAAACACTCAGACAACTTTCTCTCAGTCACTGATTATGGTGCCATTAGATGACCTCAAAGAAATTCTACACAATTCCAGTGAAATCGCTTAAGAATCTTTTTTGACATCAATCTGAAACTCCAAAGAAACGGGACATAAACCAGGGGCATAAAAACACCATTTAAAAAGGAACAACAGGTTGCATTTTAAGACAGTGAAGAAAAGCAAAGTCTAAACCCATGCTTTCTGATTGATAAAGGGGGCATCTATCCACTGAGGGAAACAAAAGAAGGCGTGATTGATGAAATGTCTTCAGATGTTTTTCTTTAGCGTCCAAAAATGTTAATTTCCTTGCAGCGCCTAAACTGGATTATTCATCACTCGACCGTGGTTGATGTGACCCGAGTCCCTCGTGTCATCGTTAGCCCCCTTTTCTCCACAACTCTAAAAGTGTGACAGCAACAGGCCTTAGACAGAGATGGATGCCCAGATCGAAGGATAGAGAAATAAAGACACAAGGACTCATGATTGATTGTACCCTGGTTAGGACGCGTAGCAAAGGAGTTTGGCCTGGTGACATACGGTGCATCTTCAGTTAGCCATCTTGTGTCATTCCATCACACATTCACTGCCATTAATTTCTTTTATGAATCTTTATGTAAACCCTCGATGACAGCTTGACTCTTCAATGAGTATAAATGTAAAACTGTTCACTTTAAGAGATTACTGTTGGTAAGTCTGTAGGGAATCTGGAGGAGAGTTGATTAAATACAAAAGAATCTGATTAAAACTCTACTTTATACATTACTCTATATTATTGTCTGAAATCTACAAGCTGTTCTGGCAGCATTCCAGAAGTATATAAAATACAATTTCTGTATCAGTCACACGTTGCAAACCTAATCTACTCTTGCCATTTACCTGCTCAGAAAATCAATGAGAACCAAACTGATGGTTTTATAACATTGATGTCAGTGAATAGGTCACAGAAAGTGGTAAACATGGGCTTAGAGATAAGATTGTCAGAGGATAATTAAAAAATACAATAATATAAAAATATCCCCTCCACAACAGTATTCGACAGAATAGGATCAAGGGACATGAGACTGAAAATTCACTAAGCTAAGGCGTGATAGATGAAAAAGAAGACAACCTCAAGAAAATGTTCATATCATTGTTTTTCTTGTAACACTATGTGTATATTTTGGCTATATGTATGTTTTATACTATGTACATACAAACATATAAAGAAAGAATGAAAAGAATGTAAATAATCCTTACTTGCACCGATTCTTGCCATAATAATGCACATATCAGGATTAAAAAAAGCAAGAGGAACTTAGAGAACTTTCGAAAGTTGGCATTTTCTTTTGTAAAATGGGACCAAAGAATATTGTTGTGTGGGTGGGTTATTCCTCCATCATTCACAGTGCTCAATAATTCACAAAGTCAAACACCAGGCAGCCAATCTGGTGGTCACACAAAATGATGCTCTCTTTCACGGCTCATTGCAAACTTGACATTCCTCCGATGACAACACTCTTTTGAACATCACATCATGACTCTCTGCATTTCCATGACGTCTGGAAAACACTACTCACTACTACCAGCCTCATTTTCAAACGGAGCAAATCAAACAAACAATAAATCAATCTACAACTTTAACCACACTGACTTTCTGCCGAGTGCCATCGTTAGTATGGTTTATTTGCTCACCGAGTTGTTTCTAAGAGCAGAAGCGAGCACGGGGCTGTGTTCTCTGGGGCAGTTGCTGATGTCACTGTGCTACAGCAGTAATCACCTCTCTCCTCTCACTCTACTGTTTATTTGGAAGTCATTCGTGCTGTCCAACTTGGGCCCTACACATGCTCTGCTGCTGCAAAATCAAATCAGTGAAATTATTAGCCAGAAGTCCATCATGGCAGCAGAGCCTCTTCTGTTCTTTTAGCACCTGGCTCACTAACAGAGAGGACACTTGGAAAGTAACACACTTATACCTTAAGAATAATCAGGCTGGGTGACAAAGTGCTTTAAAAACACTCCCATTACCAAAACATCACAGCAACAGCCACGTGTTCTGTTTAAGGGCTCCATGACTGACACATTAAATTCCTAAATGGGAAGAGCAAAATAATGGAAACACATAACACTAAAATCACCATTATGAAAGTAGCCATAACAATTTGCCTTATTGAAGCAGCAGCTTCCGTTCTGTGTTTGTGCGACAGCAGCCGGCACTGGCAGTGGTAAACATTTTGAATTCATTATATTCATTACCCAGGTTCAATCCCCCCACTGTAACACAACCACCATTGTGACCATGAGCAAGACACTTAGCCCCTAGTTGCTCCAGAGGCGTGCAACCTCTGACATAAATAGCAATTGTAAGTTGTTTTGGATATAAGCATCAGTTAAATGTAATGTGATTTTTAATTTTTTTTATTTTTTGCATTTTCCACTTACGGTACGAGCTCACTCCCTGCTAAATTACGCTGGGTGATAGTGAAAGGTAAGTGAGTGAGTGAAAGGTAAAGTCTGTCAAATAAGCAAAGGCTTGTAATTAGACAACACAAGTTTCAACATGGACCAGGCCAAGTCGCTACTGTGTCATGCAAAAAAGACATCCACTTTATTTTATCTCCAAGTTTCAGGCAAAACAAAAGTGCACATGTGGTCAGACCGGCTGCAGCGCCTAAAAGAAAATATCTCTTGCATCTATCTAAAATTTGTTCCAGACGGTCTCAATCCAACTGAGGGTCTGTTTATCTCAAGTCCCGGATATACTGTACACGATGTGGTTATTGCTATGTTCTCGGTAAAGAAATGAGTTGCCTTGCACTGCGAAGCAGCACGGAGAATTATTATCAAAGAGATGGGGGGAAAAAAAAGGACAGGACATGGAGAGGCCATGGTTGTGATAGTTAATGTGAGAACACATCTGCTAGAGCTGTCAGAGGCCTGAGGTCTATTTAAAATTAGGTCTAGGGGTGGAGACAAATACATGGAACAAATGGCAGTGACTTGATTCATTTGAATGGTTTATGTGTGGTGAACTCTGAGGAGCAGATTTAGTTTAGCTAGAAACTAAACTTCAAACCTGCTGAGAGGCGGCGGAAAATAAATGAACTCATCATTCTTTATAAGACTGGTCAAGAGTTAAGTCGATAATGGCCGATCACGTTGATGCCGTGGCACAGAAATTCATCTGAAAATTGATATTCCCTTTTTTTTGAGGTATTGTGTCCCTATGTTTGTCTATGTCACACGGTTGTCAGTTGTTACACCGACGGCAGACAGGAACTTTTACAGTACACGGTATATGTCATAGCTGCAGTATCTCACCACAAGTCAAATTCAGTTCAGAAGAAGCCCCTAAAAATCTGACAAATGAGACGGCCTCCAACTTTCAACGCCCCTTTCAAAAGGAACAATTTTAATGAGCCACTGTCTGTCACTCACAAGCACATGACACTGACTGATGTCACTGTTCCAGGCCATAATCTGAGAAACATCAACACTAATAAAGTGAAATTAACGTTGATCTTTCTTGGCGGGAAATAAGACTACTGCTGATGCAATCAATTTCAGTCGATATGTGCCGGACTATTTTCTGCAACATTTAATTTGGAAACGAAAATGTACTAATCTTTGGTAAAAGGTTAGAAATATGAAAGAAAAACTTGATGACAGCACATCATTTAACTAATTTTAACACACTAGCAATAATGACTGAATTTCTCTTTTTGTTATGACTGGCAAGTAAGATGGGAAAATCTTCAACAGGCAATGGATTAATGTTATGAGCCATAAAGTAGAGAAAACTGAGGTAATCTGTCTGCTTACTCATTTCTACATTTCTGTCCATTCTGATCCAGTTAAGACAGTGAGGGGAGTAACTGAGGGCTTCGGGTTCATCTCTAAAACTCTGAAAAGGGGTCATCTTCTTTGCTGACCTCAGCCGGATTTGTTTCCCGAAAAGGAAATGACTGCAACCTCCACTGCACTTGGGTCATGAGCTAGACTTGAGCAGCCAAACTACAAAGAGCTTAATCTATTTATAAGAAAACACTGCTACAGTACAGTGAACAGGGGGAAAAGGAACCCTACAAGACAGAAAGACAGTCGGACGCCAAGGTTACGCGCCAACTGTCAAGATCAACAAGGAGCCCTGCCATTCCCCTGCTTTATAACTTAAATCCATTTTCCCCGCCTGTCTCCGAAAACATTAAACTATCCCCTTACTTTTTACATTGTCGATTTTGACATTTAATACAAGTAAGAAATGCAGCACCTACAAAGCTGTGTTTCGCAATAATCCAAGTAATTTAAGTACAGGTCTAGAAGAAAAACATTCCAGCAATTTTTATTTTTCAAATGTAGAAAACATTAAGTCATTAAGACACAATGTCTCATGTTAAGAAAAACAGAATTAGGACAAGCCTCACTTTAAATGCAGTTTGAATCTATGCAGAGTTAATGCTATAATAACAAAAATATAAAACTTTACAATACACAAGCTACATTCCTCGCATACTGGATTAACAACCAAAGAGAGGCGGACTGAGGGCTGGTTGGCACAGCACAACATCTTCATAAACATACTTAAATTATATCACGCACATTTTTATTTTGTTATAAATACAACTGCTATAGCAACAGTACTACTACACTGTATCTCTGTATGCCCAGCAGGGATGGGGAAAAGAGGAAACATAACAAGTTGACATGTTTTTATTTGGTGATTTGTAAATTGCCATGGTGACTCCAGAATCAATACTTATGATCAGCATTTGATGTATGAAACAACACACACACACACACACACACACACACACAATAGATTGAAAGCAAAAACAAACAAGGAAGATGATTGATCACACTGTTTGACTAACACAATGCAGTGAGTGGTGCATCATTTGCTGCCTGACCAAAAGACTCTCAAAACATGGCTGTAGGTTTTGTTACTTCTATTGAAGGGTGTCGTTTTCCAGGTCTGCTTGTAGCACTCAGCAGACAGCCTGCATCTTAAGCTCCAATTCTATATATACTTTTGAAACACAGAAATAAATACTAAGCTAGTCTCTTTCCTTTCCCCTTTGCTTATAAGAACTGTTGATCATACGGAACATGGGGACTAAACCACCTATTCTTCCTAAAGTATTTCTGCAGTTTAAGAATCTACATGTGCATGTTATGATATATACCTATTCCCCACCCTCTCAAACACTAAAGAACCAAGATATCCCCCATAACTCAGCATGAGAGGATACAGACGAGACGCGGAGAGATGGAAGAAATGGGACAGAGGTTATAAAATACAGAACTGTTGAAAAGAGGCAAAGGAGAACAGGGTGAGCGATGAGAGACGGAGGGGCAGCAAAGGTCCCACAAAGGAAAGAAACACAGGTAGGTAAAGAAAAGCTGTGGAAGGTCAGAGCCCTGTAGGCCCTGTGAATCATTGCCTGGTGTCAGCGGGCCTTATGAACCTGAAGTTTGGCCGTAAATTCAGGAGAGACCCTCACTGTGAAGAGCTCGGACTGGTCCATGAGGAGATTCTATTTCTACACTTTATCAAAAGTCTGCATGAACATGGGGACCGGTTACACTGCATGCACCATGAATCCTTCATAACAAACAATAGGCAGTGTATATATCTATTATCAATATCCTAATACCAAGACATGCTTTCCTTTAAAAAAAATTCAGTGCGCGGGGTTCTAAAAATGTGTATGGTTTAGATTTCAACACATGGAGCCGATTACAGCACCCACACCTGGCATAGATATCTTTGGCCATTACAGAAATAAAGAGTTGAGTTCCCATCAAATATATATTTAAGAGTCATGTGGGGTCGAAACACGGGAGAAGTGACAAGCTATTGCTTCCAGGGCCAAAATCATTTGCCTTCTCGCTTACTTGCAGTGGAACTGGTGTAATTCTCAGTTACAGCTCTCCCATCAGCCATTCAGGTTCAGGTTCATATTATTGGAAACAATGACATCAAGCTGAAAAGACGAGAAGAAAAGTACGCCAGTCGGAGCATTAGAGCAATGATCTATCTCTAGTTCAATACGGTAATAGGAGAGCGGGCTAAAACAATCAGCTTTCCTTTCTTTCTCTTCCCCTCTCCCATCGGTGTCAACCAAACATCTGCCATTCCTTCCCAGCAGAAGGGAAGGTCGTTTGTTTCCACGCCGAGATCGCTCAACTATACAACCTCCGGACTTGTTTTGGTACGACTACTCAGACAGGATATTACAGGATAGTACAACGCCTTCTTTTCCCAACTGGAAGACGGTCATCAGGGTGGAAACGGACAGTAACTGCCTGTACTGTAGGTGTGTGAGACAGCTCCAAATACACCACATAAATTAAGAATATTGAAAGTCATCCATTTTAACTTGGTGGCAGACTAACAATCCCTCTGTTGAGATGTACACTTTACCAAATTGTTTCTTTCTAACTGTACAACTCACAGTTGCAGTATTTACTCTCCCACTAATTACTAAAGCCCTGACACTGTGTATTTTAAGACTATTTAAATTTGGTTAGCCATGGGGAGAGATATATCAAGTCTACCCACGTCCCTAAGTGTCTGTGACAAAGACACCAGTGCCTTATCCACAGTGTCACTCAGCCTCACAACTCCTTTATTATTGCCATGGGCTGAATTATCCACTTTCCTCTTTTATTGACCGGCAGTTTCTGAACTGTAAACTTTGCTTGTCAGAAGAGGAGCTGACAGGCTAATGCATGTTCTGGGCTCACTGTCAGTGTAAACATTAGAGATCTAACGATTAAATAAAAAAACGATAGGAATACATGTGTACGTCCACTTTGTAAGGTAACACTCTCAGGCCTTGGCCTATTAACTGCTGTAGTCTTCTAAGCGAGATGCATTAAAGGATCTAATTGTTCACCGGTTGACAGACGATCGTCCCAAAGTCTTGTGTCTCAAGTACCGCCTGTCTGTGCTTAAAATCAGTCTGGAGCAATGCACTCTCTTCTGTATGGCACGTTCTACCTGCAATGGAAGCTATTTATGCACTGATGAGAGGCATTTAGCCAGAAAAAACTCAAAAGCGGCATTGCAGATCTGATTCCAGAACACAAAACTCTTACAGTTTTTTAGTATTTAAGTAGCATGAACAGAGAGATCACTTTGATCTGTGGTATGCATGACAAAAAATAACTAAGGAGACATGGTCGTGACCTGAATGTGAGGTCAAGTGCTCAAACAATGGTAGTTTGAGGGCTTGTGTGCTTGTTACTATGTCAGTGCTGTGGTGGTGTGAGGGAGTATCACTGTCCAGCAAGTTACATGAGGCAAGTCGTTCCATTGCAGAACAAGTATGTCTGATTGCTTTCACATGTGTAATGTGTCTGGAATGTTTTTTTGACGAATATGTACAGACGCACATGCGAATTAAACCTTACCATTCTGTTCATCCAGCTCATTGCCAATCTCCTGGCCCATTATCTTCTGTCGGCCGATGACAGCTGCTAGTGCATCCAAGCCAGCGTCCTGGGCTGTGAAGAGAGAGGAAAGAAAATAAATGACTTGAACAAGAGACAAAGAAAGAGACAAACAGTAAGAGCACCAGGGTTATGCAATGGCAGACATGGAGAGAAAACCTCAAGAAAAATAGATTCAATTGTAAAAATAAAATAGATGTGACACATGAGTACACAAGAATCTATGTCAAATTTAGCAGTGGGTTAGGCTGAACAATAAATAGTTCTGCAATCCCTTTTGAAAAAGCTTATTCAAAGAAAGGAGCAGTTACAGCATACTGTATTTTGTGATATAATGAGGCAACTATTTGGGAACTAGGACTAACAGGCTGTTGGGGTCCAGCTCAGCTCACACTGCCACATGTGAGTCATTCAGTACTTTACCCCACTCAGCCTCACTCCTGTTATTATAACTGGGGCAGGCCAAGGTGGAGAGGAGAAACAGTGTAGCTAAAAAAGAAGAGTAGAGAAGAAGGAAAAAAGACTTTGCCTCTGTAGGTTTCCCAGTTTGATACACACTGTACCATTGGAATTTTTTATGAGCACAGGTTCAGACACTCACCATTACCCAACTCCACCAGACATCCCACAGGGGACTAGAAGCCTCTGTGTGGTTTGGTTTCACTGTCTTAACAGGAATATCTGATCCCAAATTGCCAACAACCAGAGCCATAATGGAGACATGGCAATGAAGTGTCAACAGGAGTCAGGTGAACTAACGTCTGGGTGTTCAAGTCATGCCAGTGCCATTCAGGAAACAGGAAAAAAGCAGGCGTGGGCTTACAATATGTTTTCTAGATGAGAATTATAATGATCACCTTTTATGTGTTAGTATACATCAGCATGGCCAATACTAGTTTAATACAAATCATGCTGTGTCTGGAATATTCTTGTTAGCCATTAATTGTACCTTCCCACCAACACAGCTGCCTTTATTTTACAGTTTTCCTGGAAATTCTTTCTTATGTACACGTGACAGACAGAAGATCATTTTCACAAACACATTAAGAGATGTTACATAGGTTTATGATGGGACTACCATACTGTATTTGTAGGAAAGATACGTATAAGGACAAGTATGAGTCACAAATATTACCCCAGTAATGCAGGATACTACTAATGCTATGCATGGTTGCTATACCCATATTTAATCTTGATGCCAATTTGATACTACAAAGCCAATGGACAAGGAGCCAGCACCTTGGCTCAGCCGCCATCGGCGTGTGCATGTGTGTGTGTGTGTGTGTGTAAATGGGTGAATAAGAGGTAAGTTGTAAAGACCTTTGTCTTTTAAGACACAAAAGAAGCTAGAAAGTGCAGTCCATTTACCATTTATTCAATCATGTGTAATTACCTTCAATGATTCGTTGTTGCTGCTGTTTGATCTCTCCAAAAGACAGCCCTCTGGTCTCCTCTGGCTCGTTGATCAGCCAAGGGTTGGCCGCGACACCTCGACTCGCTCCTGCCCCTTCAGCCATCAACGTCGACCTGCCAAACATCATCAGAACAATACTTACTTTCCAAAATGCTTCGCAGCAGCTCTTCAATTATTTATTTAAAATAAAAACAAAAAGATAATCTTTTAAAATTTTTAGACCTTGAAATTGAAATTAGATGGCAAAAGTGCCATATTTGTCAGTCAAGCACCACTCAATCACACAAGTCCAAAACACTCATCGTGCATCAGTGACTTTATAAGTCATATAAGTAAACTCAATCAATTTGCCTGGTTGGGGTAGGAGCATGATGCACATCTGTACAACTCTCACAGCAAACACATCTGTACAAGGCATGTTCCCTTTTCAATACTGTTCTCTTTTGAACATCAAAACCTTTGGATCACACGGGGGGGAAAGGTATGTATTTAATTTTGTCTTTTAAGTTTTTTAAACGAAAAATACCAGGTTAGCTTGTGCAGTGTGTAAAAGTGCATTTAATCTGTCACAGGACTGTGGACTGCTGGGGAGGTTTGGCTCTGACAAAGTGACAGGCCAGAGAGCTCTGTGCTGTACTGTGCTGTGCTAAACAACTGTTGTGTGGTTTAAAAGCTATTCTTCTGCTAATAGCTTAAAGCTGTGTTTCAGACACCCCCCCCTCGGCTGTCTTGCAGTGACAGGTTCAGAATCTCTGTGTGAAGCTGGATTTATCCATGTCTGCTGTGAGCAAGTCGTCCACTGGTCAAGCCCAGGAAAAGTGACCTGAGCCACATGTAAGCTTATCAGTGACTAAGGAAATAATAAAACTACTATACTAAACTGGTTTTCTGTGGTTTTAATGTCCAGCTAACAAAATTTTGTTTTTCATTGGTACCGATCTTTCAAATTCAAAAGTGAATGCTTTTTTTGGTTAATCTCTTTTTTGCATGACCAATGCCTGAAACTACTTTTATCTCACCCGAACTCATGCTTCTCAGTGTGAAGACTAATTCAAGCTGTTTTTGAAGTGGTAAGTAAAGCATTGTGAGACCATTCACAATGCGAGCTAGCAGAGGCTGATACCATCAGAGGAGTAGGTGAGACAAGCCATTCGGCCTAATCTGTCTGACATGTTTGATTACTGAGACTGTGTGCCAGCTCTCCACTTCCTCCATGGAAGTGCCCAGTGTGTGAAGATCCAATTAACCAGTCAGTGGGGAGCGCCAAATCAGTCAGGCACATCTCTTGCAATAGACTGCCGCCATCGGGGCCTGAAAACACAGGTCCTGACTGAATGACTTGGACAGGCGAGATTTAACTAATTACAACTATTTCCAGTGCAAATCAAATACAAAGGAAAGGTTAGTGAATAATGGAGTAAAGGTGGATCTGAGGGGCGATGGGGTGAACTGAGCCTTCAAATGTAGGCGCCACGTTCTTCTTTTGCTTAGTCTGAAATGGAGATGCTCAGACTGCAGTGTTTCAGGGATAGATTAAAGTCCCCTCTTTAACCTCTATCCATTTTCTTCTACCCAAAAGTTCTCCCAAAAAAAAAGGAAAAGAGTGGCTTAGATTATCCAAGCATGGCCAATTCTCCCCACCCCATACCCCCCCCACCCCCACATTCTGTCCTCACAGACCACACAGTGGGAATGGGCTCGACCCACAAATCCAAATTACCCACCACATATCACTATTAAAGTTAGGTCTCACTGAGCAAACTAAAAATCATACAACCACATGATTACAGTTTGCCACGCTAAGTTATTAGTAAATGTCATTTAAGATTTTTTTTTATAGAGCCTTTTATGTAATTGGGTGTGTGGTCTGTAAAAGGATGAAAGCCTGTGCAAAGCACCACTAAGCAGATCAATCCCAAAACCAAAGCTTGTGAAAGTTATCAGAGAAAGGCAAACCATTTCAAGGCATCAATAAAAGTGGTTCTTTACTGATCTGATGAAACAGCGACACTTGGTTTCATACTACTGTCATTTCAGATATTATTCAAAAACAAGTATGGCCATATAGCAAATACATTATACTATAGAGGAACTGTAGTTTTTCTATGAATGCTGAGCATCAGCAATATAAAAATAACATGCAGGTACCATCTCACAAATACATATTTATAACCAGAGAAACCAGAGGAAGTTAACAACATGACACCGTTTCCTCTTCCTGTCTAAACAAACATCACCTGAGACTAAGCCAAATATTACACAAAGTAACTGCTTCCTACGGTTTTCAAAGCAGTCACATTGACATGACATTAGAAGATGAAGAGGATAAGAGGATATAAGCTGTGGCATCCAGCTCTTTGATAAGCTCCACAAGTGCTAGAATAAATGCTCAGTGGAGAGTTATGAACTGTAAACACACTACTTCCATCCCTGTTTCTCAAGGAACACACACACACACGCACATTCATATGAATGAGTGTGAATGAGTGTGTGTGTGTGTCCATTTCACAAGGCACCAAATATGTGATCAACAGTGCAAAGCGAGCAGATCTCCTAATGAAAAAGAATTAGCTACAAAGTTAAGCGTCCTGTCAAAGTGGCAGACAGACAGACTTCCTTCCGAGTGATAGCACAGGAGGGGTCACGGCACATGGGTCATACCGGATGTAGAAAGACTTTCACAGAAAGTTAGTGACCGGTGACATATCATCAAAGCAAAGAACAGATCCTGTGACCTTTGTGGTCAAGGACACAGACTAGAGAATGAGGATTCATTATTTTTAATTGGGCAACATGTACTAGATATTAAAAAAGCTCTGAGTGAGGAATATTACGAAATTAAAAGTGGCATGTTCTGAGCAGGATGCCACCCTGAAGCATCATTGGTTTGGCCGTTCTGACAATGACTGACAGTGACAGACAGAGACTCAGGGTCCGGGAAATATTTCACAATTTTCTTGAACTACTTAAGCAACAAGCTGCCTGTCCCACAATTTTTTTTAATGAAAGAGCTCTGAGAAAACAACCAGTCAAGACCACTTAAGAATAGAGTATTTGAGGCAGCAGCATAGTTTAAGAAATCATCCTTCATATGAGGAAGGTTCATGCTCAGCAGTGATGGGCATTTGCCAGTGGTTTCTAGGGATAAGTTATCACATCCCAACCAGCTTCATGGGGTACAAGTGAACTACTGATTCATTGAAGTACCACATAGTTCATAAACATGTTATAATTCCCCAAAAGCTTTTTAATTTGGAGCCAATGGTGTAATTGTGAAAAAGTAGTCATTGTGGGATTCCACTCATAACAGAAGAGAATGCTTGATAAGATTTGCAAATATTGATTTTCTTACCTCTTCATCTCATTTGGGGTTAAATAGTTTGCCTGGATTTTAATACCTGGAGGGTTCAGGTTCAGTGATGTCTCCCTTGAAGGTGGCATTAAGCTGCTTCTCTCTGGTTAGCAGGTCATCAATAAGGTTCTGCCTCCTATCTGCTTCTGGCTGCATTCTGATGAAGGCACGTTAAGGTCATAAAGGTCATAAAGGTCAACATTACTTTAAGCACCTTCAGTGATAGTGGACCGGAGGATGCTCCTGACACTTATCACTGGGTCCCTTTACAATCCACCCATGAACACAGAAACCTTTCTAACAGGAATGACATAAACAGAGGTGCAGTTCTTTCTTTCAAAACACTCTAACGCCCTCTATAGGAAGACAACTGATACCACAAATAAACCAAACCATCCAGTCCAAACTGTAATCTCTATCTCATGACTTCCACTGCCTGGAGCACTGTCTGAAGAAAGGATACATGCGCCGAGTTGACGATGCTCGCAACAAACCCTCTTTAAGCTGGGCAATACTCTGTTTGAGCTTCTGCAGTGATGCCCGTAGTGTCATGTTGATCTGAAAAGACAGAAGATATTAACACCACCTGACAACTAGGGAAATTTGACTATTTCAAGAGAAATTTTGTATGCAATGCCACTTTGTAACACCTTACCTTTGCAGGGTTGCCCCCTGTTCTCTGCTGTCTGTTCCGTTCATGTATATTTTCTGCTATTTCCTGTGCCAAGCGACAAGTGGCATCATAATTCTGTAACCTATAGATCAATGAATGGGATAGAGAAATGACTTGTCGTTACTGACTCGTGACAAACAGCCCACAGACATATTATGGAGCAATATGGAGAGATCCTTATATGTTAAGTGATCAGTACTTTTTTCCGGCAACAACAACAGAGTTTCCACAGGACTTCAGCGCGAGACTACAGCTCACCGTCTAAAACACTATTTAGGTGAATTTAAATAATGGCTAAGTTGCTAAACGCATCTTGCTGTCATGTAAGAGCCCTGTTCATGTTGGACAGATATTTGAATTGCTTTTTGTGTCTGTTAAGAGGCACAAAGACACTCTTTATGTAAATGCCCCCATATCTGCCGCTTTAGCTACGTGGGAGCTCTGGGCATTAGCTGTAGCAGCTCCATGTTGCAAGCACCAATCAGGGTGTTGTGCCGAAAAGTGATCGTCTGATGAAAAATGATTACCGGTAGGCATATGTTTAATATCTTGTTTAAATTTGGAAAACGGGCTGTAGCCAAATTAACATGACTTACTACAAACTTAAGATATAAAATGAAGACAATTTTGCAATTATAATTATGACTCTGCATTATTCTACTTGCTGTGCAGGCCTACCAACCAATCCAGACTTTTTTACCTGTTAAAATACCTTTTAAATGGCCAATACAACTCATGAAATGCAGTATTTCACTTGCCAGAAACTGATTGAAGCCTTTTGTTATTGACTGAAAGGTTATTTCTGCCCTGAAATTAGTTAATTTCATTCAGAAGAGTTATATTTGACAGATTACAGCTCACCTTGTACTTTTTACCTTTTAAAATATCTTTAAATGGCCAGTACAACTTATAAAATGCAGTAGGCTATTTCACTTGCCAGAAAGTGATTAAAGAGACTGGGCAATACAGCTCCAGCAGACGGTAATCACTTTTCGGCACGACACCGGCTCGTTTTTTTTTTTTTTTCTATAGACAGTACTCACAAAAGGTATAACGATCAAGATTAACTTAAAAATTGCCCGGAGTTCTCCTTTAATGTTAAGGAAACATAACATCAGAGTGTCCGACAACAAAACACCCCCAAGTTTGAGTCGCACTATGGAATACAGCGCTAAAATATTGTATTGAAAGGTTATTGGGATATCATAGGTGAGTTCAGTAAAAAAGTCGGGAGAATGAGCACACCTTTGTTTTCAGGGCCCTTACACTTTAGAACAATCTACCAGAGGACATCAGGCTCACAGTCTGTTTTTATCTCACTTCTTAAGCACTTTGACGTTACATTGTTCATGTGACATTTTAGCATTGTCTTTTTCCTCTTTCGATTGTTATGCTAACGTTTCAAAGTTTCAATCTGAATAGTAGACAGAAGAATAATGCCTAAAACCCACAAATTTTGCTACTACGACCCAGAACATGCCATACTACATTATTCAACACATAAAGAGATAACTTTGTAATGGCGTATTGAAAATGCACGTTACTGTATTTAGTTAACGTTAATCTATACAGGCACGAGCAAGCTAACAGTACTACTTTAGCTAGCAGGATACAGAAAGAGTAGCTAACATTCAGGGTTAGTACTTTCATTTATTGTAGTTACTAACACACTTGAGTCGATTATTGTAGCCGTCTAACACATTACTTACCATGGATCCTGAGACATCACGATAAAATTTAGCTATGAAAAAATATCCACTGAGTTTGTGAAAATCCGGCAGTAATCACCAGCAAACTGTTTCTTGTTTGGGTGTGACGTCAGTACGGCATACTGCGAGGTACAGTTAACTCGAGGGCCGCGGCACTTATCAATATAGGTAAGGAAGAGCTTTACAACAATCAATGTAAAACATAAACAAGCCGAATAAAAATTTGTTATCACATAGCAGTTTACAACAATCAATAGATAAAACCTAAACCAGTCAATATACAAATAACTGAAAAATCGAGTGGGCATCACAAGGTAAATGTTTTTTGTAAAAATGTCTTAAGAAGTGAGATAAAAATAGGCTATGTGAGCCTGATGTCCTCTGGTAGATTGTTCTAGAGTGAAAGGGCGCTGACAACAAAGGCGCTGTCTCCTTTGGTTTTTATCCTAGACCTTGGAATAGTTAGCAATGCCCTACCAAAGATCACAGTCTGCGTCCTGGCTCATAGGGGTAAAAAAAGCTCTGAAATATAGAAAGGATCCTATGCCTGGCCTTATAAGTAATTATATTTATCAGTCAGCCAGTGCTAGATTGCTAAAACCCAGTTGATAGGGTCAATTTTTTTGCAACAAATTAGAAGTCGAGCTACAGCATTTTGGACTAATTGTAGATGGTTAATTGATGAGAGGGGGTAACAACAGACCTGAGGCGGGAGGAGATAAAAGCAGGGATGAGTTTCTTCAGATCTCATACATGATTCCTGGTCAAGGGCTTAGTATAAATTGCTAGTTCACTTGGTTTGGAGGATAGTTCATACTGTATGATAGTCAAACACTTACCAGTAATATGTTTACTTTGAGTATTATCTCCAACCTGAAAAATGGTTTAAGTAGCTAAACAGACCTACAGTGATGCCATGTAAACAGTACATTTTTCAGATAGTCCTCACAGACGTTGTCACAATATTTTAACTGTTTTTGACTTCACTTCATGTGTGAATTTGTATTGTTCCAAAGCCTTCATGGAAAGTGACACATAGGAAAACAGCATGCTTTCTCCACTCATGGGGCTAAAGAGTTTGTTTTTCAAATCCATTAGCGTACATGCTGAGCCCGCATGTGAGATAAGTAGGCTACTTGCAGAGGATTTATGTTTCATAATCAAACAGTGGTGTTTGGATCAAAACATATATCTGTTGTGTAAAATAACACGCTTTAGAAGACTTCTTGGAATAGACTCATTTGGTATTCTGATGATACGCAAAAAGCAGTTTCAGAGAAAGTATAACATCTACATTATTACCCTCCTCTTTCTGATGACCTTATTCTGAAAAATGAATATGTGTCCCTGTAAAAAATAAATTACATTTCAAGCCATTTTGTCAATTCTGTTGTGGAAAGTGATGTAATATATAATGGAAGGACACTTGGTCAAATCATATGTTTCAAAAAGTGTCATTGTTATGTCATGTGATCTAGAAATTTTTAATTGCTTGTTTGTGATAACATACTTCTCAGAATGAGACACTGTCTGTTGACAAAGTTAAAACAGGGATATCAGTAGAACTTTTCACTTTCAATGGAAAGTCACCACAAATCACCACAAAAAAACCATACCACTTTAGCTTACCTCACATGGCCACTGCCCACAAGCTTATATAAAGCCCTGATCCTCAGAGCGTGCAGTTTGTAGCAGGAGACACATTACCTTCCTATCTTGTTCTTCTTTGAAGAATAAGACTTGAGATGATTCATGTTTCAAGAGCTCCAGAGTTCTCCAATTGTGGAAACATGAATTCTGTCTCGATGCGCACACCCTCTGACAGCAGGCAAAGGTCTCACTCTTATTACATTCTGGAGGATAATAAGGACTATGGTGCGCAGAGACAGACGGCGGAAGCCTATCTAAGACCTCGCTCCAGGTATGTTTTCACTTTAATCTTAAAGATCTGTGCTGTTTTTCTAATCTAAATTATGTAAGTGATCAGGCAACATGAAGCAACAGGCATGTTTACTTATATTTATGTTGATTTGTGTTTAATGTTGCAAACTAGGACAACAGACAGACCATGCCCAACTCAAAAATATTTCAAAGAAGCATAATTATTGCAAAATACATGAGTAATACTGAATCAACTCCTCCCCAGGTCCTTTTACGAGATGTCAGAGCCTAAACCCGACTGTGACGTGGGAAACTCAGCAAAGTGCAGTCCACTGAGTAAGAGAGCAAGCTCCCTACTTCAGGATAAAGTAAACAAAAAGGAAAAGAAAGAAGGGCATGGGGCTGGTAATAGGGGAACCCCTAAGAAGGCCAAGCCTAAACCAAACATGCACTCGCAATCAAGAGAACTTACTGGTACTTAAATTATGTTTTTATAATGGCATGTATTATAATTTTTGAAAATCTGAGTCTATTCACACTGTTTTGGGGAGAAAAACGAAGTGTATATTTGCATATTTTGTTCAGGCAAAGCCAATCTCAAGTCTGTGTCCATGATCACCATCTCTGAATTGGACAACTGGGAAATTAGCGCCAGCTCAGGGATGAAGTATGGACAGTTTGTTGACTGGGAGAAGATTGACCCTGAGGCAGCACAAAAATACCAGCAGATCCTGAAAAGTGATCAGCAGCAGCTGAAAACTATGGCCCGAGAAGGATTCTGGGCCATGCCCCATACGCTAAGGGCAAAAGCTTACTATCACATCATCCACAGCATCATTACCAGGTTAAGACAGCCACCTTGAATTTCATACATTTCAAAGTTTTAAAAACATATTTTCTGCCATGAAGACAAACCTTTGCAATATCAGCGTGTGCATTTGAATTTAATCTGAATGTGGACTGATGTACCTGCAGTGGATCTGTCACACCAGACAGAGATGTCTACTATGAACTAGTCAAGAAGCTCTTTGGAGAGCAGAAAGTCAGCACCCATCCAGTCCCAGCATACATGGAGGCAGAAGAAATACCAAGGTACATTTATGGGATGATATTGGTTAATGTATCAAAAACGTGGTGCTATAAAAAAAAAATTCAGTGATTTTGACAATATGTTCCATTGAAATTATTCTAATAGACCTACTATAACCTTAAACTAGCAAAAGAACAATACAAAGTCTTTGTATATAAGCATGGCAGATGATATTTATTCACTTCATTATTTTTTTTTTTACTTTAGTGGTCCCTTTAGTGGGATGCGCTTCCTAGCCCCATTGGTGACAGTGATCAGAAATGTAAAGACTAATACTTTTACAGTGTTAAAAAAGTGTTTTAACACTGTGCATACAAGCGGCACTGGATTGGAATATGACCAAGTGAGTTGTTGCTTGTTCTTCTCTTATCCAGATATTGTCTCAACAAAGCAGGCCTGAACTCTGTTAAAAAGATCCTTCTTTGCCTTGGCATATACTTCCCGGACATGAACTTCTGCCCCATTCTGCCTGAACTGGTCTCCCTCATCCTCCACTTCAGCCAGGACGAAGCAGAGTGTTTCCACAGTGTGTGCCGACTTATCTGCTACAAGGACCCCAACAAGCGTTACATCGACCAGACCTTCCTCACCTACCGCGCTTCCTGTATGACCTTTGGAGACCTTGCCAACAGGTGTTGCAGAGGCATCCGTAAGCTGATTGCCAGCTCTCACCAGAACCTCTTTGAGTTCTACTCTGACTGGATCATGTGGATATTCGCTGACCTTCCGTTCACATACGCCATCAGAGTGCTCGATGTCTACCTATTAGAGGGCTACAAGGTCCTCTACAGGTTTGTTGTGGCTGCGTTGTCACAAATATACAAAATCCTTCAATCTGAATGTGTGATTACTCATGACGTAACCATGAAAGTTTGCCCAAAGGAGAAATAAAACAGTAAAAATATTTCACAATCATTCTTCACAGGGTGGCACTGGCTTTGCTCAGCCTCTACAAAGTTTCTGTGTCGTCTCGAGTGGCAGACGTGGAGGACTTCCGGACAGATATGAAAAGTTTTGTGCAGAACATCGCTCGCCACTGCACAGCTGAGAAGCTTCTGGAAAGATCCTTCATGATTCCAATGGCCACGCGGAGACAGCTCAACCTCCTGTTCAACGCCAATAAGGAATCCCTCATGCAAAAAGGTGTCAGCATACACCAAAAGAGGTGGGTCACTACATATTATGTTTTGTAAAGGGTTTTTCATGAGGTGTGTGAGATAAAGAAAAAAAAACTACTCACATTTATCTTATTTCAGTTTCATATTCTCATCATAGCTATTTCTATGTTCCTAAAGGCAGTCGGTTGACACGGAGAACTTTAACAACTTCACCTCCAGCGTTGTGACAAGGACTGAGATGAGAGTGGTCTGGGCCTGGATACCTGAACGCTTTGCCCTTTTCAGTCCTGTTAGGCTGTTTAACACAGCTGAACACGGAAGGAGCCTTTCTTTGTAAATAACCTTTGTTGTAACTATAATCCTTTGAAAAAAAGCAAACATTCGAGAGACAAAGAACCAATGGGTTGCTACTTCTCAGGCATGAATTATGTATAGAAGTGTTTCCTTCACATCTTTCTTTATTTGCATTATTAAACAAGACCTGGTCATTACGGATCAATGGCTGCTGAACTCCATGTCCTAGCAGTGAAAAACATTTTCAGGTCTAGCTGTATAACAGAAGCAGAGGCAGCATGTTTTCACTATCAACATGTTGTGTGAGGGTCAAGTGACTTACAGTTCAGTGGTGGAAAATGTTGTTGATGTGGGAAAATACTGAAACTACTAATCCCTAACTGAGTATTTTGTTTTGTAACACGTGGTTTTAAAAAAAGAGTAAGTTTCTATATAGAAACTTACTCGTTCTAAAATAGTAAGTAGGTATGTTAAGAAAGTAGGTATGTTAAGAATATGTTAAGTATTACTGGCAACAGTTTTTGTTTCTTAATTGTATATCCACCACAAAGTAAATAAGTGATTCCAGTGTCCATTTTTCCCATGACGTCACACCATCTTGAATTATACAAACAACAGCTCCTGAATGAGTTTCGGCTATACACTGATCTGACATGGAAAGATATTTTAAATGTTAAAGTTGCAATCCTGTCTTGCAAAGATACAATTGTTCTCTTCCAATATAGCCAATATTGTATAGTGCAGATAGGCTGTAGTATTTTCACTTACATGCTTTTAGTCATCAGTGACACTACCTGGTTGTATATAGAGCAGTTTATGGGTTTATGGGATATTAAAAGTAACAAATGGTTGTGTTTTTTTTCTCTCATATAGATTCTATTCACATGTGGAGGGATACGAACCAGCTGTCTTAATTATCAAAACTGTGGATGAAGAGGTAACATCAAATAGAATAATGAATATTGGGGTACATCAGATTTTGCTATATGTGCTCTCCCATTGATGTAACCTTAGAGTTAAACCCAAGATGTTGATCATAAGTAGTTTATGAAATAGATTATGTATGGTACTGAAACATTAGTACCTCTCATTTCTCAGGTATTTGGTGCCTTCCTGTCAACAGATTTGATAGAAAGGAGAAAACATGACTCTGAGGGACTTGCATATTTTGGAACTGGGGAGTGTTTTGTATTTACGGTGAGACACATTCCTACTTTATTCTTCTTGAATTCAGCTCTGGTACGTCAAATTCAGGTTTGTTGCGACTATTATCAAGTTAGTGGATTTTGAGTTAACTTCTTGTAAAGTATCTTTATTTTCATTAGTTTTAACAGTTTTTGTGTCAAACAAGAAATTTGCTTACTCGTTCAGCTTCGTCCCAAAATGGAGCGCTACCAGCAGGCCATGGTCAACATTATGACCCCAATCACCTCCACCACAACTCTGACCTGTCCTGCTGGAACCCCCCAGGACCCCAGCTACCTGACAGTCCCCTTCACTGCCCCATCAGAGGAACCCATGACTGCCAAAAAGCAGATGAGACGCCAGGAACAAGAAGCCTCCATGTTCATAGCAGGCAGTGACAGGGAGCTCATTATTGGTATGTCATTTGAACATATAGTTAGAAGAATTGAATGGGTCTTTAGAAAAAAATGTCTAGTCAGCGCTGATGTAAATGTCCTCTCTTAGGTGGTGATGGGGGCCACGCGCTCTGCCTACAGGAAGATCTAGTGAGAGGATATTCAGAGCCTTGTGACACATTCAAGAACATCCCACTCTGCAAGGGACATTTCAAGATCCAGGCCCTGGAAGTGTGGGGCATCCAGAACTCTATTTCCTTTTCTCACAGTATTCCCTCTCAGTAAAATAATGGAAGAGGACCCTTTGTAACTATTGTATGTATCTTTTGGTAAACACTGAAACAGTTTTTCTTGAGGCTGTCAACTTTATTTTTATGTAAATAATTATTTTGTGAAATGCACGTGAATGCACATATTGTGAAGAGCAATTGAGTGAGACTTTACTTGATTTGTTGTCTACATGTCAAGTCAACTTTATTTGTACAGACTTATATGACCATGACCTGCAGTGTCTTACTGGACTTTACAAGCCCACATAAACAATACTTCCCATGTCAGGAAAGCTCTCTTGCAGTAATGAATTGAGAATTAGTGGGAAAGTGCTATGTGCGCCCAATAGGTTCATCATAATTTCAATCACTGAAAGTTTATTAATCTCAATCAAAGGGTCATCGTAAGCTACTGAACTGATTGTAACCTGAAACCACAAAGCATCAATTGAAAAATTACAATTCTGGGTTTTACCTCCTCTAAAGTCTACTGATTTTACCTTTCCAGGATGTATGTAATCCTTCTTATACATGGTTTTATTATTACTATTAGTATATTTATTTTGCAGTTTATCAGAATTTGTAGATACACAATTAAACTTCATGTACTTTTTTAAATGTTATCAGTTGTTTGTCTTCTCAATGGCTCAATTAACATTATAGCCTACTAGACTTGGGCAATGGGGTTCTGGTCCTACCTTCCAATCATAACTTACAGTAGGCTATGGTACCGACCCATTTTGTGTCCAAGGTTTATGAAACATTTGCTTTGTTCAGGGGCTATAGAAACAATGCCAACAACATGCAGTTGTCCTTGTTTAATGACTATTTAATAATGTAAATAGAGCTACGTGCTACGTATTTTCTTCTCATCATTCTAATATAACAACAGATTCAGATAGCCTATATGGCGCATGCTTAACAAAATAAAATAGTAGGCTATGCCTAATCAATTAACTTTCTCCATTGCTCTTCAAGAGCTTTCTTGTTTTTGACTAGTTTCAGTGACTTTTTCAACCATTTTATGTCATTCTTCCAGTGGTACAAGCAGAGTTTATTCTTAAAGAACCTATATTTATGGATAAAGGATTTCCCCAATACAATGGCATCACAACAACAAAATCCAATCGTTGTTTCCAACATACAAACCAAACTTTACTGACTCTACTGTCAATGGTGACGACACCATGTCCTTGGACTGTAGCCAGCTCCACATACCATCAACTCAATACTGCTGGACGCTTGTTAAGCAAGCTGCAGCGGCTAACGTTAGCTATCTTTCAATGGGAAGTAACGTTAGGTTACATTTAAAACGTTGCGGACACAAGATGTGACAACCTTCGGTTTTAAGGATTATTTGAGAGGTGGGACTCAATTTTATATGCCCTATTTAATCTCATACGGCTTTTTTAGCTAACGCGACAACAACGTTAGCTTTAGCTAAGTAAGCTAACGTGACCTAGCTCTTTCTGCCTGCATCGCATGCGCTCCCCAGATAAACAGTCATATACCCTCAATTTTTAAAGCCTCTTTAGCGACAAAATGGCTCGCTTTAACCATACAACGGTCGGGGTTTCTCTGTCATGAGAAGGCCTGTTGAAACTCAACTAAAAAACATTTCATCTGAGTCACCCTGCCCATTTGCAGATGTTCCATGCATCATAACTGTCTTAACATACAACACCTGGTCTTTTCTGAATTAGCTCTGGATTATTTCCAATTAGAGAGCCTTTCTGTAACGCTAGCTCAATAACAGCCTAACTTACTACATTTTCACCGTTTAGCATTAATTCGTCTGTAATTCCCTCCACCCTCCTCTAATAAATCAGTGTGGATGTGCAGTTTGATCCTTTACAAGTCACCATTATAAATAGCTAAGACGTATTGCTTTTTGGATCATATTAATAGCACCTCAACAGGCGATGGTGCTATAAAAAATACCCCAGAATGGGGACTTAACTGGGGCTGCTTAATTGTGTTTCAGAGCTGCTGTGTAACGTTTATCTGTCAAAGAAGGCCACCCGGTGGCCAGGGGAATATTTGTGCATCGCCTCATAACCGGGTTAATCTCCGAGTAGGCTCATTTGTCACTCATATCATCAACACGCCAAGCTGTAGCTACACAAAAATAATAACAGAAAACTTCCAAGTAGGTCTGCCCGAACAACAACAACAGTCTTTTTCTGCATCAAAAATGCTCACCTATAGTGCCTTCATTTGTCAACACACCACATTGCTGGTTGTTAGCTAGCTGTAAGATTAAGGTAAAGTCTAACATTCTGGATAGCAAAGCTACTAGCTAGCTGAATGGTAAAAAATAACCATTGAGTCAAATTGCTGAACCCAGCCACTGAGCATTTGCTGTAGTGTAACAATCTTGTTGAAATCACATCAAAGTTATGTATTTTACACATCTTCATCATTACACAAGCTCTTTGGGTTTTTGGGCAGAAATATGCTAAACTGTAAATTATGATCTTTCAAATGTTAGATACAATTTTGCAAGGCTACTAAACAGATACAATAAAAGTCTGTAGTAAGGAGATATCTAATCTAGTGTGCACATTTCAACTTGTAAATGTTGTACTTAGCTATTTCTATACTTAGAAATACTAAAACTAGACTGATAAATCAGTTGATATTAGCTTACTGCAGATACAGTATATAGGTATCGGAGTATATGTTAGCAAATAAGTTACAAGACATTGCAGGACAGAAATGCCAAACTAGGCCTGTGATTATTTAGAAAGTATCACTATTATATAGTTAGTCTCCAGAGAGGGTGCAGTCTAAGGGCTCTTTATCAAGATTGATAGTTTATGTTATGTGTTTATGTAAAAAAACCAAAACAACAATACTGTAAGCTGATAAATCATTATCAGATAGTTTCCAAAAACTCCCAAATATTTATGTCAGTTGTAGCCTCATAAATCCAGTGTTGATCAGACAATATTGTTTACATCTTAAAAGGACCAACACTGAGTCGCTTCTCTTCCATTTCTCTGTAACGTAATCTTCTGTTTGTGCCTGTTTATGTTTTTATTTTGTATGTAAATAGGCTGCAGTCATGGGCCCAGACACTGCATCGGTCCCTAAAACAGAACCTTCAGAGGAAAGTAAGTGTGGATGCTCAAGGAAGGTTAAAATCAAGGGCAACTGGTCTCTCTTCACCTTTCATCCAAGAGTTTTTTTAAGTCCTAGGTTTAAATATGTTGTAAACGTGTTACATTGCAGAAGATTGAATGTCTATTCAGTAAAGTAAGGTGACCCTGCAACCCTTAACATGGACTACAAGTCTTCGTCACACTGGACTGAGTAGCCATCCCTTCTAAAATCCATCCCAGGAATCACCTCACCTGTGTTTTCTCTGTATGTTCAGTTTAATCATTATGTTATATTAGTCACTGATTTCCTGCTAAGGTTTCTTTCTAGTCAGTTTGCTCAGTAAAGTATTCAGAGGATATTTGGTGTGATTGTTTCTCAGGTCCAAGAGAAGTCGTCGTGAAGGTGACCTCAGAATCGGATTCCAATGATGCTTCAACGGCTGCTGAGCCCGAGAACTCAAGTAACAAGTGTTACCCTTGTTCCGTCTGTGGCAAGGTATTTGACAGACCATCGAAGCTAGAGAGGCACAAACCTGTACATGCAAAAAAGCCTAAAACTCTTCATCAGTGTCAGCACTGTGATAAGAGTTTCACACAAGAAGAGAAGCTGATCCGACACCAGAATTGCCACAGTAGGACTAACAAGCACCCCTGTCCAGACTGTGGAAAGGTTTTCAATAGGCCTTCAAAGTTAGAGAGACACAAGCACACACACTCAAAGAAACCGAAGGTGCCTCACCAGTGTTCATACTGCATGAAGACATTCAGTAAGCTTAACAAACTTGTCCGTCACAAGCGAATTCACACCGGGGAGAAGCCTTTCACCTGCTCAGTCTGCGGAAAGGGATTCTCTGAGTCGGGTCACTGCAAAGCGCACGAAAAGACGCACGAGGAGCAGCCAGAAAAACCTCACTGCTGTGCCGACTGTGGGATGTGCTTCTTCAAGGCCTCAGAGCTGCGTCGCCACTTCCGCTCTCACACAGGAGAGAAACCTTTCAGATGCACCCTGTGTGAGAGCTGCTTCTCCCGCTCTGAGGGACTTAAAAGACACATGAGGAGCCACACTGGGGAAAGACCATACAAATGCATTATATGCGGAAAGGGATTTTATTCTCGTCAGGATTTGAATATTCATGGTTTGATCCACTCAGGAGAGAAACCACATCTTTGCCCCGTGTGTGGCAAAGGCTTCTCACAGCTGGGCAACATGAAAGAACATGAACAAAATGTTCATATTAAGTCCGAGACATATATTTGCAATGAATGTGGGGCAACCTTTACGCGATACAAGTCACTGACAAAACATCAGCGGACGCACACAGGAGAAAGACCCTATCTGTGCCTCACCTGTGGTCGCAGGTTTTCATGGAGCCATTCTCTTAGCCGACACCGGAGGACACACATGCACAGACAGATGTCTGTGGATGCATCCAAAGACTTATCAAGTTTTGAAGGACCCTCTGAGAATCCTAGCAGTTGAGAATTGGCATCCTTATAGAAAAGACTTTTGAACTCATGTTCAAATAATTTTCAAACAATTTTCTTCAAGCTAAAATGCACTCATTTATAGTCGTTTGTGGTACATTGAGAAAAAAGTTTGAAGCTTTGTGACAGTTCACCTTACTGCTTGCTTTATTATATGTCCACAAAAGATCAGTCAGCAATTTCGCGCAGTGCTCCAGATTGCCGATTTGTTCTCCCAATGTTTTATTGATCAAAGCCAAAAGGTACATTTTCTGGTGTTTTCAGTGTTTATTGACCTATGTTGGCTATTTATACTCTTAGGTGGGGAAGCTCTGTTTACATCTTCCATTATGACAGAACTTGAGATAGTGTGGAAGAATATCTCATATGATGGCATGGCCAGAAGGCCGGCAACTCTTAATTTGACATGCAACCAAACTGATACTAGATCAAATATTGACCAAATCTCTGCCACTTTAAATTGAGATGCCACACTGTAGTATTTACTAAATCTGAGTAAATGTCTGCCTTCCAAAAGTGATTCACCTAATCTGATGTATTCTGCTACCTCACTCTAAAACCATAGAAGGAACATAAACATTAACCAGCACAGGATTTGTGCATGATTCAGTCCAAACCAGTAGCTTAGTGGTTTTCTTACTGCAGCCAATAAAAGGAAATTTTACTGTCTCTTTTGAATTTTTTAGCCAGTTGCCATCAAAAACACATATGTTTTAGTTATTTTATACCAAATCTTTTTTTTTATAATGAAACTGTTTACAGAATGGTTAATGCTGTTCTGACTGAGAGCAGCAAAGTGCTGTTACACTATTCTCTATGCAGTTATATTCCCTCTCACCACCACTGATTGCAGTGTGGCCACAGAAATGCAAGCTTAATGTGGATAGAAGGCAGTGTGCAGCAGCAGTTTTCCTCTGTTATGAGCTGTGTAAATTAAAATGAATGTAAGTATAATATATTCACTTATTTCAGTTTTAGTTTTATATTGATGCATAGCATATACTGTATATTGTGCAGTTACATAATCCATTTTTTTTTCTTAGTGATACTAATTACATACATGGAAGCTTACTGTCAATAAACATCTCCATTACATAGTGCTGTAGTTCATCACATAGTAATACCCAGCTGCCCCCTACCTTCTCAAATACATATTCAAATAATGTGCGCAAATATATTTTTAGTTGTGCCAATAATGACGGGAACTGAACCTTGAAGTACATACGATATTTTATAGAAAATACAGCTGCCAGTAAAGTGTCTTCATAATATGGCTATTGCAATTAGAGAAAGTATGTGTGATGTTTATTTTGTACCTAACAGTCCTGCTGCATGTTGTCTGCTTGTGCCTTTTTAGGTTTCTAGTTATGTTTTCTTGTGTAATGTCAGGTCACATATTAAAGAGTAGACCAGTCACTACTAAAAGGAAAGACACTGAGCTTTTCCGAAAGTACTTGCTACTCTCTCTCCCTACCTACTTCCACTTGGTTTGCACGTTCAGGGGGAGGGTCTGCCAAGTGAAACCAATTAGCACGGATAGTAGTGGGTAATAAAACCCTCCAATGCTGAGTGAGCATCGATGCTGGCTTGTTGAAGGCATTTAACACCCTTGGCTGCAGGAGGACCTAATTGTTTCAAATAGGGTTCCTGTAAACATGTAGGATTCAAAAATTCAGAAACTACACTGACATTTCTACATCACCATACACAGGTTAACAACATGGCCTAATATAATGTGTTTAATAAAAAATTATCTTGTCTGATAGACAATAAAACAGTTTTTTATTGAATGTTATTCATCTATACGAAAATTTAAAGCCAAAACAAAAGATTAAAGGTTTTAAAAGAAAAATCTGACACCACGCGAAGGCAGCGGGGACGTTCCACTGATCCTACCGGTTGCTAGGATACCGTTTGTTTGGTGTTACAACCATAGAGCTATCAGACCAGTTTGGGAAAATAGCCGTAGCTTTACCGTTAGTTTTTCAAGCACATTTTAAGGTATTGTTGAAAGTAGGTATAACTTAACACTTTACAAGAGAAAGAGAGATTATACATTTAGTTTTTCAGCCATGGCTCAACTTGAACTGGAAGCTGTAATTGGCTTCAACGGTAAGTTTTCCTGCAAACGTTAACTAACAACAGGTTAACGTCGGCTAATTTGTGACAACAAATCAAACATCAAGAAACACAGGCAGCATGCCAATTTGTGCACACAAAAGTGGGATTTTCTTTTAGATTATTTTGTTTAATGCTTATAGGTTTTGTGATATTTAAATGTCAAAGCTGCGTTTTTAAATGACCATATACGTTAAGGAGGCGGCAAGACAAAGTGTTGTGTGATATAGTTTTCTTGGTTGGATTAACTAGCTAACGTTAACGTTACCTGCCAAACTGGGAACTGTTCCACTGTCTGCTCATCCACCTATCTTAAAACATGTTAAACCGCCTCTTTTATACAGTCTATGGGTTATTATGCCAACGTTATGTTAACACTTTGTTTCATCAGGTCATGTGATTTCTGGCCTGAGAGTCCACCCAGACAGAGAGCACCTGATTTATCCTCTGGGATCCACAGTCATTCTGAAGAGAATCAAAGATGGCAAGCAGGAGTTCCTGCATGGACACACAAACAATGTATCCTGCATTTCAGTGTCCAGAAGTGGATTATATATTGCCTCTGGACAAGTCAACTTTATGGGCTTTAAGGTAACGTTAGCTGTAGTTCTGATACATTTTCCTTATGTAAGTTTCTGATATGGCTGACTCATCTAAATCTCCAGTTGCCTGTTAAAAAAACAAAGGTATAATTTATGTATCACACATGTACACACATTTTGAACAAGCATATATTTTCCTAGGCTACGATAATTATCTGGGACTATGCACAGCGAACAATCTATGCCCAGCTACTGCTCCACAAGGCAAAAGTAGAGGCACTGGCCTTCTCTCCCAACGACAAGTACCTCGTGTCCCTTGGGGGTCGGGATGATGGCAGGTAAACTGTAATATCAAGTTTGGGTGGTGCACTCTCCCTGTGAATAACCCAACTGTGTCACAAAGGAATGAGGAATAGAGACACACGATCAGTTGAAAAGCAGGATAGTAGTTTTCATGATATACTCTGTACTCATTATAAAAAATTTAAATATTACTTTCCTGATAATAAAAACAAGATTTCAGTTAAGGTGTTAAGAGTAAACACAATGCCATATTTGCCATATTCAAACATATAATTTAATGAACTTGATATCTTCACAGTAAAGCACACTGACTGTGTGACTGAACACAAATTGAGATAGAGCACATATATCAGTTCTGTAACACTTGATATAAATGCAGTAATTTACTACAAATCAGTTCTTCAGGTAAGAAGAGAATGAAATAGAAATTCCTCACCTTAGTTAGTCATACTTAACAATCCCTTCTTGAATTGAGAATGAAACATACCGTATCATGTAAATTCACTCAACTGTACCTATATATGTTGAGTGTGTGGGGTGTTTTCTATGCGTTTTCAGCATAGTGGTATGGAATATTGAGACCAAGCAGGCCATCTGTGGGAGCCCAGCTTCAGCTCACAGTGCCGGCCATTGCCTCACGGTGCAGTACTCGAACACAAACGACCACGTCTTTGTTTCTGCTGGGAGGTGAGTGAACGGTGTCTTCTGGGATTACTGTAAACCAAGTGTCAGCCTAGGGCAACTCATAAACACAGATTTTACATAATTTAGAATGTATATCAACAAATTATATATTTATCTTTATTATGGAGAACACCATTATGGGGTGTTGATGACACAGTGGATAAGATGCATGCCTTTGGTGTGAGAGACCAAGGTTCAATTCCCTATTGTGACACGTCCACCTATGTGTCCCCTAGCAAGATAACCCCTTTTTATTTTTGCCAGAGGTTGCAGATAAATAGCAATTGTAAATCGCTTTAGATAAAAGCACCAGCTAAATGTAATGTAACGTATCATTGCTTCCCCCAGCATACCTACATTCAAAATGGGTCTCTATCATCTCCTGTTAATGTGCAATTCTTATTATTCCCCTGAAGTGTTTTAATATCATTGGTCTTTTTTGGGCAGTGGAACATTGCGTGTCTGGGAGCTGGACCTCCCCAACAGGAAGATCAGGCCCACAGAGTGTCAGACAGGCAAGCTGAAGAGGATTGTGAAATCTATAGAGGTGCAAGGCCATGAACATCTTTTATGTACAATAGTTTTTTTATCCAGCATATTTAGCTAATTTGCCATTTTGAGGTCCATCTGAGCTTTGCAAAATGGATATTGCGAAAAGTCAATAAGTAATTAGTGTTATACTGGGAGAGTTACAACTGGTAATCTATTAATCTGACTAGAATGTGGGATATTAGACAGTTTTGCTCATGTTGGCTTGTTTAAATTATGAAACAGATCCCAGAGGATGATCAGTTCATTTTCTGTGGCACAACCAGTGGTGACATAATGAAAATCAACCTGAAGACAGGGCTTCTGAGTGACTGTGGTCCAGCTAAAGCAAAGTACAGCCTGGTAGGTCAGCACAGTGGAGTCATTACATTCCTAATATGGCTCTGTGAAGGTAATTTCAGCAGTTGCTCACTCACATTCTACCTGATAGTCAGTTCTCTTGCTGCATATATAGAGCTCATTGAAATGTATTCCTAAGGAATGCACCTTAGCAATGGATTTCATTTTACTGTAATTTCTTTGACATCTTTTATAGATCATTATGTGCATCCTTGCCATTCCTGAAATCAGTCTTCTTTGTGGATTTTTTCTTTTACCACTTGTATCCAGAGTCTTTTATTTATAATGTGTGGGATTCAGACAGTTCAGCAATTTTTGACATCAGCTAGTATCAAATAACTAGGGATGTGAAAAGTGATATGTTCCTGTGTACATAATAACATTTTAGGAGTATATCTTAAAACTCAGTGTTCATGCCTTTTTTGTGCAGGGTGTCAATGTCATAAGGATGCTTAAGTCTGGGAACCTGCTTGTAGGCTCTGGATCTGGCACCTTCACACTGTGTTCCAAGACTAATTTCAAAACTCTTAAGTAAGTTCTGCAACTGTATCATTTGAATCATTCCCATTAAAAAATACTTACATTTGCCTACTACTATGATGTGCAAGGCTCACAGCTTTTTTCTCTATATATTGTATTAGAATAAATATATAATAGTGTACCAATATAATGTAAATGGTTTTATTGTATGTTTGTTAGAGTGCTCATTGTCAAATCCCCTTTTCCGCTTCTCCCACATTAGGGAGGTCCAGCTAGAAAAGGGGGTGACCTCCATTGCTATAAGAGGAGAGGGCCAGCAGTTCTTTGTTGGGACAGAGGCTGCTCAAATGTACCGCATCAGTTATGACGACTTCAAAGCTGAACTCATTTCCACCAGCCACAACAGTGCTGTCAAGGACGTAGCCATATGTTTGTAAGTGGCAGACAGACAATTCAGGAAAAAAACGATGACAAAACATTTACCATCTGTTAGGGTTTTTATGGTTTTATATGTGACCCACCAGAGATAATAAAATGGCAAATGGCTTTTTTTAAAAGTTTTTGAATTTGGCAATAAATATAATTGCTAAATTGACTGAAATGAAGTGAAATTAAGGTCTATCATGCTGTAAAAAATAACTTCTATCTGGGAGCTTGACAAGATGAAAGTATTTATGATGCACAAACTAGTCATAAACATGACTAGTTAGTTGAGGTCATAAGAGCACCTTGCACAATGCCTATACAATTTCCAATGAGCAGCAAGGAACACAAACATCAAACAGTATTTGGCCGGCTGCCTGCTCAGATCCGTATGAGGATGTATAAGCACGTGTTATCTGATTCAACATTTTTCCATGTAACAAAAACAACAGTGCTCACCCAGTGTTTTCCCAAGCCTGACACAAGACGAAGATGGCACTTACAAGCATACAAAGGGACACCAAAAAGTGTTGCTTGCCTTCACTTTGTGTTTTGGCCTGCCTTACATGTAAATAGGCCGAGCTGGTTCTGTATTTTTCTAACAACATTAACTCGGAAAGTTGCAATTAAGTTAAAGCCCATATCTTTTGCTAATGCATGACTTCAGTACCCCATTGTGCTCACTAGAGGGTGACAAATGCTTGCCTCATCCATGTTGGTCCATTATAACTTTAGAAAAACAGTATTGTTTTTAGATATATTGTACAAGCTCCTGGGTAATGTATTGAATCCAACTTCATCATATACTGTAAGTAATTATATGCATACTTGGTTAACATAAGGTTGTTATGCCTTTAACGTAATCAGGATTATTTTACAACAGATGGTTATATCTACATTTACTTCAGCTGTACATCTCCCCACATCTCTCTTTTTTGTTTTTATACTAGCGGAACATCTGAATTATTTGCAACCTGCTCTGAGGAGGACATCAGGTTGTGGCACATAGACAAGCCCAAAGAGCTGCTGCGCATCACTGTACCCAATATGACCTGCAATTCCCTGGACTTCATGGTTGATGGACACAGCATCATCAGTGGTGGGAATCAGAAAGAGATGTCTGCAGACAAGATGCTGGAGCTTATTGCTACAAAGACTATTCAGTTTTTGTTTCGTAGCGTGAGCTGTAGCTCACTCATAACTTTATTTGTTCCTCAGTTACTTTAGTGCAGAAACACTTTTTCCTAAGTTACCAACCGAGTCTTTCACATACTAATTCAAAGTATTCTTCTTGATAACCGACTGTTAGCATTTGATTTCACTGTCTTCTAGCATGGAATGATGGTAAGATTCGTGTGTTTGCACCGGAGAGTGGCCGGCTCATGCTCGTCATTCATAATGCGCACAGAATGGGTGTGACAGCCATCGCCGGCACCAGGGACTGCAAGAGAATTGTTAGTGGAGGGGGAGAGGGGCAGGTCAGTGCACATAACAGTCATATACCTCAAAGCAACTTGTAATGTCATCAAATGAAAACACAAAGCAACACATTGAAATTCTCCACAAGCAATGTGACAATATTGCATTTTAGAATTTGCAGTGCCTGCTAATTCCTCCAAGATGTCAGCAATCGTGTGCTAGCAGACACCATGTGTAGTGATTTAAATGAACAGTTGGTTGCACAATTTTCTTGGACACATGCTTAAAAATGGAAAGGTTATTCTCCTCAGTTAATTTGTAAGTAAGCTAAACTTGTTACCTTGGCTACCTATTTCATAACAAAACTTATGAAAGGAAAAGATTTCCTGCTTGATAATTTTGTGTGAGCAGCAGTGCGGCATGTCTAGACTTCTCTTAAGGAGCTGTTCATGTATTTATCTTATTTATTGTGAAATTCCTCCTTAATGTGGAAGATGAAAGATGAAGGATGAAAATATTTACTTCCTAAGTGAAGTCATTTTTTTCTTAGAAAATCTGTGGGGAATTATTAAGGAGAATTTAAGATAAGTTGCATAAATTTGCAAATGGTCACAGGATTTAATCCATTATACATTTATAATACATATCCAGACTGTATCACCCTTCAAATACATATTCACCATTTTATGTGTTTAAGCAGTTTGACATATTTATAAAGGTTAAAGGCACACTGTTGAAAATCTTAGTATTGATTGACTCTAAATATTAATATTTGTATCCATAGTTGCGCAATTTGCATTACAAAATATTTTAATTCACTGTCATATCTGATGGAAAAGGGATCTTGTGTGATGTTGAATGACCTATCATAGGTGCGTGTTTGGGAGCTGCAGCCACGTGGCCATCGGCTGCTGGAGACCATGAAGGAGCACAAAGCCACTGTCAACTGTATCAAAATCAAGAGTGACGACAAAGAGTGTGTCACTGCCAGCTCTGACGGGGCCTGCATCATCTGGGACATAGTGTGAGTAGCCCATCTGCATACACAAGCGTGTGTGTCTCAGCACATGGCAAGAACAGCAACACACACATCTCACACATAAAGTATCCTCTTTTTGAATCTTTATTCTTGTATATTTAGTGCATAAAGTCCTCTTCTGACATTTGTTTTTAGTAGTAGTTTGTCATAACCACCAGAGAGTTTTAGTGAGAGAGAAATGCTGAAGCAGTTCATCTGTGTTTGTCTGCTACAGTAGGAATAAAAAGAAATCCAGTGCATTCTTTATGAAGAAAGCTTAAAATCCTTTAATCCGTGGGCCGCTTCTGTGAGGAGAATAAAAACCTTTTAAAAACTCTGACGGTGGTCATGTTTTTTCACTGTCTATCCTCTTCAGTGAACAAGTCTGTGGATTAAAGGCTTCCAGGCTGTATTCATCAAGTGTAGTATGGACTGACTTGACTGTTGCATGAATACTAACAAGCTGATGATAAAAAGAATATCAGTCAGACAAGAGCCTTAATGATTCTAGATTGGCACACTGTCCAGCCAGACACACAGTCATTTCCACAGAGGAAGCTGTGCCGGTGTGTGTGCATGTTTAATTGGCATGTTAGTACACAGTACATTTAAGTAGTTTTTTTCCTAACTAACCTAACTATCCATCACTATTGTGTTTATTGTGTTTTCCTGGAAAATGAAACATTTTTTTAACACATTAACCTGGTCTGGGCAGTTCGTGATGTGACAGCACTTTCATCACATGTGATTTTTCCACTTATTTTCATCTTCTGCCTCTTCTGCATTTCCTCCTGCAGGCGGTTTGTGAGTCTTCAAATGGTGATTGCCAACACACTGTTTCGGACAGTGTGCTACCACCCAGAGGAATACCAGATCATTACCAGTGGCACTGACAGAAAGGTGAGTTTTGGGACTATTAACACTTTCACTCAGAGCTGTGCAGCAGAACTCATTGTAAGGCTATTCCAGTTTTTTTTTAAATTTACTTTATTTATATCCCAAATAGTATATCCCATCACTATGGTCTCATGTATCTTTACTCTTAAGATTTGTTGTGGTTGGTTTTACGCAATGGCATGTAAGAGTTGGTTAGCAAAGCATTCCAGCATGCCTCACAGGAAAAAACATGTAATGATTGTAATGATTGAAAATCCCTCAGGGTACAAAGAGACAGCCACTCAACAGTCATAATCTAGATGTCTCATTATGCTGTTATTGTTATTATAATCTCCACTCAGTGTGCATGAGAGAAAACCCTGCTGCTCTGGTTAAGATCAGCCTAGAGGAGCACAGTGAAGACTTGCGCAATCACACACACTTGCATGCCCGTAGATTAGTTTGAAAAGCTTGTAATTTGTTTCTCAGCTCAACATAATTAAGCCATTGTGTTGGCTGCTACTGTCACTGTGGCAAAAACACCCTTTAGAAATCTGTTATTTTGTGAGTAATTTTGATTAACTCACTCGCGCCACTTATTTACATAAGGTCAGAAGTTCACAGTGGCAGTATGAAATGCTTGTTTCCTTGATTGTGCACTTCATCCACGCCCCTTGATCCCGGCCACACACCACAACCCATATTGTCGCCTTCCTTGCATGCTGAGAGGTGAGGACAAGTTGTGCTGATTAACACTGCGTGGATGTGCTGAGTGAGCTGGGAGAGAGAGAAAGAGAGATAGTTAACAAGAAGGAGGGATTCAGGGAAGGGGAGAGACAGGCGAGATAGAGGGGAGTGCTGTGGTGTTCGTGCCTTCCTGCGGATGTGCCTATGCCACCCAAGTGCCAGCCAGATCCACCATCTGCTCGTCCCAGGACACAGGCACTCTGTCTGGGAGAACAAATACTAACGCTCTGCTCTCTCTCCTCTCCTTAATCCAACCCTTCATCACATCCCAGCATGCCTCTATGAGTAAATTCACAGAAAGTCAACCAATAGAACTCGGAGAAGGAGTGAAGAGAAAGAGACTGGCCAAGAGAAAAAAATAGACCAGTGGAGTGGAGGTCAGGGAGAGGTTGCTTTAATGAGGTACTTTTAAGAGATGATGATGCATCTTTTGATGGTGCTTTTAGTAGAGACGATATGTTGCTGAATTTCTTCCCATTTTTGTATGTTATTTTAGGAGGGCTTGAATGATAGTTGAAAGCAAGTTTATTGTACTGTTTCCAGTTAATGTTGTTGTGTTTTTCGTTTGTTTGTTTGCTTTTGTGTTTGTGCTAAAGGGGGAATGTAGCCTTGATGGCTAACATGATTAAAATGTTAAATATTACACTGGCAGCACAAAATGAGCAACATATCCAGTGATGAATATGTTAAACGTTTTTACGTTATTTTTGCTTTTTGAAACATGGAGAGAAGGAAAGATGACTGTGAGAAGGGTTCATGCCTGGGAATGTTGAGATTACGTGGTACAGGATCACAGTCATTTGTCTTGACCCAATAATGTCCTTGAAAGGTTCAGTTTAATAAAATGGATAACTTCTCTATAGTAAAAGGAGTGTGTGAGTGGTAGAAACAGGAAAAGTTGAACCTCACATAAGCACATAGTATATGTACTATACAATAAGTAACATTAACAAAAAAAGCTGTCCTATAATACATTTTAATTTTGTATGGCTCATGTGGGATGAATATTTTTAAAGGATCCATTAACACAAGGACTTAATGTTGCTATTTTTTTCTGTAATCTTGCCTGTAGTTGAGGCGACTGTACTCTTGTTGTGAACTTGCCTTCCTGGTAATAAGGTGAGCAGTGCCATAGGTAGGCCCAGGGTTTCAGACTCGCCCTTGCTCGCCGCATGTAATTAATTTCCTTGTGGCCCGTGTTGTGGCGGTAGGCCAGTTTCCCAGGCTGAGGTGGAGAGAACACAGATGGGCCAAGACAACCCACACAGGTGGGAGTCTCTAATAAGCTACTGAAATGAGACAAGGAAGGGGGGGAGAGGTCGTGACTGTGGCTGGGAGAAGAAGGCGAGAGATGTCATGGGAGAGAAGAAGGAGGAGTTTTACAGTAACTTTGGTCATACTGGGATATACAGAATACTGTACATAAATATTATCTCTCATTGATGGTATCTTTAGAGGTCTGCTTTGTTTGCTTTTTGTCGAAAGGTGGTACTTTCATGTTGGTAAACACATTAGAAACACACACCTCCTCTGAATGGATTAGTATAATCTGTACAGCTGTGAGCCTCAGGTCCTGATTTGATACTGAGTTTAATAAGGAAGGATTTTAAAACTTTGTATTTAGTGTTTATAATGAACCCCTTTACCCTCTGGTTGTGGCTGTGTTTTTCTAAATCTCCTAAACTGTGGAAATATTAATGTCATCAAGCCCCTCCATCTGTCCTCTATGACTACTCTAAGCTGCTGCCATCAGGAATGTGTTTAGGTCGCCTGTATGTAAAACAAATAGAAGGAAGTTTGGTTTTATTCCAGAAGCCATTAGACTTGTGAACAGTCACAGTACAAGAAATTTTCACACAGAAATGTTCCTGTGGCTTGTGAGGATAGCTTATTGCTTTGAGAATCTGAAACTATAAATACTTTTCTTTTGTTTTTTACTGAGCCTGTTCTTCCTCTTTCATTCCATAATAACCAACAGTATTTGATATGTCTGCATGAGATTGCGTTTCCCTCCTGTAATGTATTATAGGCATGGCCTTGTGCAGACAAATGAAATCCTGTCTCAGAAGCTTTTCTTATAAATGTTGGGCCGTGTAACATGTGAACTTTTCCTTTTATATAAAGGAAATACAAATAGCTGACCTGTGTGTGTAATATTGTGTATGATTTTAATTTAGTTTAGTCCAATAGGACACTTGTATATAGGTTTCATTAGTAGCATTACAGTCATGTTTTTCAGTAATTTGATATTTATTTAGTTAGGTGCTTTAAACACTTGATTGACTTAGAAGTGCAATGTGTTTAGCCTGTGTTTTACCAACTTTTAAATGGTTTCTAGACTTTTAAGCCAGGGCTGAACAATTAATCAAAATTTTATTGAAATCACCAACTGGCCTACTGCAATTTTCAAATCGCAGGATGCTGCAGAGACATCCTGGCCTACACATCATATTTTAAAGACTTAAGAAAACATCTTTGTTTGGTACAGAACCTTACAAAAATAACAACGTAATCATTCACTCTAATATGTTTTTCAATGAAAATGAGAATGATGATGTAAAAAAATCAGCCTATTTTAAACACATAGGGACTGAGGTCAGTGCTAAGGTCTGCCACTAACTCTCAGAAACATATTCACACAGGATGCCTCAGAAAACTAATTTGGTCATATAAATAACAAGAAAGGACCCTTGTTGGTGTGTGGTACTGTGATGTTTCTACTGCTTGCGCTATAAATAACTTCAGCTAACAATTGCCTTTTGTGAGGCTTGATACTTTGACAGCTGTAAAGCTCCAGGGATGATTATATCTCATTTAGATCAGGAAACAAAGTTTCAATAGATGTGTATGTGAGAGGCAGTGGTGGGATGTAACTAAATACACTACTTAGTCAAGCACTGGAAATGTTGTACTTTTTACTCAACTACATTTGTCTGACAGCATTAATTACTTGCTTCTTCTCAGATTATTTCACACCCTTCCTGTCCAGTGAAAACTAATCAAATCTAATCTTCAAGTGTGGTGATTTTGGCTTAGATTTTTTTCTAATCAAGTGTTGTTTTTAGGGTTGAGAAAATTCTTCTATTTCTTAAGCTAAATAAATGCTTTTAAAAAATGAATAAAAAAACTCGGACTAGCTGGAAAATGCATCGTCACAAAGCTGAATACAGGGCTGAGCTCATGAAAAGTTAAAAATACGTGGTTCTCACGGGTCAGCAAAGCTACAAACATATGATGATCTTACAGAATATAAATCTTTGCTGTACATTAAACCACCCAGTATATAAAGTAATATAAAGTATGTAAAATCTGTGCAACCTTAAACATCTACAGCAGGAAAATGCAACATACATATTAATGCAGCAGAATATTAAGAAACAGAAACATCAGATAAAATAGTAAAACACTATTCATCATTTCTGCATGATGAATAGTTTTACTTTTGATACATTAAGTACATTTTCCTAATAACACTGATTGATTTTTTCCCTCCTTGTTATCACGGATAAAGTGACTCCACAATATCCGTGTACAGTAGAGGCACAGATAACATATGTTCGCATCTTCCTCCTTCTTGGACACTGAGTCCTCCGTAGACAAGGCTAGTGACGAACAAATATGTGTTATGTACGACACGTGCAACTGCAATTTCAGGGTTTCTGTGTGTTAATGTTCTTCTCAGGTCTCCTACTGGGATGTGTATGACGGTTCTACCATCAGAGAACTGGAAGGCTCGCAGTCTGGGGCCATCAATGGCATGCACATCTCCCAGGATGGCAAACACTTTGTCACGGGTACGACCCATTACCCATCTGCTGCTTGTTATATTGCTGCTGTACACCTTTTAGAGATCATTACTGTTGATATAATTCAACCAAAAACAAATTACAAATCAAAATCTACAAAATCTCTTGGGTACATGAGCACTCAGTATATGGATAGTTATCATTTTATACTTGCCCCAGTTCATTTGCTGATTATGCTCATGTTCAGATGAAAGCATGCTTGTCTTTTTTTTTGTTTCTAATTTTTCAGTTACTGCCCATTATTTGTGTTTTTTTGTTCAGAAGCTATGTTTTCACCTCTGCGGACACTACATTGCACGCTTTTACTCAGACTGCTCGCAGGTTATTGACATATATCTCACCTTGTCACGGCAGGTGGAGATGACAAGCTGGTGAAGGTGTGGGACTACATGGAAGGTGCAGTAACCCACATAGGGATAGCTCATGGCGGCAGTATCACCAGCATCAAGATCTGCTCCAACAACAAGACCCTAGTCAGCACCAGCGCAGATGGAGCCGTTCTCCGATGGAGGTTCCCCCACCCTTCTTCCTTTTAATGTGAAATGTGGAGTCCTGGACACTAGAACCAACAGACAAGTTTAATTCAGTAACACCGCACTCGAGCTCAAATACATCCAACATTATCCTGTAATCTTTCCACTTAGCAAATGTTCCTGTGAGAATTAAACAATCTTAACATTGGCATTGCAGAATGGATTTACACTCTGACCAAAGGATATAAATGTATTTTGATTAAGCATCAATGGCTATATGAGGTCATTTCCTTTTAGCAGCGCAGTCTCTTAAGTGGTAATTCCCCACAGGAGCTGATTATAGGTGGGAATTCACAGGGCGACACTTTATTTGAATTTAAAATTACACTTCAAGGCACAAGAATGTATTTATTCTTCACATCAAAGTGTCTGCATTATGCTTCTTTAGACATTTTTAGTACAACAGAATTAATGCTGTACTTACTCAGTGCAGATGAAACCAGAATATATAAAAACAAGGCTACATTATACAGCAGATTAAATGTACTATGATTCTTCTGTCTGCTACTGTAGCGAGAAGGAGGCCCAGTTTCTTAGCAGCTTAAGCACATGGCTGTTGTCAGCTAATCTATCAACAGCGAGTCCCTGAAGGATTCTTGTTAAAGAGGGAGGCAACGTACAACACAAAGCCTCTCTGACTCTGTCTCTGATCTGAACCCTTTTCTCCTCACTATTGTTCAAAATGGCTCAGCTAAATAATTAATAACTCACCCCTGCTTCTCTGCCCAAAAAAAGGCAAAACTGCAGTATGAACCACATCAGCAAAAACATCCCAGGATCAGTAAAAAAAGATCCATCTTTGCCCTTCTCCACTCTGTTTATGAACAAAGGAAAATTGTGAGTCATTTTCGTAATGAAGAAACACAACAAGTCCCATTTTGACAGACTTTGTTACAATGGCGTACCACGTGTGCATGTTTCCTAACAATGCAGGAGTAAGAGCATTTGGGAGATTATGGAAATATTGGATGGGACTATCTATTTCAATAAATCAGCACATCTGGCCCACTAAATCCAATCTTTAGTACTGATGAGCTGTGAAATTAAGCTTCACAATGATTAGAATCTGAATATAGCACTAAAGATGCTGGATCCCCATTGAAAACCAGAACTGCACATCGCTCGTCTGGCAGAATATTTCACTAACATCCATTTTACTTATGTTGTGAGGCTTCCAGCAGGTAGTAGCAGCAGCATTTATGTGTGAAGATGGTAGCCAGGGTACTTATAGGATACTGGACATGTATCTGTAAACGTTGCATGTTATAGACAACATATTTCAGTAGCAGGTGATGTGATAGTACATCTCAGGTACAGCATCGCTATTCTGTAAAAAGTCCATACTCTTACTATGGAGTGATGATACGCACCACTAAAAGGCAGCTAGTAGCTGATTTGTCTTCATTTTTACATGTTTTGGGGTTGAAAATAGATAAAGTGTGAAGTTTTACATGTATGTCCCTATAGAGGGATCATCATCCAACAAATGCCAGTGATGTTTTCTTTGACACCCTCTGAAGATGTTAAATCAGGTGAGGTTGTAATTGATCCTACAGGGGGCAGCTGAAGGCTACAGTGCGTGACACCTGTTAAAGACAGCTTCCTTGTTCCTTGCCTAATAAACAAGCCGTGTTAAGTAGGCTATGCTCTTTGTGTGAAACTTCATGAAATGAATGTCCATGTTCATTGTGTCAACCTTTCTATTGTGATAAACAAGCAATCTCATCCAGGTTAATTAAATTCATGTCTGGGGGGCGGGCGTTAGATGGGATCCTCCAAATAGAAAAGTTGTTCATTGTGGCCCCGTAGACAGGAGAGGAGAGGGAGTGTGGAATAGCGGTGAGAGAGTGAAAGACCGCCAGCGCAAGATCCAGCGCCGTCGACGAGGAAGTGTAATTGACCTGCGATGTGGAGGAAGGAAAGCAGCTCATCTCTGTAGTTCCTGGAGACAGCGTCACCCATCAGAGCGCACGGACTGGTGAACGCAGCGTACTGGGAACTGTCGGGATGTCAAGGGAATAATATAAGTAATCATGTGCCTTATTGGTAGCGAGTCGGTGCCACCTCAGCGGTAAGGTTTGTGGAGAGAAGGGAAGCGAAGGAGGAGGGGTATACAGCCTGGCAGACAGGTGCGACTCCGCAGCCTGTTTCATTTTCCCTCCGTCCTATTAAGTAATAGAGCCATGGATACCCGCAAGGAAAACAAGGTAAGGAAACCCATGAAACCCAAAACGACGAAGCGAAAAGAGAAGAAATACAAAACCGGAAGGTTTGCCAGGAGGAAATCGGTGCGATCTTTTGGGAATTTCATGGGAAGGATCCTTAAAACTTTGGGCACTTTGGCACACTTTGGCGACGCAGAACCGCCGGACGCGGAGGACGACGACGGCGGCTTCGGGCGAAGCGCTTCTGGGGGTTTCAAAGACGACTCGTCGCAGATCTCCAGAGAGGGTACCGTGAAGAAGAGCAACACGGTATCCTCCACTCACGGCTCGGTGAAAGAAAGGCTGTCGTGGTGCTACGGCGACAAGACCCCCGGGGTACTGGGACTGAAGAACCACGGCAACACCTGTTTCATGAACGCCGTGGTTCAGTGCCTCAGCAACACGGACCTGCTGGCCGAGTACCTCGGGCTGGAGCAGTACAAGTCGGATATAAGCCACCGGAGGGTGAACGGGGAGGTGAGAGGCGAGGAGCGGCAGACCGCCAGGGGAGAAGTAACCGAGCAGCTGGCGTCGCTGGTTCGAGCGCTGTGGACGCTGGAGTACACGCCGCAGCTGTCTGTGGACTTCAAGGTGAGGACAGAGAAAGCACCTGGATGTTTATCTATCAGGCTGCCGCTCACGTCACTGGTTTGTTTTGTTGTTTAGTTGTTTGTCTTCAGTTACCTCAGTGGAAAGTGGACACTTAACATACTTTCCTGCCAGGCCTGGAATTCGAAATTAGGCTAGGCTACTTTGAGAGAGAGAGAGAGAGAGAGAGAGAGATGTCAATGAACAAATATCAGTTTCTTGCGTGTTTTTTATAAGATTACATGGATTTTTTGCAATTAATTCAGCAAGGTGGAACAAGCATGGGCCCTAGACCCCCAGGGGCCCTAAAGTCCCCAGGTTAAAAACCCTGTATCAGTAGGTTTGTGATTATTTGATTAACTGCACATTTCTCTGGGAACAGAGAAATGTGTTGCATTAGGCACAATGCAACACAAAACATGGGCCTCAAGGCATTTTGAATTAAATTACCACTAAACTAACTGACACACTAAAAACATGTGCAGGTAGCAATCCAGCACAGGAGCACTAGTGGGTTTCTGGGTGTCCTGCGCTCAATGGGTACTTGGAAAGGACAGTGCATATACTCACTCCACAGAGAGAGGAAGAAAGAGGGGGTCGACAGGGGCTCAACATGAAATTTGTGGCCCAGGACCCCCTGTGAACTACTCCAGCAACAGATAAGGGACATCATTATCTTCAAGCTAGATTACTTGTTCATATTCTTCCCATGGAATCTCCCCAGTTACTAGTCACACAGTTTATTTACCTCAGCACACAGTTACAATAGCTTTAGTGTAACTTGTGTGTCCTGTGCCTCTACTCAAGAGCAAGCCTACCAGCACAGCAGTAGTATGTCATGAGGATTTTGTGGGATTTGTAAGCGGTAGTTACCAACTATCACAGTCTATATTGGCAAAACAAATATTTGAATGAACACGTCAGGTGAGCACTTGATTGAATGTGGTTCAAGGGTCAACCTGCGCGTCCCATTTCCGTGAATAAAGGCGTCCAGATACGTTCTAGTGTTTCACGGGGAGGAGGCAAACATTGGCTATGTGAAGCAGTAAGAACAATATAAAAAATAAAAAAAAATCTCACCCTGCTCACAGTTCTATTGTTTGTTGAACTAGTGGTAGTTTCAGGTATGTGTGTGTAGTGTGGTTACTGATTACATGCAGGCTGCAGTGTCTCCACTTGACTCACCTGCCCTACAAGCACTTCAGGTGGTTTGTCTGCATTCCTCAACAAGTGGAGTGTGTGGGAATTGAGCATTCCTGTCTTATTTACACTGTCAAATGCATGTAATAGTGTATGAACGACACAGTTGCAACATTATCTGTCAAAATGTAAGCATAATAAAATCAACAAGTGATAGAAGTCTTCCTGCTTTCTTGCAGTCATTCATGGCTGTTGTGAGAGCCAGGGGTGCAGGGCCCCCAGCATTCCCTCTGGGCTTTTTGGATGACAGTCAAGCAGTAGGCTCACTGAGTAGTAACTGCTCTGTTGCATCAACAGCCTGGGGGAAGTTGAAGGGGAGTGGGTACGCAGTATGTGCACAAAAAAACATGCACAAACACACATTGCACAGTAGACACAGTGGGCTATCATTTATAATGGAGAAGCTTGATATTCATGACAGTGACTTTGGACAAAGCTTTCCTCAACCACAACCATGAGTTAGTAATAAATGAATAGAGAGTGCAATCTAGTCCAAAGCTTTAAGGAAAAGTTACTGATTAATACAGAATAAGAGCTTTCATCTGGAAAACAACAAGGAGTCATGGTGTTATGGATCATTAATGCTGAGCACCTGTGTAAATGAAAGATTTAAAGAGCAGATTTTAAACTCTTGTCACGTGCAGCTTCACTAACTTGACCCTCTGCAGACAAATAAAATATAAATAATAAAAGGAAAAACTTGTGATGGGAAAAACACACGATCCTCTTGAATGGTATATTTGGGTATTTGGGTATGGATTAGGTTCCTTGAATGTAGAAATTTGAATTTAGATTTAGTAAAGTTTCATCTTTTGAATTTGTGTGTGCATCACATGAAAAGGCTGATTCCTCTTGACTTCAGGACACTGGTTTTGCACACAGTACCAGGTCCAGGTTGTTTAACCTTCATATCATATAACTCTGGGCCTAACCTTGGCAGTATGTTGTCTCTTACTTTACTGTTGTTCAGTATGTCTCATTCAGGTCCTTGTAAAAATTGTGGGTGATACTGTCATGCTTTTGGGTTTTAATTTTGTGTTTTATTTTGAAAGTATCCTCCCTTGTGTGTTCCTTCACGTCCTGTCTTTGTGTGCCCATTTGACTGTCTGCCTGGTCCTGATGTATTTCACCTGTGTCTAATTATCCCTTGCTAATGGGTTCCACCTGTGTCCCTTGTTATTCTCACCTCTCATATATTTAAGTCAGTGTGATTCACTTGTCATTTGTGGGATTGTCTTCATATTTTGTTGAGTGTTCTTGCCTGTCACATGTTTTCTACTCTGTTTGGAAATATTTTGGACTTCTTGGATATTGGATTATGGCCTCCTGTGTTAGATTTTGTTTGCTTTATGGACTGCATGTCTCACCTGTGGTATTGTAAAAGTTGTATACTTTTTTTAATAACTGACAACCGAACCTGCTCAGCCTTGGTGTCCTGCATTTGCGTCCTAGGCCCTTGTTTTTCTTGTGTCTGTGCTTGGCTAACGTAATGTAACGATCTGACTAGCAGACACCAACTCAGATGAACTTCATGATGTAGTCATGAATGCCTACATCAGGCCATCTTCAGGCGTCTGCCCACCTCTGCCAAAGTTGAATTGACTAGAACTTTTTGTAGCCTACGCGACACCAGCATAAAAAGAAGATGGATGAGAGACTGATCCTCGCTGTCTGTGACTTCCCCAAAATATATAAGTGTAACTGGAGGGCATTTGCATGACCAGATTTATCAGCTATATGAATAATAATATAATATAGCCTATCAACTAACGTTACTTAGAGTTTTATTTTAAGCTGGACTATGAAGGAATACAGTGACACACAGAAGCCGGTGCTGTGGTTACTATCTATGGACCGCCGTCTGTTTACTTGTGGAGCACTTGTCTCAGTGTCTGTTCACATGAGAAGCGCAGAGCGACTCAGCGGAGTCAGGCGACTACGAGCAGAGTGTCGCTCCCCGTATGAAAAGGCTTTAGTACCCACCCACCGTGCCTCCGATGACATCGTCCATTCCGATGTTTCATTGTAGACATCGTCCGATGGAAATTTTGTTGACATCGCTCAACCCTACTGCCCTGCTAGCCACCAGCCATCATTCTGGCCTTCTAGCCACCTGCCTGCACTCCGACCTTTTTGCAACCAACCGGCTAGCTCCCAGGCTGCTAACCATCAGTTTAGCCATTTTCCCTGGGTCCTGTGGAGGCCACAAGAGTAGACGAGGTTGTCATGGCTCCCAGCACCATCGCCAGTCTAAGTGTCTTATCACCCCAGAGCTAAGCTGCCCTGCTCCTCATTCACTCCACTGCCCACTTTCTTCTCCATGCTGCTGCCCTGTCTCCTGGTTGCCCTCTGGACTTGCTCAGCCCTTTAGTCTTGCCTCCTGGTTGCCCTCCAGACCTGGTCCGCTTATCTGTTCTGCCCCCAGGCCATCCGCCTGATGTCTCCTGCTGCGCCCCTGTCTAGCCCTCCAGCTTTCTGCCAGAGAGCACAAGCTCCTCTCTTCAGCTCCCCTGGACACTTTCAAATATCAGTGACTGGAATGGCCACCTGCTGGAAGGAAATACTGAGTTTTAGCCCTTGAAAGTAATGTGTGAATGTGCCTTCCTGTTTTTAAATAGAAGCATTCGCTCTTTCCTCTTTTTTCCTCTATTACTTCTCATCATACTTGCCTGCAATAAAAACAAAGCCTTTTCCTCACCCCCTTTTTCTTTCTCGCCTCGCCCCATCGCGTCGACACAGTGATTTGTGTCTGTCTGCTCATCCCACGGGGAACCAGGAGAGGATGTTTACTGTAGCAAGTGCATTCAGCCTGGAAAGGGAGGATGCCCCCCTGCTGAGACGCCTCCGATGGTGTGCACTCAGAAGGAGAGAGAAAGTGGGAGGGAGAGACACTGCTGGTAAACAAAACTATTGTCCCTCCTGTGATCCTCACTAGCCCTCCCTTAGTCTATAATTGGGGAAAAAAAAGGGACGGACAACTTTGACAACTGATTATTACCAAATCTCTCCACATTTAAAGAAAGGCACTGGCCCGCAAAGAAGTGGAAGAAAGAAACTTTGCTGTGAGATAAGACTTCTTGCAGAACATTCTACATTCTTTTGCTTTGGGATTGTTATTAGGAATGAGTAGGAGTAATGACCTGTCAGGAGAAGTCACAATGTTTCAACTCAGGATACCGGAATGACCTCAGTGTTGCAGCAGTGAGTTGAGTCAGCATTTAAATGTTGGGTGCGTTTTCTCAAATGTTTGACTGAAAACAAGTTTTGTTTTGCTTTCTTTTGAAAAAACAAAATGCAGGATATGTCTGTTACACTCCGCTGCATACAAACATTCAAAATAAAATAAAAGACAATGTCAGTATTTTACCCAATATCACAGTACATTTCCGGTTGTAAGAAGTTTAATTATGTGAATCACTAGACTGGTTTAATAAGTCATGCTTATGGTTGTGGTTTGATTAAAAAGTGAGGTACTCATTCCTCACTGGAAAGTAGAAATGATGAGAAAAGTGAAGGTCCTCCTGGGGATCATTGTTAGATTCAGACAGGGGAGTATTAACCGTATTTTTTGTGGTCACTTATACAAAAGTATAAAAGTAACCCTTAGCTGAGGGTTAGGGGTTAGGGTTAACTCAGCACTTACCTCATTTGTAAAATGGCTCACCTGCACACCCTAATTAGATCCTTACGTGTCCTACACAGTAAGTTTGACTGATATGAAATGTGTTAACAGATGCAGCTATGCTTCTAAAGGACAGTGATCAGCCTAATGGAGGTGCTGTATTTAAAGGTCATGTCCAACTTTGTCATAACTGCTTCGCTACACATTTGATGTTGATGAAATCTGCAGGGATGAAGTGTCCTTTCATTTGTAGCCTAAAAAGTTGTCTACATCAATTTAACTTGATGACACAGTGAGCTTTTTTTACCACTTTGCACTCCTAACCTAAAGGATTTGACAACACAGTAACTACTTTTAGCAGTTGGAGCGAGGAGCCCGGATCCATTCTCTTACGCTTGACAGGATGCAGCTCCGTGAGGCCAGTGGAGCTCAGCCGGGAAGATGAAGTCCCGTGTTTTAAGTAGTCTTGTTTGTTCCGGGTGTGCAGGCAGTGTGTGACAGTGAGGCAGGCCAGTGAGACTGATGGTTTGTTTGTCTTGTCTTGTCTCTGCTCTCCTTCAAGGACCACTCTCATCCTCACTCTCAGTGCTGAAGATGTATACACTGTTTCTAGAAAGACACCCACACATTGCCGTGAGGACATGCACCACCTGGACTCTGCCTCTCATTCTAGTTTGATTGCGGCAGTTTGTCAGGAAAGCAGATGGGGGACTATTTTGTGGAGATTTTTAGCAGTGTAAACAGTACGAGGCTAGACGATTTTGTTTTCAGTTTTCAAGCTTTACAACAGATATTATATTCAGCGTATTTTATATTTGGCCACAGACATGCAGCAGGGTCCATGTCTCAGCTGTTGAAGTGAGCGGCGAAGTAGTCATGCTTCAAACGCTTCATCTCACACTTATAAAACACAAGCTAGACCACTTACAAGTACTGTTACAGAGCCACCATATGCTGTTTGGAAGCAGCATGGATTCCCACGACTCAGTGAGCCACACTCCATTATGTCTACACCGCTGTGACAAAAGGGCGATAAAGAAACACAAGGAGAAGTGTGTCTGCACTGTGTCTGTGAAAGCACTACAATATGAAACCATTTTCCACAAGTTTATTATGCCTCCCATGATTTATGTACCAAGCCTGAATGACACGATGTAGGAAGCCATGGGGATAAATCAATCGAATCGTATTCTGGAGTTTGACACTGAATCATCAAATCATGGAAGAGAGTCTGGGATGACTTTCCTACTTTTATTTCAGTGATGGGAAGCACATGGAAATGGCATGCAAGCTTTCGGCAGCATGACAGATACAGCTTCTCAAACTCTTAGTTGTGCACATAGTAGCGTATTTACAGCCTCAACTGGGAGTATAAATTTCTCAGATTCAGCAGAGGCCAGAGAGCCTTCTCTGGACTGAACCATTCAGAGGCAATTATTCCCATCGCATCTCATCCCTTCTTATTTCTTACTGATCATCTGTAAATCCCACGCCGGCGTCATCTGCAGACACCTAGACACCTTTGTTCAATTTTGACTTGCTGGAACCTTTTATTGAAGGGTTTCCAAGCTTCTCAGCGTTGCAGAGAAAATATGGGTCTGAATCCAAGACATAGCACTTAGATATGTCATCAAAAATACCTGCTTAGTTCTCCATTGTTCTGAAGGTGAATCCAGTTCTGGAGGTGTGGCCCGGGGTGACACAGTAAGTAGTAGATTTGGAAGGAGGACAACAGGACGAGGAGGCAGGGAAGGACTGGTGCTAACACTGCTAAGAGAGGCTCGACGGTGTCTGTGTATGTGTGTTTTCTAGGGGTAAGCTGGGCAGGCTGGAGCTCAGCTGGGACTGATTAGTGGAGGGAATGGTTCTTACATGATAGAGGGGAAAGAAAAAGAGGACGTGTGAGGGTGAGGGTGTTTGTGTGTGCATTGTGTGAGTGTGTGTGTGTATGAGACAGGGAAAGGATAGATGAAACACAGCGTGAGGGGAGGGAGACTGGAATAAGTGGAGGTTGTAAGTGATGACTGCTCTGCGTCCGGTCTGTTCTGACAGCAAAGGTGAGCTGGCAACACCAGGCTGCTGAAAAATGAAACAGCAAATGGAGCAGCCAGTAATGACAGATTCTATCCAGCCTTATTCCAGCCACACCTGTGGGGGGGAATGGGCAGAGTGTGGAAAAGAAGAGAGTGTGCAGTTCCTCTTAAGGTCATCATACCCTGTCATAATTTGTTAGTGTCATTTTCTGTCGCTGAGGAATCCATCCCGGCCTGTTTGGCAGGCTGGACAACAATAAGGTGAGGTGGTGTAAATGGGTTTTTTTTAGGGAAAGAGAGAGAGAGAGAGGAGGGACATTTGCTTGATCTATGTTTATAGTAAATTCCTGGTCTGCCAGCACTCGGATCAGTCATTGTTTACAGAGTAGGAGGATGGATGTGGTGAAGGTGTGTGGGGGTAATGGTGTGAGGTGAAGCAAAGGTGGCAAGACAGGACTCTAAAACAGACATCTGGATGTCAAAGCAGGGGATGTTCCCAGATTGCAGTAAATAGCCCTATATTATGGAAAAATAGAGACTACGCAGTTTTGTTCCGCATGCTCTGATTTACTGAGAAAAACTGAACAAAATCAATAAATGAAATGAAGCTTGCTTCAAGCTACAACAAATTAAGAGAAATGCTGCCAGAATCCACCACATCGGGTCAGGCCCAATCAGGTCTGGGTTGAGAATCTGGTCTTTGTCTCTAGGCTGATCAATAGTTCTTTCAAAAATGTGACCCTTACGCCCACCTTTGTCCTCTCCTTGACTGGCTCTGACGCGTTTGCTCAACAAACACTTAAGATCCCAACAGAGCTGAGCCCAGGTCAGCTTCCAACACTGAGAGTGTTTTTTCAAAGGAACTCGACATTTCAACTAATCTGCAATTGTTTTCTTTGTCTTTGTCCTCGCCATCTTATTCCTTTTACTCTTCCTTTCATTTGTCCTCTTACAAGAATTCAATTAAACAAGCTTGGGAATACAACTGCCAAATCTTTTAAAGTGCTTTTGAGGCTGTGTGGCACATTTAACCAGAGACGCTCTGAGAGACACCACTGTGAACAGATATCAAATAGACACACACACACACACACACACACACACACACACACACACACACACACACACACACACACACACACACACACACACACACACACACACACACACACACACACAGAGTAGGGAGCAGAGATGAGGCCAGTGGAGAAGTCATCCCCTCATCTTAATGAAGTCGTAACCTCTTGATGCCATCAGGTTTCTGTGCCCAGACTCACTGTAACCTTGGAAACTGCCCATCTGTCTCTTTGCCGTAGTGTTTTTGTCCCCTTGTATTTTGTTGGTAACTTTGAGAAAATGTGCTGCCTCCGTTTTCTCACTTTTCATCTCTGGGCCAGCTGCAACTCTGCCGTCCTTTTGATAGGGAGACAGCAAAACACTTGCAGGTCTGTTGAAGCTCCGCCAGCATCCCTCCCTCATTCCTCTCCTCCCTTACTCCACTGCTCCCTCTCTCCATCTGTCCCTCATCCCTCCATCCCCTGTCAGCGCTTCCTCATAGTGATGAAGCTCATTAGCGGGCTATCTCCGTCAGGTAGAGGGGGGGAGGAGGGGGGCTCCCTCTTGTGTTTATATTTAGATGATGGCATACCGCAGGTATGGTGTGGTAGTTTTTAATGAGGTGTGGAGCAGATCCTGGATCCTGTCAGTCACACGCAGAGAGGGACGGAGAAGTAGCCACCCAGTGTAGTGTTAATGCTGTCGTTAGTTTGCTGTGTGTCATTTTCTCAGTCTGACTCATAAACTCACAACTCCTTCCTCATAATTGACTTATAATTGACCGGCCGCTCGTTCTTTTTTCTAGAATGACCCGTCAGGTTTGGGATATCTTCTGTGTGAGTTGTCCTGTGGTATGCAGTGTATGTGTTTGGGGAACTTTTTTTTTTTTATTTTATTGGGCACCAAAAGTGGCTCATGAGTGACTGATGTGGCTGTACATTATTTTAAAACAACCACAATCTTAAAATCTTTTTTCTTCTAAGTATGAACAGCAGTTTGAACTTGGTGTCCCTGTTTCACAATACAAGTTACACTGCCCAAAATGTTTTGGGCCGGATAACCTGATTTGCAATGTATATCTTCTGTGTAGTCTGCAGTGATTAGTGTGCTCTGCTTCTTCATCTTTTGCAGTGAACACTTGACTTTTTTCACTGATAAAACAGTTCCTATTTTCCAGAGTGCAGTGTCCAAAGACAGGGGGGTGAATTCATTTATTACAAGATCGTAGCCAAATAATGTCTGACAGATGTTTTTAAATTTAAATCTGCATTAAGCGATGATAAGAGAGTGAAATGTACCTGATTTTTTCCCACCTCTTTCCTGAGTGTGTCAATCCGAACCAACAAAATGATGTTTTCCCGAGATCCATGTGATCATAGCCTGATTTTGTTAGGATGGATGTCACTATTTAATGACTTTTGAAATCAACCAAAGTGACAGACTAATAATGATGTCTCTCCTCTCCTCAGAGCACTGTGGCCAAGTACGGCTCTCAGTTTCGGGGAAACTCTCAGCATGATGCCCTCGAATTCCTCCTCTGGCTTTTGGACAGAGTTCATGAAGATGCTAATTCCAGCCCTAACAGCAACAGTAACAGCAGCAGCAGCAAGACCAAAGCCAACGCCAAGGTAAAATGCTAAATGTGATCATGGCTTATTTACAATGCAGATACTGCTGTTGCTACTGCTCTTTCATAGCATTTTCTAATGAAACCTGACTTGGTCGTCAGGTGTAAAAGTTGTAGCTGCTTGAGTTCCGTCACATGTATCTTTCCTCTATCTCTTCCCGTCTCACACCCACACACAAAGCTCCTGTGTCACTGTATCACTTACCTCACTGCTAAAAACAAATTGGTATACAGATTTTTTTTTCCATTCTTGAGCCAGTTTTCTGGATGACGAATGTAAGCAGGTCACATTTTACTGAATCCCCGGGCCTTCCCAGACATTCCCGTCTCTTCAAACTAGGGTTGGGCCCGATAGACAATGCCATCGTCCATTGATGATGGCTGACAGATGGTCGATGGTTGAGCAGGCATCGTGACTGTAAAACCCTGACCCCCGGCAAAAAAAAAATTTAAAAAAATCACATACCTCTCTGTGAAAGCAGGTTTTAATCACCACAAACATTAGGCCTATTATTATAAATTTTAAATATGCTTTGCACCTTCTGTATTTTTTCTCCCGCGATCCGTTATCATGGCACCGTTAACCACCACGACTTGTAATGTCATAGGCTACCAAGTTTTTAACCGAGTGAAGTCTGTGCGAAGTAACACATCCATATAAGACGACTGCTAACCCCCCCCCCACACACACCCACCGTGTGCGCCCCGATGCCATCGTCCATCCCGATGTTTCAGTGTAGGCATCGTCAGATGGAAATTTTGTAGACATTGCCCAACCGTACTTCAAACTTGTGATTTTCTTATTTATTGGCTCTAGCCAATAAGAATGCGGGAAGAAACCTAGAGGAATATTTGTGAAATTCTTCTAGGATGAATCTTCCCATCCAGTCTCTTCACCAAATTCAGTTTTGTTTGTTTTTGCTGTTCACAGGCAGTAGAAGCAGAAGTCTGCTGCTCCACGTTAAGCTCCGTCTGGCACATTCACGCCGCATGAAAACCCATCAAATTTCACATTTGTTTTTGTACACAGCTGCATTCCATTATGATCCATCTTCAGGTGCAAAATCATGCTGAGACTATTGTATAATCAGGAGCAGGGCATCAGTTTGGGATACAGTTATATGCTGCAGGGCTTGTTATCTAAAGCTTTCTATGGCAGATGTCATCATTGGTCCACTCTGTGGCCATCCTCCTGTGAAAAGATCAACTTTAGTCAAAGAAATTGCTTCACACATGTTCACCAAGAGATTTTTTAGAAGGAGTCTGTCTTTTCGAAGCCAGTAACCTCTTATGTCCCAGAATGGAGCTGGTTCTGTGAAGAGTCAATGATGCAGCGATGCAATGAGTGCCGTTGTGGTTCATCCACCTGCAGTTTAGTTGAAATCCACTGAGCCTTAGTTTGAAATGAACCTTTGTGTGCAGTGGCCCTTTTCCTGTGAGATGTAAAAGGAGAAGCTGTTGAAGAGGCAGGCATCTGTTCCCTGTCTCTCGCTATCTGTCTGTGTATTTGTCTCTGTCTCTGTCTCTGATGTGGGACGTTCACCATGCAACCTTGCACTTGGAGAGGACCAAGGGCTGGACGTGATGCGGTGAGAGGTAATGAAGGACAGACAAGTCATGATTGAGCTGATTACTTTTTATCATGAGTGTCTGACTTGAATGCTTGCCATGTCCCAAAAGCCAGTAAATTTCATGCCCTTGAAATGTGCCTTGTGTCACTAGCAATATTGTTTCACATAGACAGAAACAAATTTTATTCAATTTTAGCAATTTTATTAAAATGTTATTTAGGTTTAGTCTATACTTTTTGTAATATTGTTTACAGAGACCAAATAGTTCCCACCATGACCAAGCATTTGGTTAAAATGGCAAGGAAAAGCTTCAGGTAACAGGTAGAAACCTGGAGGAAACCAGGAGGCAGAAAAACCTGCTGGAAACGTCAGGAGAGAGAGAGACGAGAACGCACAAACCTAGAAGTTGAATTATAAAAATGATAAAAATGCATACAGATGGAGAGGGAGAGGAGGAGAGAGGCGCTCAGTGTCTCATGGGAAGACTCCCAGCAGTCTAGGCCTTTAGCAGCATAACTGCTATAGGCCTAGACATCCCTTATGCTATATGCATAAGGGATACTTCAGGGCTCATATGAGCCAGCACTAACTATAGGTTTTTTGCAAAGAGGCAAGTCTTACGCCTACTCTGAAATGTGGAGATGACGTCTGCCTCCCAAACCCAAATTGGGTTCTTGTAGCGTAATAAGGTAATATGAGCTCTTTAAAATAAGTTGGTGCTTAACCATGAAGGGCTTTGTAGGTGAGCCGAAGGATTTTAAATACTATTCTGGATTTTACAGGGTCCAAGTGCAGAGAAGCTAATACAGGAGAGATGTGATCTCTTTTCCTAGTTCATGTCAGTACATGTGCTGCAGCATTCTGGAGAGTCTTATGGGACTTATTTGGGCAGTCTGAACATGGAATTGCAGTAATCCAGCCAGGAAGTAACAAATGTGTGGACTAGTTCATCCGCATCATTTTGGAAATGCCTGCTTTTTGTTGTGTTAAACAGGTGTGAAAAATGTGGTCCTTGAAGCTGTTTTATGTGAAGGTTAAAGGACATATCCTCATGGTGGTGCTGCAGGCCAGGGCAATGCCATCTCGAGAAACTCTGGTGTAACTCTAGTGTCTCTGAGGTGTTTGGGGCCAAGTTCAATAACTGCAGTTTGTCTGAGTTTAACATCAGAACATTACAGTTCATCCAGGTTTTTACGTCCCTTGAATTTTATCTAACTGGTTTTATCTGGCTTGACTGATAGATATAATTGGGAATCATCTGCATAACAATGAAAGTTGATGGAGTGTTTTCTAATAATATTGACTAAAGGAAGCATAATGTAAACAGGATTGGTCCAAACACAGATCCTTGTGGAACTCCATGACTAACTTTGGCGTGTATGAATGATTCATCGTTAACGTACAAACTGAGATCAATCTGATAAATAGAATATAAGCCAGCTAACTTTCACTAGTGCTGTCTCTGCAATGATGCACTTCTAAATACTCATTAATAAAACAACAATACAGGAAACTGCAGCATAGTTACACTTTTTAAATGGTTATATGTAGTCTTTTTCATCCTATTCTTGTACGCTGTTTCCTTTGTTTGCTGTGTTTTTTTTGTCTGACCATATGCCAGTAGAATGCAACTGAAACTTTATATTATAAGCACTGCAGTTGTGAAAGAGTAGTGCCTATGAGGAAGTTGCAACCAGCACTTTTTTCTTTATTTAATTATTCTTCTTCATACAGCTTTAACTGCAGTAGGGAAATGTTCCAGTACTTTCTTTGATTTCTTGGACCTTTCAATTAGTCTATTTCTATTCAACTTACATACAGTATAATACAGTATGTAATTGAATACATAACTATAACTGTTTGTATTTGTGTGCACTTTACGACTTTAAATACTGGATAAGAAGACCTGCTGTGATCAGCACACTCTGTGACAAACCCCTTGTGTTTAATTACATTTGCTAAGTATCATCCTGTTTCCGTTTCTGCCTCCACTCTGGGCCTCGCTGAGCTGCCAGCTGACAACCTCCAGTCCTGTTAGTAAATGAATATTGTTAGGAGCTGAACTGTCGCTGCGCTGCCACCCAATGCCCAGCTCCCACTCTCTAACTGCAGCGCTAATAGAGGCAGCTTTTATGCCACATAAACAGCTTAGAGCTGTGGCTCTCATTAGGCTGCCAGTGAATCATTGGTATCATAAAGCCGGCTTTCCTCCGCTGCTGCTGTGAGACAGAGAAGAAGAAAATCTTTGTCCTTTTCACACCAGGAGGAACGTCATTTGATTTTCTAAAATGAAATGCTCGTCCCACTTCCTGTAACATTTTCATGTATACAGAGGGCTAAAATCAGGTAGCATTCTTCTTTGTTGATACTGACTATTGAACCTTCTACAGAACGTTTACGAGTCAGATGATAATTGAACTCCAGTGGCGGTCAGGTGGGCAGGCAGAAAGTAAGATGGAGCAGTGGCTGAGTGGAGCAGTTATGGTAGAGGGAGGAAGTGAAGTGACTTTGATTGCTTTGTCTGTCACTGGAAACTGGGAAACAGGCATCTAGGATTATACAGGTCATGCTGAGCTGACAGACATTTGACAGTATCAACATTGTCCCTGTCAATTTCACAGACATTTAGTGACTAGCACCTTGGCCTGCAGATCATCTTCTCTCCTCTCCTGACCGACCCATATACTTGTTTCTCATGCAGTGTCCTGTATTTTGGTATTGACTTAACTAGAGGTAGGCCGATTAATCGGCCGATTATTGGCATTTTTAACATAATCGGCATCGGCCAATATCCAAGTATATCAAGCCGATTATTAGGCAGGCGCATCTGTGGGCAGCCTAGTGTTGTCGTGGAACACTATAAACACAGTTTATTTTCTTCTTACCCGTTTTGTTTATTTAATATATTTTTATACATTTATACAATTTATTTATATATGTTTTTTTACATTATACGTTTTTAATTTATAAGAGCAGATTGTTCAAGTGTTCAATAAATGTTTTTGTTGAGAAAGTTTGTCTGTTAAGTAATTATCATTTCTTTTACATTTTATATTTCAAATAGAGGTTAAAAACCAAGCAAATATCGGCCAAATATCGGCCAAAATAAATCGGCAGCATTATTCGGCCATTGGCCGACCCGGATTTCAAAAGATCGGTATCGGTATCGGCATCGGTGAAAAAAACCATATCGGTCGACCTCTAGACTTAACCAAGTTGAAATTTTGTAAATGTCTTTTTTACACAGCAGCAACAGTCTAAAACTGGCACATTTTGACGTACATCTTTACGCCATTGAGGATAGCATCATTAAACTGCACTATGATGTTTTATTTTTTCCTAGGCTGCCTTTTTACATGCGAGAGAATCTTTATTACAGTACATATCACTTTCTCAGTTAGTTCATTGTACCAGTGGCCTATTTGGTTAAGTTTACTTTAACAACAGCATGCCTGTTTCAAATACCTTGGGGAAACAGCTCTTTACATTGTCGTAACTTCATTTTTATCCTTTTGATCTGTACATTACCTGCTGCTTTGCCATAATGTTCATCTGTTTTGGTCTCATCATTACTCCTGTCATTTATTATTCTTTGGCGATGTGTTGAAATTGTGTCTAATGAAATGTATTAAGCTCCTCTTAAAATAAGAACTTAGCTTTTTTTTCTGCTTGTGTTTTACTATTTTACTCTGCTCAAGGCTTGACATTGATTGTCAGGAAAACCAAAGAAACATATGTTGTTTGCATATGCTGTTTCTGGTGAAGACAGATGTGCGTCTTTACCCCACTAAGGTATTTAAGGGTTGTGAACATAGTTGGATCTTTATTTATTGATTTAGGACTGTGTGTCTGTGTAGTGTGACGACCCTGCCTAGTTGGGTGTTTAACTGCACTGCAGTTTCCTTATACAAAGACATATATGTTAGGTGAACAGCCTGAACTGGCTAGTGGTCTAGAGACCGGATGGATGGATTTATTGATTTATTTGGATTCCAATTAGCTAGACTCAGCTAGTCTTTCAGGGTCCCATCATGCATACTAACATGTGTGTGAATTAGGTGGATAAAATATTAGCAACAATATGATGCACTCAACTAAAACCTAAGATTAATTAGAGCCTCCCAACTGACCATAGAGACCATAAACATTTCTGACACAGTGTTAACCAAAACCCAACAAGTATCAAAAAGCTAAGCTAACTGTTAAGCTGTGAACCTAATAAACTGGTAAATAAATGTATAAGCTAATGTGTGATGCAGTACATTACACAATGTATACCATTGCAAAAAAGCATATGTCAGAATCAGAATTCGCTTTATTGCCAAGTTGTGTTTTACACACAACTTGTGTTATAGTGTGGCATGTTGAAGGATCCCGCAGTGTTACAAACTTTTTTTTTGTGCAGCACACCTGCTGTATGAGTAGCATGACCAGTCCAGCAGCTCCACCCAAGTATCATTACGTAACACAAGACTGTGAACACACGAAAGCAGCTCAGTAATGTTAATTTTCCTTCCAGTGGGACCTCACTAAACTTGCTTGGTTTCCCTCTCGCCTCACTGGCACCACATCAGCAGCATTCCTTACCGGCTAACAGAAGACCACAGAGAATTCAAAGCTTTGTGCAGAGTAACATATCAAATCATCATTCTTTTCCCACTGTCAGCAATAGACAAAGATTGTGACAATGGTTATAAAAAATAAATGAAAAACATTGTGGTTTTGTTTAGCAAACGCTGAAAAGATCAGATTAATGTCATCTCCTTTGGCTCGCATGTTGCCAAACTGGAAACCTTTGTCTCTAGCAAGTGTTAAAGAAGAGGGAAGAATGGCTTTAAGAGAGAGGGGTGTTTTTTCTTGACCCAATGTTGTGTGTAGAACATAGCTGCCATTGCCTATGAGCCATGGCAGATTACATGATATTAAAGGTCAGGAACATACTCAGAACTGGTGTATTACATTCTCCCCTCAGGCCCCAGAAGTTCTCACAACATGAGGATGATTGGCTTATCCTGATATGTCTGGTGAGAAAAATGGCTCAAACCAACCAACAAACTCAAGCTTCATATTATCAGAGTGGCATAAATTTCCCAGTGTTCATTGAGTGAGCACATGGAGCGCAGTTCTATTTTGCCTCAGGCCCTCCATGAGTGGGATTTAGAGCGAGCGCATTTAAAAACTCATCCATCTTACCCTATGGACAGTAGTGGGACACGAGGTTTGCCAATGCAGCACCAGTGCCAAAGCATTATGCATGCATTATTCCAGTTTAAATGTCGATAGTGGTCGGCCTCCCGCCCCAGGAGGGTTGACTGTGGAGGGAGGGAGAGAAAAATTCCCTGGCCTCCGAGCCAACTGCAAAGACTTTGAAATCGGGTCAGTGGATGCTGTGAAGCAAGCAAGCCCTCTTATCGACAGGGAAAGAAATAGTGAGTTTGATAGCTCTCCATGCGATTTCAGCTCATATTCTTCAGGGGAGGGCTGAGAGCAAATGTCAATGGATAAGATGAATCAGTTGACAGGTTGGGTGACAGGGAGAGGTTGATCGGTCCTTGATCTGATGTCTCCTTTTTTTGTGTCAGTCATCAGGGTATTAATGCTTTGATATCACATCCACCTCCCTGGTTCCAGTCTAAATCATCATTGTGTTTTGTGTGAAAACTATGTAGCCCTGCTTCTTCTAAAAAATAAAAAAGAAGAAAGAAGAAGAATTTAGACAAGATTGTTGACAGGTTGTCCTTTACATTATAGAACTATGAAGAGTTGTAACATAAAGCAGACGATATCTGAAAAAAACTAAAAAAAAATGCTGTTGCAGAATGACAGTAACACACTGAAGACAAAAATGTAAATGTTCCATAAATATTTCAAGTTCAATAAGTAATTAAATAACTTAGTTTTCCCCCAGAGAGTTGCTGAGAGAGAGTCAAGAAGCAGTTGTTAATATTTTCCACACATATCAGAGTATTTATCAGATTTTAAAAACAACTTTGAACTCATTCAGAACTTAGAGCTTGCAAACCAACTTTATACCACAGATAATTAAAATCAGTATTAGTATTTGACTGATTACCAACAGTCCACCAGGCCATTATTGGACTAATATGTCTGATCCAGGCATAGCCTTATTTAAGTTATATAACATTGTCTCTGGCTGCGTCAGAGCATGACTGATTGGTGGGGGTTCAATAAGCATAATTTCCTGCCCTCCCCTGGTGTTTGTGTCACATCCAGGTGAAGTTGGTGTGTTCTGAAGCGTTCGGTCACCGTCTTGTCACCCACAATCCTGCACTGCTCCGCTCCCTTCTCACCTCTTGCTCTCAATCTTACACGGGTTACATCAAAGCTGCGTAACAAAGCTTACCACCCCACACTTGGCCGGCAACCCGATTTTAACTGCAAGTGACATTTCTGAGATGCCACAAATTCCTCCTGACAGAGAGGGAGAGTGAGGTTACTTGAAAAAGACATTCTGGATTTTTTTTCTAAAAGAAGGTTAATGTTGTAGAAATTTGGGAAAAACTATCTTAAAACACATTGTTGCTGTGATGGCTTCTACTGACTACCGCTCCTGTCAACAATGACTTAAGCTATTCAATAAGAATTTTTGCAGTCATTCTGAGAGTTTCTATACTTTATCAGTGTGAACAGTCTGGACAGAGTAGACGGGGTCAGCTAATCCCCCTGTGCTATCCTACCCATCTAATAGGATTTACACAGGAGGAGGGGAAGAACCTTTTGATGGAAATCTCTGCTTTTTGAAATATTTCTCAACAAATATTTCTGCCTTCTCTTTTATTCCACCACCTCATCCATAATTCACTTAGCCTGTTCAAGTGTCTTTTTTAAGCCTCTTTCCTGACGTAATGTCTCGATCTATCAGCTAGTGAGGGTTGAATGAATGAGTAGGCCTTCTCATCCCCTATCACTCCCCCTTTCCTGCAACTCTGTTAGACTTCCGCAGAGATGGAATTTGGATTCTTCTGTGGGGTTTGTGCTGTGTGTATTGAGATGAAGCAAAATTGTTGACTTTGCAGTTTTCTTTGCCCTGTGAATGAAGTTGCTCAGCACCGGCAGCTCTTTGCCATTCCTTTGTGTCACCTCTGAATTGATGCCATCCACCACACTGCGTATATGTTGTTGTGCACAGAGTGCCCAGAGAGAAAGCAAGTAAGGAAGGAAGAAAGGCCAGAGGACATTAGTACTGTGTATTCATTTTGAGAGTAGTCATGGGGGTTGGGATTTTCTGACAGACAGATCCAGCAGAGATATAAGAAGCCTATATTTGAGTGTTTCTAAGTACACGTGTGTGTGTGTGTGTGTGTGTGTGTGTGTGTGTGTGTGTGTGTGTGTGTGTGTGTGTGTGTGTGTGTGTGTGCTTGAACACCAATGTCACTTCCAAACTGGTGTTTTCTGAGGCATCAGGATTCACAATTGTAACTTTTCAATTTTTGCTTCTGGCCTCTCACAGCCAGACTCAATGCAAGTTCAGTTTTCGCAGTAAGTCTATAAACAGGTACTGTAGGATCGATTTCAGCCCAGTCAAAATAATGTTGATGTTGGCAACTATTTAATGAGTACTCCACTGATTTAGCATTGTTCTCCTATAAGATTGTAAGACTCATGATCAACATTTTTTTTTTACCAGAAAAGGATCAAAATTGATGCAGCAGAACGAGAGATGCTGTCATTGCTATTCCATGCATTCTTCTTCCTTGTCAAAACCGGTCAGAGATCTGGTGTGTTATAATAGTAGCACCTAATGTAGCCTTGAGCTGCAAGCCTCAAGCAGAAATGAGGAGCAGGCTCAAGAGGTCAAGAACTCCATACTCCCAGATTATTTAAAATGTTCAAACTTGTCTTCTGACACTGTCTCAGGTGACATCACTTTCAGCAATTTGTCAGCTTTCATGCAGCTACCTCTGGAGCCACAAAAGACTTTATACAACTTTTTCAAATATGGAATAGTAGCCTACTCCCCAACAATACCCCAGACTTCAATGTATTAAATCGGGGGAGTTAAAATGAACTAACCATGGACTGGGTGTAAACTGCAACCAGGTGATTAAAAGTAAGCATGATTATGCAACTGCCTTAAATATATCAGAAGGCAGTGATAGCCCAGTATGTTCATGCAGTCAGTAGAGAATTGTCAATTATTTATTTTGTACCCCTCTTGAAATTATGTCCATCTAAAGCTAATTTATCTATAGTTTTGCCAGACCACATTAAGTCACACAGAAATGGCGGGATGTTGACGACTATCCTGGCAGAGGAATCCAAGCCTCCTTAGCCATAAAACTGATTCTGTTCTCTACAGGTCTCCTCATCAGGTTCATCATCACCTCAAAGTACTGTAACCCTGCACAGGTGAACAAAACATCTCTAAAAACAAGGCTGGCTATCATGAGGATGAAATCTACTAGGCCTGTTTAGCACGGCAGTAGAAATGACAGAAATCACGGATGACATTTCCATGCAGAAGTAACATAGAGGCTAGTAGAAACCGGAGTTGCCAGGTTTCTTTGGTAGACTGATTTGAAGTAGGAGCCCCCCCACCCAGCCGTGGAGCAGCCATACAGTGGAGCGCTGTGACTGAAATGCCATGCTGTGGGAGGTTATGAAAAATTAAATATGTCCTCTCAGGGGGCAAAACAGTTGCACACACACAGAGTGACAGCGGCGATCTATAAGTGGAGGCAAAATTAGCCCAGTGATTGATTTATGCTCAGGAGATGGCAGCAGGTACATCCTACTGACCACCTCCTGTCCTCTGCACTTCCTTCCTACGGGTGTCTTTTCTGTGTGTGTGCGTGTGTGTGTTCATGTGTGACAGCGGGTGGAAAAGTTTTTCAAGATGAGCTTTTAAAACCCTCTCTTGCATGTTTGACAAGAGCAGACAGAGATGCCCTTGCTTGCTCTCTCCTTTGGTCTTTTCCTTTTCTTAGCATCCCAATTTACCAAGCAGTGATCCTCTTTTTATTATTTTTTTTAGGTGAGTGTGTATTTTCTACATACTTTTTCCAGCTCCCCTGCCAGTAAACACACACATGTACACAGACACACACAGATGTGGATGACTGAAGTACAGTAATCCAAGGTGAGCATCAGACACTTACACCAGCATGCAGGTGGACATTGACTGTAAAAGGCTTTTATTGGATCCTACTACGTGAATGAAATATTCACAACATTTCTTCAGAAACATTTAATTAAGTACATTAATGTTTCAAAGGATGTCCTTTAAATAGTTCAAGAGCATCTGAAAGATAAACTTCTTTCTATAGCGAGGGAGAACCGGAATGAAAGCAAAAGTCAGACTAAGAGGAAAGTAGAGAAAGAGGGGAGTTAGAGGTTCCTCTAATGAAGATGAGGGTGAATTGAGGACTATGGGAAGTGAATGGAAGTTAGACTTGTACAATAAATGCTGCTGAATTCAGCTCTTACATTTTGAGCATAAAAGATGAAGCTTGTCATAAAAAGCTCTGCAGAAATGTTGAATTTAATGGCTTCATATTGCATAATTTTATATCATTAGGACTCTATACAAAGAGCTGAAAGTAAATTCTAGGTCGCCCAGCGGTTTAAAAAGGTGCTTATATTATATCAAGCGTTTATGGGCCCTGGGAGAAAATAAATTAATTACTATCATACAAACACACATGCTCATATTACATGACCTGAATTTGAACATTTTGTATGTGTGCTCTAAAAACTGAGAATAAAGTGCAACAGTGTATTAGTCCATCTATCAGTACTTCCAAACTTCCAAACCTTGTCTGAGGCTTTGAGCCCCAAGCCCAGGGTTCCTACTAGAGTCGTAAATCTATAAAAACGAGTCATGAATATATACTTTCACTTTTTAAAAAAGGCAAAGTAATTTACTAACGTTAGTGAACAGTATTTAAAGAGGAATAAATAATGTATTGGATGGGGATTACTTTCAGCTATAGATTGATCTGAGTATTTACGGCAATAAGGTGTGGAACTCAGTCAAAATAAACTACAGGTGTTAAGTCTGACATTGTGCATGGTGATGAGTAGAATTTAACCTGTCCCTGTTTTTGGCACCTCATTTAGTTATTTCCAGAACTGCAGCCCATATTCATCTGCTTTGTTATAATCCCTGTTGAATTTACACAGCAGGTTTTATGATAAGGTACTGTAGAATAGATTGGATGAAAGGTGTAAAATTAGCTCTGTGGATTCAGGTATGAATCTCACGTGTGGTTTTTGCAGTAATTAATGTGGAGATAAAGATACCTGGTGGCTATTAGTCACTCACGTTTTCACCCAACTCTGACAGGGAGTGAGAAAAATAACCAATCTGCCTTAATTCCTCAGATGGATTTCTTTAACATTTTTTCACACTCATTATCATCTGTCTTTTGTGTGATCAGCGTTTGGCGTTGGGAACAGTCCTGTTGATGCTGGTGGAAACTAAAAAAAATGTTGATATGCTTTTGGTTGGTTTTATTCAAGTAAACGGAGTCTGTCTTGCACGTTCATTGTTCAGTGTAATTTCCACCACACCTACCTTTACAAGCCTTTCTTCCGTATGTCTTTTTAGTGCTCACAGGCCTGTGGAACATGACTGGTGGCTCTGATGCAGTCTGACCTGTTTCTGTCACTTGTTCTGCATTGTTCATTGAATTGTCATCTGCGGCCTGAACTGAAAGGAAAATATGTATACCTCATTCAAATCCAAGTTTCATATTAAGTCATACAATTCAATTAACAGTGATGTCTTAAAAAAGTGAAAATTGTTAGTAAGAACAAAAGACAGGTTTTTCTGTGTTTGCATTTTCCTCCTTTACCATCTCAGTGTTAGAATACAGTTTTTACCTCTGGTAATACACATTTTCATACACAAGTTTATTTCACTTCAACACAGTGACCTACACTACCAACAGGTAAAGTCTATGACATATTTTTTACTGTATTTGAATATGTAGCATTTAACCAAAAACCACTTGCCCATCTTCCTCACCTGGCCTAAGTCTTTCATAGAGGTAATCAAGAAATGGATTGAGGTGCTCAGTGTTGTATGTCCCAGTCAGGAATTTATACTTTTTCCTTTCTTTTTAGAGGAAGCAGTAGCAGAATGTAGCTGGTGGTTCAGTTTGGTGAGATAACAATTTGTGAATTGTGAAAAATGTGGTCATTTAATGCATTTTGCGTCAAAACAATGGAAAGGCATCAAGAGTTTATTCCACACTGACTTCTTCTGTGCTGACTAAAAGTAAACTGTATTGAGAAATGTGTGTTACCAATTGTAAAAAACAAACATGTTCAGATTGTTATTTGCTGTGACACATTAGATTGTGGTTGACTCTGCATGGGTGTATGTGTGTTTTCCCATGGTTTTAGTGAGGCTTAAGTGTTATTTTGCCAGTGTGGCAGATTTTGTAGAAGGATAAAGGGTTTAAAAAAACAGACACGAACCTTGCGGGGCTTAAATCAGGGACCTTTTAAACAGTGAAGCAGCATTGTGTTTAAGTTTAGAGCAAAAAAGTCAATATTTTTGTTTATTGACTTTCAGTGTCATGATAATATGATCATACTTGTCATTAACTTTATTTTTTATGTTTGAAGTGGATTTTCGTTTAATGAGTTCTTGTGGAAATCAGTTTATTGCATTCAAGAATATTTTAATCATCAATTAATTACAGTCATTCGTCATCACGATGGACAGTATATAAGATAAATCTCTTCTTATAACAGTGTTTTTTCAATCATATCATTCAGCTTCTGTATTGCGATTACCAGGCAGCGATAGTCACAGACTATGGCTACAATACAAACTCCTCACCACAGGTTTTAGTGGCCTTTGTTGAAATGCGTAAAATCAACATCTCTCTCAGTTTGTCCTTTGGTATGAGATTGCTATTTTTCCAGAACAATGCTGCTTTTACTGTCACTGGCCATCTCAAAGCTCAACTCCTATAAAAAATGAGACACTCATGAGAGGCTAATGAATTCTCTCCCCCTCATCTCGATTAGTCACGTCAAGTCGTTTATTTCTCTAAGTCAATATTTGCTTCAGTGCGCATAGTAGAGACACAGGGTGAGAGACACAAAGAGAAGCAGAAAGAGAGAGAGGTGGCTCTAGTCTCTGCAGCCAAGCCAGATTTGGCTGTCAGAGCTCTGCCAGGGACTCTCGTCTGAGGCTGCTTAGTTTTTGTTCTGCCTTTGTTTTTGCCCGGCTGGCATCTCCATAGTAACAGCCAGATACGGTGGGTCTGGCTGCACTCAGCACCGCATGAAATGGAGTGGGTACATGCAGTGCTCTTCAGATAGGATAAGATCAGAGAAAGGATGCAGTGAAGCTGTGTGCTTTTGGTCGTCACAGCTAGAGCAATAAATAAATATCAGTGAATAAAGGGTGATCATTTTGTCAGAGGAAAGCACAGGCACAGTGAGAGGGATAGTGGAGAAGGACTTCTGAAGGCTAGAAGAGAACACAGGATGAGGGGTGGGTGGGTGGGTGGGGGATACTATAAATGCCTGTGGTTTCCACTGTTATCTCTTAGACTGCCTTGTTACCGTAAGCCAGTGTTGAATAGGCCGAATTAGTGGTACCCGTCCGGAGCTGAAAGAATAGGGGTGAGTCAGCCGCTTTATTGCATGGACAGCGTTTCTTTCATTCCTCCCCTTCTCTGGACCACTGTGTTCCCCTCTGAGTCAGTCTCTATGTCTCTCTGAGAGTGTCTCACCCTCTCTCTCTCTCTCTCTCTCCACTCTCTCTCTGCACAGCCTCTGCTGTAAGGTTGGAACCAAAACACAGAGAGCCTCAGTCCTGCAGTGCATTTGTTTCTGTTTGCATTTTTTCTTTGAAAATTAAAACATGAAACTAGAGTTTTCTTTTCATACTTTAAGCTAAATATGACAGCAAAACTATAAACAATGACTGTTAGGAGCCGAAATAACTCGCTGATTAATTCAGTAGTAGCCCATTGACAGAGAATTAATTAGGATTTTTAAAGCACAAATGTCAAACATTGGCTTATTCCAGCTTCACAACTGTGAGTACTTACTGCTTTTCTCAGTTTCTATATCATTGTCAAATAGAACATCATTGATTTTGATTAAGTATAATTATAACTGAACTTTTAAGATTAAGATTTTACCTTGGGCTGTGACTTTTAACCACATATAGTAACAAAATAGTGACTGTGACTAATAATTTCCCAAAGTTTCTTTACAGTGGTCATTTTAGGACATGTTATACTCAGCTTGTCAGGCTCTGCTCTGTCAGACTTAGCTTCATAAATTTAAGCTGTACCTAACATATCCTTTGAGCCATAATAAAGTTACTATATTTGCTACTTTCCAACTTATACACATGTCATTATTCCAGTGGTAATTTGCCATTCTGAACTTAATGAGTCAAAATGTGCTGCACAAAGGATAAACTGATGCAGCTAGCATAACAACCTTTCCTCTGGTGCCATCATCAGGCCAAACTTTATATTTTGCCCCATTAGTATTACAGAGTAAGGCAGCCTCAAGGGGTGACAAGCATGACTATAGACTTTTAGTTGTTAAGTAATTAAATGAACAGCTGGTTGCTATTTTTTTAACTTCTTCCTATCATTCAGTGGCCTTTGAATTATCTTCATAACTCTGTACTTTATTTCCTCCTCTATTCTCACATTTCATTTGCCTTTTTTGATCTGTCCTTTGTGTATTTCTTCTGTCTCTCTATTCCGCCATCTCTTCTGGATGACCTCATTCAACTTCTGCCGTGCTGCCTCTGCACGCTGTTAATGGGAGAAAAGATTAAAGACTTTTAGCGCTGCTTGATTTGTTAATAGAAGCTGTTTTAATGAGAAAGTGAGCTAAAATGAACACATTTCCAGTCCTCAGACAGTGTTGACAAACTCTCAGGTGTATGACACACACAAGCACACTTTTATTAAAGCCTGGCCTCTGCTGATATGACTGCTGTTCAAATGCTCTGGTGGCAGGCGCTCTCCTGTTGCAGCCAACAGCTATGTCAACATTGGCTTGTCTAATTCGCACGCTCAGTGGAAGATGTCTTCCTGCAGGAGACCGACATCACGCTGATACCAGCAGCTTAACGTATGGACTTCTTCAGCGCAGAACACACTCACAATACACACACACACACACACACACACACACACACACACACACACACACACACAAATGGACCAAGAAGACTAATAAGACAGTAGCTGCACACACACAACTCAGCAGCACGCACTACATTCATAAAGGGTAAAATGAAGGTGAGCAGAGTACAGTTTGCACAGTCCAGTCATTATACAAATCATGCATCATTATACAATTATTAAAATGCGGTTGTGAGTGAACTTTGATATTGATGCTGTTGGGGGATTATTTCAGCTTTAGCTGAATTAAGCACTAAGTACAACAAGTATCGTAGCTTATAAAGGCATAATGTTAATTGCCTTTGATTCCAAAATGTCATAATAAATGTGTGAATGGTGCTTTTGGGTATTGTTATGCCAACTTGAAAACAAAGTTGGTTGGGAACAGGCATAGAAATGTATCCAGCTGGACCAGTATTTTAGTCTGAAAACTACATAGTCACTCCTCAGACTCTGTTTCCCAGGTTTTATCATCAAGATTTCTGCAGACCTTCTTCATTTGAGCCAGAGGTATGGCTGCGTAAGATTACATGTCTGGGAGCTCTGGTTTAATTTGGCACTGAAGGATCAGAATGCTTTGCCTCGCTGTGGTGAAAACACATTTGGGAGAAAAACCCATGGCAGGATCTCAAAATTCATTCCCACCCATTCAAGTTTCTGTCATGCTCTGCTTTCCAGTTTTGCTTTGTCACCTCAGTGAATGTCGTCACTCTTGCCTCGTGACCACGAGCCGAAGACCATTTAATCGTGGTCTCTTTTGCAAGAAATAGGTACTATTATGAGCCTGTGTGAATACAACTGCATGCCTGTGTTTGTGTGAGAGAGTGAAAGACAAAGGGACCGACAGTGAGATGTGAGTTAATATGGTAATGTCCACATACATGCCTGTGTGAATGCTTGTGTATGTGTGAGAAAGCATTTCTCTCTGAGTGTGTGTAGGGATGACTCAGAGCAGTTGCTGGCAGCTAAGGTGAATGTGTTAAGCCCCCTGAGCCAGCCAGTTGATTAGAAATGTGGTTTGAGATGATAACTGAATCACGGTCTTTCCTCAGTCAGCCACCATTTATTTTTTAAGATATTATTTTTTGTCTCAATAAAATATTTGTTTTTCTCCCCTGCTGCAGCTAAGGTCATTCAGCGTTATTAAAAATTACATTTCTTTATTGTCATTTTACAGAAGTGCCTTTGGTCACTTTAGCTCTAGTGTAGAACTGCAACAGCAATTTTTCAGTGTTAAGTGTTTAAATATTTATTCATACTCTCCAAGAGTGAAAACAAGACTCTTTAGGTGAGTAAAAGTAGACCTATAGCACTGAAAAAGTAAACAAGTGAAAAAATACACTATGTTAAAGTGATCTTGCAGTATCTAGAAGATTCTGTCTCGTGAGTGATCAAACACACACACATCTGCTGACTTTAAAAGTGGTTGTAAAAAGTTTGTTGATTCCTTCATCATAGAGAAAGGCGACTGCGGTCAGCTTGGATTTACAGTGGGTTGTAGTGGATTCCAGAAGTGATCATTCCAATAACATGACCTCTCCACTGTCTATCCATATGCTTAGTACGCTCTAATCTAAATAGTGCTGAATACACAACGGGTGTCTCAATCCTCAACGTTATAAAGCTTGGGAGTAGGTGTGTACACTGATCACATTTTACATTGGTCCCATAAACATTTGCAATGTGTCGTATTCATTTCATCTAACGGCAACATGTCAAACAAATTCCAGCATTCATTTGCTATTTCAGTGCAATCTCCTCACCAGCTCCAGTGGACTTCCAGGTTAGAGTTCACCTTTCTTCAACACTGTACAGATGTGCATTGAAACACTGACTGCAAATGTTATGGACTACAATGTCTGGTTATTATTTTAGAAGGTGCCATCACTCTGTTACCCTGGTACAGGGGTTCTTGACCTTTCTGGCGGTCCAACCCCTTTGTGAGGTTGAAAGTAATTTTTTTAGATTTTTGTGTCTATAATAGCATTCCCACAAATGCCAGGGGGGTCCAAACCCCCCAGGTTAAGAACCACTGCCCTAGTAAAATACCCCATAACGAGACTACAAATTGCAGCATCACTGTCACAGACTTTTTACAGTTACAGATCACTGCTCAATATTTATACATTACCTACATTGGAGCTGTAACATCACTTCTTGCTCTTCTGTTGGTCAGAACCAATCCGCACTTGGTTAGTCCAATTGCCGCTATAGAGTTAGCCATGACAGAGAAGTTTCCTGACCAATGGTCGAGCATGAGTCTTGCATGTGAGCAAAACAATACAAACCTGCTTTCTAAGCTTGATTTAGAAAATGTATTTTTATAACTGAAACCATTAATTCAGACTGTTCCCAGCTGCTATGCTCCATTAAAGATGAAGCTACAAACATTTAAGAGGCACTCTTCAACCCCTTAATGGTTGTTGTTGTTTCACACTGAATCAAACCGCAATAAGATACTTTCGTTTACTGATTGTGATTAAAAATTATGATCACAGTGATTTATTTTGAAGCAGAAATAAACCAGAAACAAACCAAAAATCACCAATGTTAGGTAATTAGTCAGTCTCTTTACCTCCAGGCCGACCTGCCTCTCCTGGTTTGATCCCATGTTTTGCAGCTGTAACAACTCGCCCATCCACACACACATACATACACACACACACACACACACGTACACATACACACACACACACACCAAACACCCACTATTCTCCATTGTTATAATGATTTCACTTGAAACTACCCCCAACCAACACACACACACACACACACATGCATCTTCAAACATACAACCCCACACAGCATGCCAAACTCCCACTCACTCCCCAGCACACTGTAGAGGAGCGCCTCAGCAACATCTCACATGAATGCGTGCCACGGGGAATCAGCAGCGCTTTGATAACATATGTTTTCATGTAGCGATTTGAGTGTGAAGATCTCTGGAGGGAAACTGTGCCTCTGCCAGAGGCACCGGGCCAAAGACATTTACAGTGGCTGCACTGGAGAAATGTTTCACTGATCACACAGAATTAAGTCCCAAACCAAGGTGAGGGCTCTGAGGAGAAAGGTCAGGGAGCAGAGGAAACAATCTCAGGCCACAGAGAAGACCTTGTTATTGTACCAACCAAATATGCCACTCTACCGTACTGATGAAGGCTCATTTCTGTTAGGACCACGCTGGAGAGCTATCTGTCCATTGCCATACTGGGTGCCAGCATTGCAGCATTGGGATTGTTTTATTTTTTAATTTGACCCCATAAGTGACTTTTTTCATACTCCTGTGACTGTGTGCCTTCAGCTCTTAAAGAAGCACACTGTCAGAGGGGGAATACAATTCATTTATCATTTTTCTACATCTCTGTGGCCTCTGTTTTTTGTTATTGCCACAGTATGTCTTAGCTGAGGCATTGTAATCTTGTCTCACACTGTGCTGCGGGACAGAGGTTTTCAAAGTGAGAGTTGGGCCTCCCCCTCACTCCAAACAGTTGGAGTTAAAAAGAAAATACACAGAATAGCCTGAATCTGTGTTTTTGGTTTTTGGTTAAAAAGAGTGTTTAGAGACAGTAGTTTATGGGAATTTTACCGGTTTTCCTACTTTTCCAGAGTCAGAAACTAATACATGCCTTTGGCTAAATTAGGTCAATTTTTGAGTGTCTGTGCACTCAAATAACAATCCATGATCCCACAGGCATCTAGGAACTGAGTGAAACTAAGCAAGTAAACTAAGTGTGGGTGAGGGGCTGCCTTTTTCCAAGCTTTGTCTGAGGGGAGGCCCACAGTCTCAGACTTTGAAAACCCCTGCTGTAGGGGAATCCTGGTGGGATAAATACAGCACACTTAGTGTGTATCCAAAGTGTTGTATCTTCACCTTGGATCAGCTTTTCAAAACAATTTTTTTGATAGGCTTATTTGCTTAAGGAGAGTATTCCTTATGTTATGTGACAGTTGCTATTACATGTCTTTACCAATCCTGCATGTTGTGATGTCCTGCAGTGGTGCAGTAGGTAGAGACAGGCAGGAAGGCTGAAAAGACAGCAGGTTAGGAAAGCTGTAGGTGGGGAGATGGGTATGATGCAGCTATGCAGGATCCCAAGACAACCAGAGAAGCAATCTGCTCTTGTTTTTAGCTTAGCTGTGTGCATATAGTGCTGACTACTACCACACTAATACAACACACACACACAAAACCAGGTGAGTTTCCTAGAATCCAGCAGTGAAGTGAGCTTGACTGATTGCCAGTAACAAGGACACTTTTGTAAGTGGTTCCTTTTTATCGCTGATATGAGAAAAAAACTAATTCTATTCACTCACTAATATAAATATAAACTTTGTCTCTCGTTGTTGTTTCCTATGACATCACCAGTACAATCAGTACATAGAAGAGCTGACTGAGGCACGAGCATGCAACCAATGCAGTGGTTGTGGCTGTGCGTCCTTGAAGTTTATGTATGTGCACCCATGCCTGTGCGTGTGCACAGGCCCTGGTGAGCCTTTGTGTTCAACTTTGTGTGCAGAAAGTGCAATGTTCTCGCTGGTACACAATACCCACGAGTCCCTGTGGTTTCACTGCTCTCGTGATACAGTGATGCCAAGCTCTGCTGATGGCAGTGATATGTATCCGTGTGACCTCTCATCGCTCAGAGGAGTAAACAGAAAAGGAGAACAAAGGAGTTGAAGGGTGCAACGTTCTTTTCAAAGTGACCGTAGCTCTTTTTACACCCCAGAAGCACTTGCTCAATATGCCGGGAATGGCTTCGCTGCCAAAGCTGAAAAGCAGTTCATTTTAGAGCACCGGTGTAATAATAGTAACAGGCTCAGAGTACTGAAGTTACGATCAACCCTCATCACAAATAATTCAGTTATTATTCTCAAAGGTATGCGTGTCCAAATCCCAGAACTCATTGCTACAAGTCCTCAAGGCTTTTGGCTTGTATGATATATTAGATCAGTTTTCTGTGCTAGAATCGATCAACACCTGGCTGTTTGGTCAAGAAATAAATAAAACTGTCTCTAAACACAAAAGCATGAGAAAAATGGACTGCAAAGAAAGCTGAAAAAGCTTTTCATTTGATTCTTTCTCTTAGTTGCCTGCTGTAATTGTCACTTTTTGTAACCTCCCTGTACCTGCTTATTGCTCCACTACTTTTTCTGAAAGCAGCTCCCTTACAGTTTCACACTAGTCATTTAGAGAACAAGGAAACCACGGCTAGTTGAGCTGAACTATGCTGAGCTGAACTATGCTGAGCCTTAAGCCTTAGAAATCAATCACAATACCAGGGTCATGTAGATGCCGTCTGTAATTTTGTCCCCAAGCAACAGGAGGCAGTTGAATATGGCCTAGATCTGTTAGCATTCAGAGTTTTTTTGGATTGCACCCAGTGTGACAATTGAACAGCTTAGTGCGTCTGATTATTAGTATTCACTTGTTACTGCCGCGGCCGGCCCCCGCATCTATTTTTGGCAGATGATAGCAGAGCTGGAACAACGATGCGGTGGTGTTCATTATTCCCTGGGTGCTAAATAAAGAGGCACAGTGCTCTCTCTCCTTGTGTTTTAACTGTTTGTGTCTGCTCTACACTGTATGTTTCTGTGTCTTTGTCTTTGTTAGATATGCACTCGTGCAGTTTCTGTCTTTCTATCACTATCTGTTATATCTTGCACTCATTCTTGCTCAATGGAGTCACCTGTTCATCTGTTCTCAGGTTGTTGACCTGCTTATGGCAGAAGGTGTCCTTTCAAGTGTGCAGTGAAGAGCCCGGGATTTGATTTATTATGCATAGAGAATGAAGAATCAAAGCCAGCCTTCGTCTCCTACTCATATTCTTCTCTTCACCATATTGTACTTTCTGTTGCAAAGCTACCGTTTGACACCAATAAACAACATTACAAACAACTTTCTTTCTTTCCTGGCATTTTGTGTCTGTATAATGTATATGAGGAGGAATGCAAAATAGGTACCATATTATGACTGATGTACAAGGTAAAAATTTAGCTTTGGTGAAATTAACATATACTGTATGGTTCGTGTGATTAGACTTTTTCTTTATTTTCAGGCCACGCTGTGAGCGATGAAAGAGTTCCCTATTCCCACATGTTGATTGGCGGAACAAGGCCAGGGTTTCCATGGTGTTGCTTGTAACCTAGTCTGTCTCTGAGGGTCTGAGGATTGTTCTCCATTGTCCTCCAGAGAAGAGATTGAGAAAAGAGGGCAAAATTGAGACAAAGAGAAATAGTCACAGGTCAGCTTGTGATACAGAAATGAGGTGATATTCATACATGAAATACAGACAAGTGCTATTTAAATTAGACCTTTGTATTGGTTCTTTTGTCTGTGTCATGCACACAAACATCATGCAGAGAAAAACTAAAGGAATCTCTCTCATTTGGTTCTGTGTTGAAAATATGGTCTAACAGAGCTAAGAGTATGATTGCTAGAGATTTTTCAAAATATCTAACAAAAACACCATGCAGTCCATCCAAGATTGACATTTCAAGTATTCAGAATAACTTTTGTGTAATTCTCTTTTTTTATTCTGGCACCCAACTATCTGCACTCTGAATGAAACTGATGTTCTCCTGCACAAAATGGAAGTGGAAGTAAACTTAAAACAGCACTTTCTGCACCTCATGTTCCCCAGGGGCCGATGACTCCCTTTTCCAATCTCTGTAATCTTTGTAGCTCACACAGGCGTGATATACTGTCCATTACAAGTGATAAGTTGCTCAAGCTTTGCTCTGCGGCAGGCGCATCTCCTTCTACTTTGTTTACACATCAGTTTGATGATGTATGGGATTCTTTCTTATCTTAATTATGCTTTTATTTTACATATAGCTGTTCTGCCTTTTGTGCTCTCTGCTGTGATGACTCTTGGTGTCTCTTACCAAACACTGCCGCACAGATTGGAAATCTTGTCATGTGGTTTCACTTAGTAACGCGGTATTCAAAAGATAGAAATATCACTATTGCATTTTGCAGTGATTTAAAAGATAATGAGCTTTTATATTGTGTTTTTATCCACTTAGTAGAGACAAGCATTAAAGTAAAGACAAGGCCACGTCTGGAAACAGGCTGAGGTATAGTTTGAAAACAAACTGTCACACATGCTTTTTTGCATGGCTTTGTGCTTTTGCCTCATTATATATTCTGTAAAGAGCCATCCTCAGAGAAGTTTCAAAGATGTCCAAAAGTAGCTCATTGTTCAAAGCAAATGCAGCAGTGATTGGATTTTGTTTGAACAATAGTGAAGCTTCATCAAAGTTGGATTGTCATTATTTCCAAAGAGACGATGCGAGACCAGAAAGTCTCATTTCCCCTGAGAAGGTGGAAAGACCAGACCTTGGTGTCTCTTTTCTAATTAGTATGTTTGTACCGCTTAAAGGGGCCATGCGTAGTTTTCAGTGGCCTCTAGCGGTCAGATTTCAGAAGGTGCAACCACTACCTTCCCAAGAGTGTTGTGAATGCGCATGCTCAAACTCATTTTTTGCAGGCTAAAATCAACTATTGAAATCATACCGATACACAGGATAGTAGTATGGATCGTGCTAGCTGGTAGAGTAATGTGGCAAGTGATACAACTATAGTTATAGTTATATAGTTTTGCAACAGATAAGGTTAGCAACTGGTTGGCGTTAGCTGTTAAGCTAACGTTATCTAACATGAGCCAACTGAAACACAAAATCACAATCTGTTTCATATACTTTGCAGTAATGGCATTTTATCTATCCAGGAGGATGAAAGCCAACTCTCTGGGTCAGTTTTTATATCCAAAATAAAACAGAGGTCACTCCATCTCTCCAATGCCTTTCTCAATGTTGACCATGTTTTCGCCCGACATAATGTGATTCTCCCTGATGATTATGATGAGCATGTAAAAGTTGTTTTTTACGTTTTATCCTTCCGTGGATTTTAGTGTGTTTATGTTGTGAGTATGTTGTGCTGGGAGTTGCTTGCTTGTTAATCTTTAACAATCTTCCAATCTTTAAAGCATATTTCATTTCGTTAACTGATGTGTTGTTGTGTGTAAGAGACTGGGAATGAAATGAGAACCATCTGAGAAGAGTGGAGCCTTTAGAGGGCTGTCTCTGAGGTCAGATTTTTACTGTTAATTAGCCTAATAAGGTTGAGTTGTTTTGATTTAGCTAACGCTAGCCATTTGAATTTAACGTTAGGTGAAAAAGTTTTGTCGATGGGTACGTGACAAATCAAAAACATCTGCTTGAAAAGGCTTGTGTTACTGGACTTGAAGTTTATGTTAACCCTAGCCACCCACCAAACACAGTTGTTTTCACTTATGTCACCACAGGATTATGTGGGTGTCTACAGACATGTGCTTGATTTACATCGCCTTCATGCTCCTGCTAGCCTTACTGCAACTGTTCCACCCAATTTCAACCTGGCTAGAGGCCTAATTAGCCAGAGTAATTGAAAACACCTGTGTGGGTGTGCAGCGCCTTTGAACAATTAAGCAGTGCAGGATTTACAGCCAATACCAATGTTAAGTGCCAAAGAAGTAGTATGACTTTTAATGAGGCATAAAGTAAGTAGTAGAAATTGTAGTAGTGGTACAGTGTGTCAGGTCATGGAAAAAACAAACCCTAGTGAAACCCTACAGAATCTTCACTATCAGTATTCATGTGTCAGTTACACTGGGCACTTGTCCCCACCACATTTTGATATGGCTGATTTTGACCCCATTACTTTTTGAAAGCATTTGTTAAAAATGTTCTGAAAAATAGCTTTCACCAAAAATGTTAACTAACAAGTGAAAATACTGTTTATTTGTGCAATAAGAAAACATACAATGCAATTTAAATCTAGAAGAAACAAATGTGCATTGTCCAAAAAAGTAACTTAAGCTAAAAAGAAAACACAGCTGATTACTGCATTATAATCTGTTATATTATTATATTTATGACTTGTCACCTCCCAGCTGAATTTTTTTGGTTTCCCTTTACATAAAAAATACATTTCTACTATAAATTAGAGTAGAATAAGATGTCTCCAGAATGCAGGAAATTAAGTGTCGCTCCAAAGCTTTTCTGGGGGTGGACCCCCAGACCCCAGTTCCTATTTCTTCAAATAGTATTAAAAATTTTCTCGTCTTGTTCTTGTGCATTGTCACGTCTCGTGATGCAAGTGTATCATCACACCCCTAATCTGAGCCCTTATGTCCCCACCACTTTTCAACTCAAAGTGACGCCCTTGTGTCAGGTAATATTGTTTGGCAAACAGCCATCAATCTGCAGAGAAGATGCCAGTTACTCTGCCTGAGTCATGTCCTACAAATGTAACTATTGTTGATGTGCACATTTTTATACCTTGCTGGTGCATTGTTGTTCCACTGTGTCACCAGTTCAAAAAGAATATTTTAAATAGCGCTGTAATTTAACACAATAGGTACAGGATGTGTGGGGAGGAGCCACATGCAACCACTTTTTTCATACCTGGAGGTAGTAGTAGGTAGTAGGTAGTAACATTACATCTTCAATTTCTGTTATTACAGACACAGTAATTACTTGAACAGTTGTAAAGAGAAACAAAATAACACCACCACATGTATCAGCAGAGTTGGACAGAATTGCTTGTGTGTTAAATCAGTCACTACCACTGACAGCTTACATATCAACTATATAAAATAAAGATTCTGAAGAAGTTGAACTGTGGATGGAGCGCTCACTGGCTCCTGTTAAAGAGAGTTAAGCATAATCTTGTCCTGTGCAACAAAGGGGTTTCTTTTGCCAGTCATATATCTGATGCCTGATATTAATTTGGATGAACAGAGTAAATACATGGGATACACTTCTTACATGCAGCCTCAATATGAAATTTAGACTGACAGCTTATTGTAAAAAGGAATATTTACTACTACAGCTAAATATGTCCGCTGAAGTGATTATTTGTCTCCTTTCTGTCCGTCTTTCTTTATCTGCAGGGACCCAGTTCTTTGGAGGATCCTTCAAGTCCCAGTTCAGCCAGCACACAGCAGCCTCGAGACAGACACAGTTTTGTCCAGGAACACTTCCAGGCTCAGTACAGGTGAGAAGTACAGGCATGAGCAGCATGCTCAGATATTTTAAAAGCTTTGTTTCTTCTCATGTTTGGCTTTTAAGTTCCAGATGATGTAAAATCCAGTGTTTTTTAGTCTTTGTAGCTTTTAGGAATTCATGATGGCCGAAACATGACTGAACATATAAGCTCATGTGTTGTTAAGAAGATTCTGTAGAGAAGTCGTTAGCGTAGAAGAAACTTTTAAGTTTAGTTAATTAAAACAAGGAGATTGTTTCAGATCTCTGTGTGGAGTAAGGCTAGATGTTTTTAGATTAAGACTCACATGAAAAAATCATTATGACTCAAAGGTAGATCCCATTCGTAACACTTTGTGCAATGTTCAGTATTCATTAAATTCTTTGGGAGAACGCGTTTCTAAGCTTGAGCACCGTCTCATCTTAAACGGGAATGCTTACCAGGCAGACAAAGTTGAGAACTTGGAGAACTGAAGCCAATCCTCAAATCCCTGATTTTTATGAGTTCCTGGGTTTGCAGAGGGATCTTATTAGTTTGTTCTTATTCTAGGGTGCGAACTATGGAGGAGCCAGGGGGAGCTTCACTCCCCTTGATAAGACATAAGCTCCCCTAGAAGCATGATTTTTATATTTTGGGGGGGTCTCTAAAATATTGACAGCATGCTTTATTGCCATTAATTTCTATATTTCTCTATCATCATGGATTCATGCATAAAATCAGGAACGTCAGACGTCATCCAGCCAGAAGGAATGATCACCGACCGTTAGCATCGAGCCAGTCACTCCGTGATCTTCTGTCCCTGGTCCTGTACCCTTTCACGGGAAATTTCTATCGATAGCATATAACTTTTCCTTTTCCTTAAGACTTTAGTAAGAAGTAGAACGAAAACTCAGTCTGGAAACTATCTTAGGTCTCTTATCAATTATGCAGAATGGATTCCACTGGGTACTACAGCATATAGTATCTAATGTCCCGAGGTTGTGTTTGAATAAAAAATAAAAAGAGTGTAATACATCCTATTAAAGAGAATAGGCATTCAGCACAGGTTAGAATGCATGTCATCTCCTGCAGATAAGAATCAGTAGCTTGAGAAAGTGGGTCAGTCAAACCTGTGAAGGATTCAGGGGATTAATCTTCAACACTGGCTTCTGGCTCTCCTTCCTTCACTCACAGTGGAAAGTTAAAAATGGAGGTTCTCTGGTTTATTACACCTTCCAATGGAACAGACTCTAGACCTTTCAGTAACCATATTGGCACACTCAGCTGTGTAAATTTAAAAAGATAAGGAGATATAGTTTGAAGACAATGGCAGTTTTGTTTCATTTTAGACTTTGTTGTTTTGATCTGATGAAATGAGAGGTGAATAATATTTCAGAACTTTTAAGGAAAAGTTATGTAGGAAAAAAAGACCTGGGAGGAAGGCTGAGGTCAGAATTTGTCCTTGGTAAGAATCATTTCAGCTTTTTGTTACCCAGCCTGACTAAAGCTTGTGTGTAGCTTTTATGTATCAGGTTGAGGTGCACTGTCATCAGCAGTTAGGACAGAACAGTACGTTTCCACATCTAGCAAAATAACAAGACAGACAATACAGATAACGTGTTTCTGGAATGAAACATTTTACCTTGGAGAGGTAACATTTCATCTTTTTGGCCGGGACTTGCTGAACACAACCTTCTGCAATATAGCAGAACAAAGCACCACCTAATTCAGACACAGCAATGTTTCCTACTTCTACGAGGAAAATAAACAACTAGAATATGTGAGTCTGCCCGTGCAAACTTTTGTAATGAACTCCTATGTGCCAACGAGTCCAGGATGGGTATATAGGGAAGTACTTTCAGATTGACTATTAATGACAGTGGCTAATCCATACTGTATCAGATTAAAGGGGCTATATGTGTGTTTTTGATTTTAATTTTAATAAATCAAATTTTCATTGCCTTATTGTCAGTGGGCTAAAAACACACTCAAAAATGAAGCACACACGTTTTCTCTTGCTTGCATCAGCCACTATTCTGCTTCTAATGTGAGGACACCAGGTGCGCGCTACCAAGCCTCTCTCATACTACAGCGACAACATCGCAGCTAAAGACATGCAGTCCACTAACACCATAACACAACCCACCAGACCAACCAGATTCAGATGATGTCGAGTAAAAACACATGGACATTAGAAAAGTTGGAGAAACACAGAGAAAGGCACTTAATCTCCCTGGCTAATGCCGAGCAGTTGCTAATGTCATCCAGTGCAAAGTTGTATCGCTTTCCATATCACCAACTAACACGACCCATGTTACCCATGTTATGTGTTCATTTAGTCTGCAAGAAATGATGTAGTGGTAAAAAGCAAATGAGGAGCGATTTGTTTACTATCCTATAGTGATGCAGCCAGGAGCAACCAGCTAATGCTACATTAGCTCCATCCTGCCGCTGTTTGCTTCATAACGTTCAGTTTAGATTTATTGTGGTTTTACCGATACTCACAGCTTCTCCACCTCTCAGTAACTAACATGACCCACATAATATACAACACTGCAGCAAAACTGTCTCAACAACACAGAGGAAGAGCCATCCACTAACAGTACAGTAAAGTTACTTACTGCGGTCTTATTATTATAAAGTGTGACACAATCTCGTTATAATATTGAGTCCAGCTCACTACCCGTTTCCTTATCATCCAGTACACGTAGCTGTGCTGACATTGCTGAGCCTGTAGCACATTGTCTAAATGCAGTAAATGTACCATTATCATGTAACGAGCATAGATTAGTTCAACCTCAAGCCAATAAAAATATTACCGTAACATTGCAGTGGGATTTACCTGAGTTTCCATCATGTTGTGTGAAGCTGTCACTCTGTCTTTTTTTGGAAGAACTGTGCCAATATGCCGGCATCTCGCTGCGCTGAAAGGTACGACGCCAGTGTTGATCCGTCTCTGAGCCGGGAAAGCCACAGCCGGCACTCTGGTATTTCTGCGTTTATTGCAAGATTTCTGTATGAGAGCGGTTGTGTTTCGGATTCTGCTCGCTCATGAGTTCAAGCGAGCACGCGTACGAGCACACACTAGTGGCTGCTGAAAACTATATAATGTCCCTTTAAATAAGGTAACTGTTCTGTTGTAGTGTGGGAAGTACAGGAGACTGGCTTTATCTAGTTAGTGTTGTGCAATTCCAAAATGTTGTTTGCTTCAGAACTTGAGTCAGTCCACAAAGTCATTAAAAAAACAGACATTTGCTCGTTCCAGCTTCTTAAATGTAAAACAATAAACAAAAAACAAGCAAAAAATAAAATAAAAATGCCTTTCTTTTTCATAGATGCGGGTAAACATATTTTGGAGCTGTTTATTGTATCAAACAAGCTATTTTTCACTTTTCTTTTGGATAAAATGTTTAATCAAGAAAATAATTAGCAGGTTCATCAATAATAGAAATAATTCCTGTTTTGTTTTTTTACCAGAGTCTTTTTCTGTCATAACATGACATTGACAGTAATATTGCTAACTACCAGGCATTCATTAGGTAGCTTTAAATGAAGATAAACAGAAAACACTCAAATTTATGACTTCAGAGCAAATCACAAACTTTGATCAACAGTTCTCCTGGGATCATTTTGAGATATCTAGCATTATTGGTGAAAGTTTAACTGGGATGTTTTGGGCAGCTGCGACCAACGTCTCATCCATTTTGCAGTTTTCAGGCAGAATTATTGTTTGTGAAATGTAATCCCATCAATTGGAAATGAAGGGAGCTGGATGGATTGACCAGCTGTTGACAGCTGATGACAGGATTCATCAACTCATCGAGGCTGACAACCTTGTTGACGGATTCTCTGGGTGGTCAGCCCTGTGGGAAACGAATGGACTTTTGGCCCTTGAGTTCAATATGGTCTCAAGTCAGATTATCAGAGTACACATTTGCCCTCATCACCACCCTGCTGTGTGAAGGTTAAAAAAGGCAGTAAATGGGCAAAGTCTTATTTTTATGGGCTTACAGGAGAAACACATCTGAACTTAAACATACATGACTTTTGAACAGCATGAATAAGTTCACAAGTACCCATTACAGATGTGGTATTATGCTCATTTTCAGGTTCAAAATCTTAATTAGGGGTTGTACCAGAACAGGTTTACATGGTTTCATTTTCAAAAAACACCATATTTTTCACATACTGCACATTGCTACAGCTCCTTTTTTCATCCTGTGTTGTACGCTCCGCTCTTGAGCTACAGAGTGATGCATCTTACTCGTACAAAATCTTTGTTGGGAGTTGCACATGCGCAGTTCCCAGGTAAGGACTACTAGCCAATCAGAAGCAGAGAAGGGCGGGTCGTAATAAACAAGGTAGTGTGATCCAAATCAAAGCTGCTTCAGACTGCGACCGTAACCTAGCAGATACTATAAGTTATTACCAGGGCCGTGCAGAGACCTTTGGAAGGGCAGGTGCTCAAAGTATAAAAGGGGCACATGGAACAAGGATTTAAATAGTATTGTTTTCAAAATAAGGATACAGAAATATATCATTATGTACTCTTTGCTGATATGCATATACTGATGCTTCTATCGGTACATCAACAAATGCTGTGATACAGTTTTGAGAAAGATACACAGGCAGGGAAATGCACATTTTGGTGAGCAGCGGCTCAAGTGAAAAAAACGGCACTTGTCATAATTATTTATGATTTTTTTGACAAAATGTTAAATATATTAACACAACTCTGACTACCTTACCAATTTATTTTGATTCCCACTTTTGCAAATGTTTAACCCTCAACATTTTTCTACAAAATAATCACACAAGAGCAGCAACAGCAAAGTAAACTCTGCCACAATGTGCATGTTTTTTATGCTACTAGTATATATTTAGAATAAACGACTGCACCAAGGAGACGGACACATTTTCACTAATTATTTGTTTATTTTTCACAAGGGAATAAATCCTTTTAATTGTTTTGGTCTTGTTGGATCACATAACACTTAGTTTGTTAGGACTTGGTTTCACATTTGAGGGAGGGCTGTCTAAGGCCCAAGATCTATCAGCATGCAACAAACTAATGGAATGGATAGTTATTAGATGAGGAGCCTCTACGATCAGAAATATAAAGTTACTGCTTAAGGCAGGACACTTTTTCATATAGTGGTCAAATTTCAAATTTGGGTCTATTTTGCTTCCATGTCTTCTTTTACTGTCATGGAAAGAAAACTTCCAAAATACACATTTAGATGAAGTTTGTTTTAAGCCTTCTACCCTGTATATTAAACAGAACATTTCAGGGGAAAAGAGTCTTGATGTAAGTCATTAACTGGGGAAGGTCTGTGGTGACATGATTTAGTTATTTTCTTTAGCCCATTCACCTGCAGTGACTTGTCAAATGTGTGCAAATTAGCACATTTTAATTAGTTAACGCCTAATTTGCATATCAATGTGGCGATCGTCATTACATTATTAGAGACAAATTTTACTGTACTCACCTGTTGTGTCTCCATTAAGTAGGCAACAGTAACATTAGCCTGTATGGCCAACCATGATCCTTAGCTTGACTTTAGCTAATTATTTTAGCTCAGCTCATGAGTCGTGCATGTTAGCAGTGAACTCGAGGCACTGGTAGTTTACTTTTGTTGGTCTTTAGTTCATCACAATTCACCTCCGCACAAGCCAAGAAAAACACTGCTGGGAGGGGCTGCTGCGGGTAGAGGCGAGTGAGAGAGAGAGAGAGAGAGAGAGAGAGAGCATCGGAACTCCACAAAGTCTCATCTCCCGACCTGATATTTAGATTTTTTATTCAGTAAATATATTTGTTTAATAGGAAAGCTGTGTGCAAACAGGAATAGATATACTGTATATATAAATTCATTTATTTAAAAAAAAAAAAGCATCCCGGAAAAAAGGGCACTTTCTCTTGAGATAGAAAAAGGGCAGGTGCTTGAGCCCCTGTTGATGTCTATGTGTGCACGTGCCTGGTTATTACCAGTCCACAACATCAGTAGGTCTAAACGTTGAACTGTTGCCGGTGTTCTGACAATCAGCCTGATTCTGCCTTGCCGAAAAATACTTCCATAGCGCAAAACGATAGACTCGACTCTACTCGGCTCTGCTCCGTTTTCCATTGCAGATAGTACCCAGAGATAGCGACACCACACAAAACGGCTGCGACGTAATGTTCAATGCGACACACATACCAGTGAGCCACACAGCTCTTAAAATATATACAGTCTACAGTTAAAACGTGTATTACTCAGAATGTAAAGACAGATAAGTGGTATGAAAACCTTCAGCTGTGTTTTCCTCTGCCGTTGTTGCTGCAGTGGTCTGCTGGAACAGAGGGCTCTGTGAGGGGCGGCTGGCCGGCCTCACCAGCTCCTCCCGCGGGTTGGCGCAGGCTTCTCCCGCCACCACTTGCAGAGCTCATCAACTCTGAAAATATTCATCACATTTTTGTTCCACCATCACTTCTCATAAAACTGTCGATATTTTCGAAATCTACACAGGTGATTTCTCACCTCAAAAAGTTCCATACGAAAACTATAAAATATAAAACTTTCTGTTGCTGGCCTCTTTCTGGCACACGCAATGATGATTCAGTGAATAGTGAATATTCTGTCTGGCCAATCAGCAGTCTGTCGTGTTTTCACGTTACATTTTAGTATCCCTCAGCTCGCTTGGAACCTCGACGGAGGTGAGGTTATACGAAAAAAAGCCTGGAAGCAGGTACAGGTACAACATTTCTACAATGGAAACCCAAACAAAGGTGAGACGAGCCAAAGGGCCACCGCTCAGAGTAGCTTGATTTGAGGGTGTGCCTGACCCCGCCAGCCGCTTGGGAAGCTTTATGACGCGTTTTCATTGTGACGTCACAAGTCAATGAAGTGAAGGGTTGGACTACAAACGAGCTGTTTTCAAGCGGTTCTGAGCACAGCTTTCTGTGGGAGATGCACTCCCTTTGGGCTGGACTTTGGGCTTTTTCACTGTGCAAACCTGTTAAATGCACAAAAAAGATATATAACTCAATAAAGGAGAGTGGAAAAGGGCAAAAAGCATAATACCACCTCTTTAACAAAGTGAGTGTTGTTCTTGTCCAAGATGTTTAGTCCACAGACTGAACAGAAATTACTTTACACTCAGAAATGCGATATGAATTTAGTCAGACGTCCCTGGCCTGAGAGGTGATCATGTTTTTCAGTCTGAATACAGGGACAGAATCAGCTGCCCCGGAGAGTAGTCCTGCCATCTTTGGTCCAACACGCACACAGTCGCCACAGCAGATTATTGTGTGAGCCAATCAATAAAAAGGTCAGCCGCTAGCACTTGTACAGTATTGACCAGTACACTCAGGGTTAACCAGCCATTCATTCGTGAGATTATCCCATTCCCTCTTTGGGGGATGATGGATTGAACGCTTAGAGCGGGGCCTCGACTCCCGTGAAGCTCTCAGCCTGACTAATTTAAAACGGCTTGCACAGAATCTATTCACGGAGTCAGTCGTTGAAGAGACAAGTGACACTGAAGGGTGAAGATGTTTGTTTAAGGTCTCTTTCAGTCTCTTTTCCATTCTCTCTCACACTATGCGCACACACACGGGGGAGCTTTACAAAAAACACACCTCAAATACAATGACAGCCATCTTGATATGCTTTTTAACCTTATTAAGCCTATTTAGTGGCCAGTAAGAGAGTGTAATTTAATTTACTGGATCAGCTCCACATGAAGCTTCAACACATACTATATGTTGTATAGTGTATAAAGTCAAATTTTTTTACATCCATAGAAATTCATCTTCATTATAAAATTCCCCATCATGATCTTTATTAAATTTTAAAGAACACCCAAAATCAATGTCTTATGAATTAGTTGGAAGATGATGTTTGAAGTCAAGATTGCTTCATAAAAAAACTGACAATATAAGGGACCCTACACACAGTAACTGTTCCTTTCATCCATACCTCATCCTTAAGTGGAAGTGCAGTAACAGCTTGTTATTACAGCCGTTTTCTCCCACTGTATCCATCAGTCATCACCAGTTGTAACGTCCTGACCAACAAGCTTATCATGTAACTGCAAACCTTAAAATTCGGGACTGTGGCTTTCACCTGAGGGGATTTGAGTAAGATGTGTATAAATATAGAGAGGAAGCTAGTTGAAATAAAGAGCATAAGATGTGATTTTTCACTGCAGGGTACGTCTTCAGCGTGGCTGTGTGGGCGTGTGCCGCTGGATGTGATGGTTTAAAGAACAGATGTGACAGACAGTGCATGGCATTTCTCCTATTTGTTATGACATTGCTAATGGCAATTACAGTCCTTATCAATCAGTTAATGTGATAATTGTTTTAATTTTGATTCAACATAATTTTTTTAAAATGATCACAATTGAATTAAAATACAATGCTCACATTTATGATTGATAATTATCATATTTGTTGCCAATTGATATTCTGTCAATTGACTGTTATTGCTGTTAATTGATTGTTTTTTTCTTTTTCTGCTCTCTTTACTGTAAGTACAAAACTACTTACAGTATATTTTTCACACTCATTAATATTATAAAGAGTAGGGTCCTGCTCTATAGGAAAAGTGCCCTGAGATAACTTCTGCGGTGCTGAGGTAGAGCAGCTGAACAGTTTCAGGTTTTTGGGAATCAACATTGCAGAGAACCTGACATGGTCATCTCACATCTCCACGCTGGTGAAGAAAGCTCAGAAATGTATTTCTTAAGGAATCTTAAGAAGGCCAAATTCAAGTTCTTGTCAGCTTTTACGGAGGAGCAATAGAAACTGACTGAAAACATCACTAACTGCCATGGGATGTGTACGGCCCAAGACCGGAGGGCTCTGCAGCGGGTGATTAAAACTGCTCAGAAGATCATTGGTCCTCATCTCCTGAGCATCAGTGATATCGGTGAGGTGAGGTGCCCAGGCAGAGCCCAAAGGATACCAGACTCTTAAACTCTAATTGAATATAGTAATATAATAATAATAATATTGATAATAATAATAATAATAATAATAATAATTATTATTATTATTATTATTATTATTATTATTATTATTATTATTATTATTATTATTATTATTATTATTATTATCATCATATTGTCTGCTGCATAGCAGAAAGGAGTTACCAACTCATTTTCACTCTATAACCTGTTGCAATGTGACAAACAAATCTACCTTGTAAATAAGTATAATTGAATTGAACTACTAAAAATTTTGTGATTCATTATCAGTGCTTGAAGTGGGAAAAAATAGGTGCCGGTTTCTTCTGTATTTCAGTTGCATTGCATGTTTTGTTATTGTGCATTGTTTCATTTGCTATTTAACATTTCTAGTTGCAAACTTTGAAATAGTGATGGAGACATTCTGATTCTGACCTGTCCCCAGCGTCTTCAGTGTAAATGACACCTTGGTATCTGTCAATACTTTTGAATGTCCCACCCCATCCAGGCTGTGATTGGTCGGTTCACGACAAGTGACATTGATGAGCTACATTCAGCACACGGCTGCTTGAAAGGCGCTTGAGCTTCTCTTCTCGCTTGTCTCTCTCCGCCGTCAGAGTTTAGCGGGCAGAGAGAACGGGAACAGGTGAGCATCACGTAGCGCCCAGAGAACCTGATATTGAGAGGGCAGAGGAGAGGACCGGCAGCTTGGCCTGTACTGCGTACCGGGGCGTTCCAGCTCACTTCAAGCACTGTTCATTATGATGCTTTTCTGCTTACTCTTTGTCCCAGAATTTATATAGGTTGACATGTTGGCCCTGCTCCTGTTTATATCCTCTTTTTCTTGCTGATGCCACTAGGATCACTCATTTTAATCTTAATGTATCTTAATATTTTAGATTAGATTAGGTATTTCAAACCCTGAAGAAATATTCTCCCTGTTAACTCACTCTCATTTAATAAATAGTAGACAAAGATAACCGGATGGTCAGGAATTTGTTTACTGCTCTGTGCTTCATCAGACTTCTTCAGTGTTAATATGCTTTACATCCCTTTGTATGCTCTCTCATTAGTCTGTCTCAGTACGAGCTGGTTTCAGTCTGCTGAGTCAGTCTTCATCTACTCTTCTTTTTCACGCTTTTCCTCTTTTCCTCCTCTTTACTTTGTGTTATCACTTGGGGACTGGAGTCGCTTTGCCTCTAAATGCAGACTAACAAAAGAGCAATCACTCCCCCTCGATCTCGCGGTGTCTTATTTTTGTGTCTTTGTCTCTGGCTGCGTCTTCGTCAGTCTGCGTCTCTCTCTCTCGGCCTCTCTCTTCTCTCTCTGTCTGTATCACTTGGTTGATCTCTCTTTCTTCCCGCTGCTTCCTTCCTGATTCTTTTTATATCTCAGAGTTGGTCCTCAGAGGCATTCAGTGGAGTTGTCTGATCTGAATAAATGTTTGCGATTAGAGCCATGCAGGGCTGTCTTGTGGTTTGGGGCTGCCATTGTGGGAGTCGGTGCTCAAGTCACTCCGTTGTGCCGTGGCATTTAAATCAGTCCCCCCCCCACTTCCCTTCTCGTTTGTCACTCTCAGTTTATAGCATCTATTTTTAATGGCCTGGTAGACGTGCGGAAGCCCCAGCCTCTTTCTTTGTCAGAACAAACAAGGTAGTTGAGCATGGTTACTTTTTTCCTTTCACCATAGCTTTTATTTGGATGCAGATTTGATGTGAAAACGTTTGGGATATTATGCAGTTTGTATAATAAATAATGTCAGATAGAGACTCCACTTTCTATGATTTTTAGCTGTTGAATCAAAGTAAACTGAAAAATGCATGCCAGCTTTAAAGAGCTACTTATGCAACAAAGCGAACTGAAATCTGTCCAGTATGAGATGTTCCCTCCACCAATCATGTATTTTTATGCCAGAGCCTTTGAAGACTCAAAACTTTATAAAAGAGTGCAAACATTCTCATCTTCAAAGATGCTCCGCAGGGGCTCCACTTTCCTCCAAAGATGCACCCAGGTTGGGATGTGATTGACCTCTGTGAGGCTTCCATCTGGTCATTCCACTGCCCACAGCTGAGTGGCTGCTGAAAATGTGGCTACACATTGACCTTCCTTACTTTGATTTCGACGCTCTCACCACCCACAGTGCTTTCTTCGGGCCCAGCCTCACACCACTCACCCTCCCACTGATACCACCCAGCTGCCTGGAGTACCAGACTTTGAAGTGTGTGCTAGCCAGTTAGTGTGGGGCATTATCACATGGAAGTAACTCTTTGATCAAAAACAAAAGTCATCTGTGTAGTCATTTGCCACCTTGTTCTGAGTTATACAGTAGGTTACAGTAAGATATGCAAGCAAGTACATGCATCCTCTTTACCACCAGAGTTTAAAATGACCACTGGACTGGCTGATCATTTAGAATTTACCACATAACAAACACCATTACAGTTAGATTTAACTCTGATCTTCAGAATGTAGTTCACAGATAGTTAATCAGCAACTGTTCAGAGAATCAAATAATTATTAAACTAATTTGTCAAGCTAACAAATAAAAATAAAATTGTATATATTTTACATTAAGGTAAAATGAATACATTTGGTTTTGGACTCAGTCAGACAACACATTTGATGGCATCACCTTGGGCTCTAGGAAGTAGTGATGGCCCTTTGTTGGTGGAACTTCAGGAAAGATTAGGAGCTCTTAAATGGCTGCAGTGTAACTGTTAATACAAAACCAAGAATGAGATTGCATAGAGGTATAATTCTGAACTGTGGAGCCCTGATGCGGGTGCAGTATGAGCAGCAATCTCAGCACAGTCCAGTCTCCATAGTCAGTCCAGTCCTTCCTTTCCAAATATTTACAGTGAAGTTCATCAGTGCTGGGTCTGCCCTTCACTCTCCTGTATAGGAAATCCTGTTGTTGCTCCTTACAAAATAAAGGTGAAAGAATAATGACAGAGGAAGGGTTTATTTAACGAGTGCTACTTGTATTCAGAAATCTATAATACCGTGGGGAAAAGAAAAATCTGACTTTGACTTGAACAAAGACTTCAAATTAAAATGGTCCAGCAAGGTTGCATCAGTGTGCTTGTTTGTTTTTGTACCTCTTCATTGCTTAGAGATAAACAAAATGTTTTTATGGAAACAATGTATGAGCCCATCAGAGCTGCTGTATAATGGCAGACCCATCAGCTGGCCAGAGAGAAAAACAGCCCAGCACATAACCTCCAATCTCCCCACTCTCTGTGCTCTACTCTTCTCCAGTAGCTCCAGTATATGTACTGTGTGTGTGTGTGTGTGTGTGTGTGTGTGTGTGTGTGTGTGTGTGTGTGTGTGTGTGTGTGTGTGTGTGTGTGTGTGTGTGTGTGTGTGTGTGTGTGTGTGTGTGTGTGTGTGTGTGTGTGTTTCCTGGTGAATATGTCTGAATTGTCTGAATCCCATTAGCCTCTGGGGTCTAGCCTTATCCAAGAGTTTCTGTTCTTAAACTTTTCCTGTCCTGGTCCCAAACAGTGTATGTTGAAGTTCAAGACTCCAGATTCTTGACTCATTAAAACACACTAGCTCACTAGTGGTGACCGACCAGAAATTCACCCGTGATGCCCAGCCGTGTGTGTGTGTGTGTGTGTGTGATTGTGCTTGCACAACACTGGCTGGCTAGAGCAGATACCACAGAGGAGCCGCTTGTTTGGAAAATGACTTCCACCTCACGTAAATGCACTGTGTCCTGCAGCTTCACCCTGTAAGTCAGAAATACTGTGTGTGCGCGTGTGAAAGAAAAAGAGATAGAGAGAGCATGAGGAAGGGAGAGACGGGCACTAGAGAGTTAGTTGTCATTCATAGCTGTGCCTTCTGTTAAGGATAGAAAAGCTTGAGCCCAAAAGGTGGCCATTTTGAAAATGTTAACTTATCCTGGTGTCTGTGTCTGGATCACATCCATCCTTACTTCCTACACATTTGCATTATGTGACAAACATTTCCAACACAACACTCACAATGCTGAAAAAAACACTTGTAGTACCCTTTAGGAGACATTTTTAAGCATTGTTCACTTAGTTATTTTTCCAGTTTAAAGCTACCACTTACAAAAAACAGAATCAGTATAAAAGGAGCAACTGGAGCATGTGAGAGTGTGACTGTAGAGATGAAAGATGTTTGTATTATGTTAAGTTACCATGATAAACCAAATACCAATTTGAGCTCACTGCCCAAATTGTGATAACAGCACTGCATGATGCAATACGCAACAGAGATTATGAACTGTGGAAATAAACATAAAAAATTGTTTTAACACAATTTAAAAGCATGATGCACTTCCAAAATGTTGTTGAAGGAGACTTAAACCTTTTTATTGATTACTTTTGACCCATAGTAACTCTGCTCACAGCATGTTGACATCACCATTGATTTAGTTTATGGGTTCTGCTGTTCTCTCGCTTTGAACGCTGTGCGGTGTGAGAAGGATCCAGTGTTTTAACCGAGTGCAGTGGGGTGTTATTGACAGCTGGCAGATCAAACACACAAATGGTCTGGCTGTAGCCAGCCAATACTGATTGATTCAAAAAGCCTTTGGCAGTCCTAATTCTGTGGATTGGTTGGAGACCTCCCTACCTACGTATTTTCATATTATTATAGAGTTTGCTTACATATGTTAAATGCTGAATACTAAGGCTGAATGATTTTGCAACATAATCTAATTGCAATTTTCTTTACCAATATTGAGATTGCAATTTAATATGCGATTCATTTTTAAGCTTTTTACTTTCTGTATTATTCAAATGGACAAGTAGTAAATCAGTGTATATATAGTATGACCAACTCAATAATAGATATATTAAACATACACTGTTCTTTCTTGTGGGTCAGGCCTGTGTTATGATGAAATTAGGTGATGCAAGAATTATTGTTATTATGAGCAATGGTGGAGAAGAAATATCAAATTTTAATAATATGAGGTTAAGATAATTTGAGTCAAGTCATGGCATTAAATAATATGACATAATATCATGAGGTAGGCCTAAGCACTGGCTGTAACCAGGTTGTAACTCGGGACAGACTGGGCCTCTCCGACTAGTGCGTTTGGTTTGAAACGCCGTTTCACAGATATTTCCTGAGCTAAATGGTGGCTGTGTGTGTGTGTACAACTACAACTCAAGGTACAGCATAACATGCGAAGTTGATGCTCGATACTTCTTCTGCAGACTGCTTTACTCTTGGATCTTGTTTTATCACATTGCGATAATATTGCAAATGCAATTAATCGTTGAGCCCTACTGAATCCATTTTTTCTAAAATACTAGCAGCAACGCTTGCCTACCTCAAAACTTGATTCAGTCATGTAAGACTGTATACATCTCTCTCAGCATTGCACACAAAGGAGCAATTAAGCAGTTGAGTGAGTTAGAGTGAATATGTGAGATAGTAAGAAGGAGATACAGAGATGGAAGCCAATGTGTGTGTTACAGTTCATGCTAAAAAAAAACAATGTCAAATCAAATGAGTGGGTTTCAATCTAGTCTGAAAAGTATAGCCATGTGTGCACGTGTATTCTGTTATTTATTACATAGGTTGGTTCCGTTTATCACCAAGTTATTTGGTCTGTTAGTTTTAACCAGGAAGGAGGAAACTTGTATGTCTGAAGGTGACTTTGAGAACAGGCAGTCACATTATTGTCTCCAAACCTAAGTGGGAGTGTTGATACTTATAAAGTGTAGCTGAGAGAGGAAGTGAGATTGTATGAGACTTAACGCGCGTGTGTGTGTGTGTGTGTGTGTGTGTGTGTGTGTGTGCGTGACTCTCAACAGCCCCTTTAGCTGAGTTAATTTCCCCTGACAGGAGGTCTCCACCTATACTCTCATACAGAGAGATGAGTACCCTCCAATCCACAGCCAGTGACACATGACTGACTGACTGACAAGCGGACAGAAGAAAATGAACTCTGAGCTCTCTCTCTTTCAGTCCCAGGAGGTGCACTGGACTATAGACAAATATGCAGCTCTAAGTTTGTGGTTGTGTTTAGGTGATGATTAAAACACTAATATTTTAAGACTGAGTCTCCTTATTTGGCGAGAGGACTACTGTTGCATCAAATAAGACTACCAACCAAGCATAGATGTTTGCCTAGATATAACTACAGGCTTAGTGCAGTTACAGGTTCTAAATTTCTGGTCACCTGTTTTCACACGTTTTTTGTCATGTGAAACGCAGGTGTAACTAATAACAATGATAGGTGCATTCTATTCTAACTAGGTGTGCCAATCCCACAGCCCTTGCATTGTGCATGTTGGTTAACTTCACAATTTAATGGAACAGAGCCAGTAGTACTTACACCTACTATTAAAGGTAAAAATGTCTGCTGTGAGAAAGGTATATAGTGTAATTTAACACACTGTATGGCAAAGCACATGCACACAGATCATTAGAAAATTTAAGGATGCTATTATCTAGTGAAGAAACAAAACAAATGTAATTCTCCAAAAAGAGCTAAAGCAGTTTTTTTTTTGTAGAATAGAGTTCAGGTCACATTTTACTCTGCTTTATATTTTCCCAAGAATCATTGCATCTGACCTGGAGTTTTGATATTTGTAAACATGACTCTGGTGGTTATGATGTGTAAGCCCGAGGCTGACTCTTCAATGTGAACTGATGCTTTTCCCTTAAGTCTCTAGCCAGGTGCTATAAATGTGTATTCTGCACCCAACACTTATATGGGGGGGTTTCAGTAAGTAAAAAAAAAAATATTTACACACATTGTTTTAGACTTGCCAAAGCATCAGTGCATCTGGTGCTGTTGTCTACTGTGTTTTGTTTTGTCTGCTTTATTTTTCTTGGCTGTGAAACATGTTTCTCTGTATAACATCATGAAGAATTCTCAGTGGTATGAAGATGGGGTTTTTGGCACTAGCAAGAGAAACTAGATTAAAGTGTTGCAATATTCTAGACCTTTGTTTTTAGAGACTGAATCGTGGTAAATAGTGGATACGGAAGGTGAATCTGAAGTTTTTCATAGTTCTCCAATAGCATTTAAAAACAAATAAAATGAAACACTTAAGCTAGAGGAAAGGGTTTGTCTAAAATCACACTTTCTTTTTTGCTATATGTTTTATAGTTCTGTTTCCTCCCAGTGTAACTACCAGCAGCAAACTCTGTTTAGTTGTTTTCAAGCTGCATCTCCACTTGAGCCCAGGCCTTCATCCATCACTGTCTGCAGAGCTGTTGGCTGACACTGTTTACTCCTTAAATAAGGTCAAGCCTGAAGTGACTAAACAATCAGCATTCTTCAACAAGAACATTTAAGTTTGGTTGGTGCGGGACCAAAGCTGTGCCCAGAATTATTTTGGAGAAGTAGGCAAACAGGAACAGATGGAATTCCAGCTGCTACCAAACTTCACTAAAACTGTTATCTTCCACTTGGCAGTATGTCTCTCAAGCTGTAAATTTATATATTCAAACTGGTGCAACTAAATATTTATTCACGTTGGCAGGGTGTTTTTGTATGTGTGTAAACCCTCTGCAATTTATACAGCTTTATCTTTATGTACTTTTAGAATTATATTTCATGGATTGTGAAAAATCATCCGTAGTACACAAACAGTCCTGCACCTCATCAAGTCTCACGCATGTGTAAATTGTCACATCTCTTGCTACAAATGACCTACACAGTTTTATTTACCACCATAATGTTAAATTATTAGTTAGTGTCAGTTAATTTTAATGAAAGAGAATATATAAATACTCGATATTCCCTCAGAGATGCGCTGTTACACGGATGTTTGACTGGAGGAAACTCTAAGACAAATATATTAGTAATAGATTTTACCATGGGCCATCAAAATAATTCTATTTCTAGCAACTCTGACAACATCAGTATATGTCTCTGTTAACATAATTGATAAATCACATTACTTTCACAGAGCATGTGTCAAATACCAACATCATGACCTATTTTGAGCTGCGTACATTTCATCATCCACATCACCTACATCATCCCCTGTATTGTGCTTCAAAGCTTCTCAGTTTAGAATAACAGTATGAAAAATGCTGGAATCAGGCAACGTGATACGGCATAACGTTTGGAGATGCTGCTGGTGTGGAGTGTTATTTATTTAGCACTGAGCAGAACGGAGGGATGCTGAGCAGCTCGCCTTTCTTTCTGATAAATAAGAGCTGCTGTGATGTGATGCGCTGTGCTGTGCATGTGCGCATTTGTGGGTGTACGCGGTGCAGCTACAGGTATCCGGTCTAAACTAAGGGATGCTGGTCTTTTGGTGTGACACCTGAACATTGTACACACAGTATAACCCTTGCTCTCTGTCTGTCACAAACAGACACAAACACAAACATCAGCAGCAATACATATTTTATATTTGCCACCAGAGTGGAAACACAGATTTTGGGGGGAAGCACATATTTGAATGTCAGTGTAAGTAAGTACAGAGTTTTGGGTGTGCACAACGTTGTGTGTGTGGGTGAATACAGCCTGTCAGTCTACTTTACTGAGTACAAACTGGCATCATTAGAGAAAATGGGACTGCCTGCCACGGCACAATGGTTACAACACTGACAGCGGGGAAATGTTGAGACTGAAAACTGCTGTTTTATTTCCAGCACATTTGTACATTTGACAAGTTTGTATCTCCACAAACTTGGATACAGCTCAACTGGCAGAAATGATAGTGAGACACCGGGAAATGAAATAAGCATATGGCAGCACACACACACACACACACACACACACACACACTAAAACTGTCACAGATAAGAGAGTATTATAAATTTCCTTCAAGAATCAAATACAAACAAACAAACAACACCAAAAATAAATATAGCTGTCAAGAAACTACGTTAAAACTGGTTTTGGTGCACATCAGAACGTACATTAAAAACTCATTCAACTGTATTTCCACATATTTTTTAAATTTAAACTACTTTATATAACTGTGCTTGGGTACAAAAGAATGCACACAGTTGAAAAATCCTACTTCAGCAGTTTCAAGCTTACTTAAATGTTATTATCATATAAAGGATAATAGATTTCCCTCTGATGGAGACAAATGGGTAACTCAGTTGCCTCAAAAAGTTTGTTGAATAGAAAATGTAATGGTTTGAATCAGTGTTTTAATGCTGGCTAAAACTTCCAAAATGAGTACACGTAAGGCAACACAGCCACTGAATTACATGAAATGATCTCACATGAATAAAAGGATTATGCTCCTACACTATGAGAGGATTATGTGGCAACTAAACAAACTGAGCATGGCGTTTTCACTTGATTGCCATATAAAAAGGCTAGATTACAGCTAGGTTTGGGGAAGGACAACAGGTTTTTTGAGGCTAGTTTTTAGATGAGAAGATCACTGTACAGTCTGCAGCCAATTTGCTTAGTTTAGCATAAATACTGGTTATAGGGCGAAACAACTAACTTGTCTCTGTCAAATTATAACAAAATCTGCAACACCAAAAATTAACATCTTGTTTGTTTTATCTATAAGCCAATACATATCCCCATGTAAAACAACAAATTGTTTAAAAGTAAATTTTTTTTGAAGAAAATAAACTACGGATATATGTCGTGTTGATTAGTAAACTTTGGAGCTGTTGGTAAGTGCTAGGTATTTTGCAGCTATTTCCCCATTTGCATACACATGAGAGTGGTATTGATCTTCTCATCTGACTTGCAGCAAGAAAGAAAATAAGCACATTTTCCTCTAGATCATCATGAGGTCATGGAGGACTGTCTGTCTTTGAAAACTGTATTTGGCTGAAGATTTTTGCTGATACCAGCCCATAGGTTGGGATCCTTAGTTTTTTTAGTCATTCTTCCACTCTGATCAGCTTCACTCCCATCGGCTCAAAGACCTTGACGTGTCCTGTCTGTGTCTTTTTCTACATCAGCTTTGCTTTCTAGTTTTTGTCAACTCGACTGCTGCCAACCTTCTTTTGATTTTTAATCTGTCCTCCCCCTGAGCACTGCACTTTGTTGTTTTTCCCTCATCTCAGTCTCTTTTCTGCACTTTTTTTCCTTTTAGCTTAACCAATTTTCTGTACTATCCTCTCTGCCTTTAAATATCCCCTCCACCTTTCATCTTTTACCTGTCCTCTCTACTTTCTTCTCTGCATAGTTCCCCTCTCCAGCTCAGTATGTGCTTTAAAATACAGCCTTTTTATTTTTTCTTCAATATCTCACCTGCCTCACTCTGTTTTTTTGTGCCAAAATTCAGAACAGCATCCCACCTCTGTTGCTTTGCTGCCCTTTTCTCAACAGCAAATGGAGTCCAGATGGCCTGTTTCAGTGCTTAGTATTCACTGCTGTCCACATGGAATATGCACATTTAACCACCATGGAGGTTTAAACTACACGCAGCACATAAGACACTAAATCTCTACTGTGCATATTAGAAGAAATGTGAGAATTTAACATGTAGGGATGGTGATATCGGTGGATCCATCTGTCCAATATTTTCTATGAATTCATGTAAAGTTGATAGAGCTTTCTACTCCAATGGCTGTTGTCTTGGGAATGTTTAAGGGATGTGAGCTTTGTGACTACAATGGAAAGAATACAAAGTATAAAACTGGGAATAGGATGTTATGGAGAGTGAAAATTATATTTATTTCAAAACTGTCCAAACACAGAGTTTATGGTAAACTGAGGTCTTACTGTATATAGCAAAAAGGATTAAAATTGCTCTGTTTCTCTGTTTGTTTCCAGGTCCTCTCTTACCTGCCCTCATTGCCTTAAGCAGAGCAACACCTTTGACCCATTTTCATGTATCTCCCTGCCTATTCCCCTACGGCAAACCAGGTGAAGTATAACACACACGACAAGTGATAAAGTCAAAAGTGTATTTATTAAAACAGCTAACTTTAACCTTTGTTGCTGTCAAATATAATTTTATTGTGGGTTGACACATTTTGTTCTGCCTCACAACTCATTTAAAAACTTCTAGTTTGCCTGCTGTATGTACCTGAATGATATTCATCCAAATTGTGTCATAAGTAAACATTTTAATGCTGTTTTTAGTGATTTTTGTCGCCTTATTATTGTGATGACGGTAACATGTGTTTAGTGCATATGTTGAGAATATATTGCCATATGCATCCAGTGCATACACAAAACTGTTTAGTCAAGCAAAAGCTTTTATTAGCTGGTGGGAAGGCAACACTCTGGATGTATACACACTCTCATACACACTGGATGTATGAGTTTGTCACCTGATATCAGTGATATGGATATGACCATCCAGTCTACTTAATATAGCAGAATGATTCGCCTCAGTGAACAAGTAGAAAAAGACACTGATCATGACATTGTACTGTACTGTAAAAGCACACGTTTTCAAATTACATTTGACAAATGTGATTATACAAACACATGTGTATGCACACATTTGCACAAACATACTCATCTAGCAGCTAATGGCCGTGGTCATATCATAGTGATAAATGTTGGCCATCAAAACTCCCTGACCAAACGCTTTCTCCGTTGTTTCCGTTTTTAACCACACCAGAAGCTGCATGTCAGCAAAGTCCTGCTGTACGACAGTGTGACTTTGACATATGAGGAAAGAGACAGAGAGAGAACAAGAGAGGGAGAGGGAACGCACAAAGGACTTAAAAATTATTACTATAATAGAGATGCAAATAGAGAGAGAGTGAGAGAGTGGCAGACATAAAATGTTTTTGCTCTAGTGTACTTCAGGCATCAGCAATCAGTTACTGGTTCCAATTAAAGGCCCCACACACCTATGACACACACACACACACACACACACACACACACACAGGTGATTTGAATTGTTCTGTCTGATTTGATCTCTTCTCAGGACTGTTTGGGTGTATATAGATTGACATCTACCTGAGTCTCTGAGTCTCCTGTCTCCTGTTAGCTTTGTTGCACCTGTTAGGGCAGAACAAGTTGTACCTTCTTATTGGTAGATGGAGTCCTGTGACCTCTTGGAATTCCCATCAAAGCAATGGCCCAACTTCAACCTGAGCAGAGGTCTAATCAGCCAGAATAACTGAACACACCTGTTTAGGTATGCAGGGGCTTGAATGGGGAGCATTTTGGTGCCCAAGGCATGCTGGATAACCACAACAGTTACTACATTAACATGCCCAAAATATTCAACTTTTTATATAATATTTTTATAATATGTCTTTTAAGATGAATTTATTGTAGGTTTTGTCTCAGGTTATCCCCTTTCCCTCTATGTCAGCTCATACATAAAAAATCATGCAACTATGAGTTGAATCCCATTCATATGAATTTATGATTTGCCTACATTCAGTGTTCAGTGAGTCTTGCTATCTTCAAGCATGCAGACGCAGCCTCTCTGCAGCCTCTCTGCAGCCTCTCTGCATCCTCTCTGCATGCCTTCTACAGAGAAACACCAAACTCAGTTTTACAGCATGAGTTCTCTGACAATTTCTGGTCTGCCCCTGCAGTACCCTCAGCCCAGCACAGAGAGAAATTCATTCAGGTTCGGTGTGGACCCACACTGACCAGACACATGCACACACACATGCACACACACACATTGGTCTTGTTTCATTGTCCTGCTGTAGCACGATCCCAGCAGAATATCTGAAAAGTCTGAGGCCCCCAGAGACACAGTAGGGTTTGACTGGCAGCATAGCGCTGAGGTCTGGGTGCTGCAGATAATGCCAGTGTGGCAGAGAGAAAAGGAGCGTGGCAGTGTCTCTGACTGTGTTTTCCCCTGAAACTATAGATAAATTGTATGTCCACAGTCTTTCTATAATTTTTTCATATTGATTATTTCTACTGTGTTGCTCCACCCAAAGTTTCATTCATTTATTTTTTTTGGGGGGAGGGGTCTTTTTCTGAATCGATGGTCTAAGGATAGAGGGTGTCACAGTTAGACTTACTTTACAGTAATTCTTACTAAAGTTATTTTTCTACGACAATTTTAAATGATCAATGTCAAAAAACTTTGCCAAGGTACTTGTTAGTGATTGGTCAGTGACTAATTCAGTAATGTTAATGAAGTCAGTATGTGTCACGTGGCATTTGTATAGCCTTCTGCATGGATACAGGGCAAACAGGTTACTCAATCTTTGCATGCATGCAGCCTGTATGATGTTTCCCTCTTTGTGGATGTGTTGGACTATATACACAACCTGTAAGGCAGATATTTGAACTGATTTTCAAACATTCTTTACAAGATCTGTTACTGTTTGTATTATCACGTACAGTCCAAGATGTGAAATTAACTTGAATTAATGATTCGTCTAACTCCTTAATCAACGATCAGTGATGCAGACATTTAACAGTGCCAGTAAGTGGAATATAAAATACAGTGGAGCAACTCCAATACATTAAATATGCAAAAAAACACATTAACCCTGTGCTATACCTCGCTCAAACCATCTGTAAACATGATCCTACAAGTCGCATAGACCGATTATTTTCCAGACGATTTAAATGGGATGGTTTTAAACATGCAGAAACACTTTTAGGGTTGTTAATTCTGTCAGTAGTTTGAGCATGATCCTGGCTCTAACATGGTTTTGTATGACCTGAAGAGCACCGGGCACTCTTGGTGCTTCTTGTGGAAACATATGAGAGTTGCTTTTTAATACAGACTATCAAGCTCCAAACCAGCAGGGGGATGGTGAGTAGGCTGTAAAAACCTGTGCGTTTTAAGATGACATCTCTATTTCCTGTTCCTCTTGAGTATCATCCCACACCTCTCATCCTGTTTCATTTCACATCCCGTTGTCTCATCTCAAAGCATCTAACGACGTAAATAAAACAGCTGCTCAGATCCTCGGCTGCCTGCCCTGTCAGCCTCCCCACCGCTAACACATTACTCACCTGAATTATGCATGATGGGAAACAGGAAGTTGAGGTGTCAGCGATTACACCGTCTTCATCCCAAATGAGAAGGCGTGACCTTACTCTGTCTCCCCGCTCTCTCTTTTCCACAATACTCATGTCTTTTTTTCCTGCACTCTCTGCTCTTTTTTGTGTTCTCATCTTTGTGTCTCTCATCTTCTAGTCAAACTCCGTTCTCAGTTACAGATCTAATCTTAATTTCCAGCCCTGCGTTCCTTACAGGAGGTTCAGATTGCTGTAAATCAGACGTGTCCCAGCACACAGCAGCGGGTTCTGCATGACCATCACCAGTGTGCTGGTTTAGCACATCATGACCAGTCACGCTTACAAGGGAAAAATTAGACGCTACAAGGCAACATCTGAAAATAGTTAATTGACTAGAGATATTATGTCAGACACAGACGCAGACAAACCAGTTGGTTATGCTCATGAAATTAGTTTTTGTATAACAGTATTGTCAGAGGAAATCTTGTCCCCAAACTTATTAAACATTAAAATGCTCTGCAGTACATTTCAAAGTCTCATTTTGTTGAATGTTTTGTTTTGCTGTTTAGCAGCTAAAATATATCAAGAATCAGCTAAGCCCTTGAACCAACTGACAACATGAATTTTGTTGCCCCTGGCGTCCCACTCTCTTTTTGGTTTTGGTTGATATGTTTGTCTCCAGACGGTAGGTGCATAACACCTGATGTGTGTGTGTGTGTCTGCGTACAAAGATGTAAATAACTCGGTATGCTAGGGTGTGTTTGGAATCTGTAATAATGTAAACATGCAAAATCAGAATTGCAAAACAATTTGGCACTTTGCTCTAGCATGTCATCTATCTTCCTGCTCTTTGTCTTCCTACCCCTTCCTCCCTTAAATACACAAACGCACACTTCCTCACACTTCCTCGCTTATTCACCCCCTTTACTATTTTCCTTACAGGCCGATGTGTGTGACGCTGGTGTTCAGTTCGAAGGGTCAAAGGTACCTGCGGGTGGGGCTGGCTGTACCTCTCTTTGGTCCCCTGTCCTGCCTGCGAACCATGGTGGCAGAGGAGGGCAACATCTCCCCAGACCAGGTAAACGCACACACCAAGACGTGATCCCATCACTTCAGAGGACTTTACATAAACTTAAATTAATTTCCTAAAGTCTTACCCATACCATAACCGCTACTTGCATTACTCAAAACCTTACCCTAACCTTGAACCAAGCCTTAACCCTGAAAGTTAATGATTTACGTTATGGGTACTTGTGTTTTGTCCCTAAAAGGAAGTCGAGTCGCCACAATAGAGCTATGTAAACAGATTTACTGAAATTATTTCAAAAGCTAAAATCTGAATTCTGTCTCTTCTGGAGAGTTTCGTCTGTCCTGTAAATAAAGAAACCAGTGGAAGAGATAGAAAGATGTGACCCATGACCTGTTCATCATAGTTTATAATAATGCAGCGCAGTGAGGTTCTAGACGTTTCATGGAGGAGACAGCGCCTGTCTGTCTGTTAATAGACTCCAGTTTGTAGTATAGTTCAGACACTTCACTGATCACTACAGAGCAACATTAACATTCATGATCATGTCACGTCCACACTTTTGTCCATATCCCCCCCTGCAGTGAGTCTGCAATTCAATCAATCAATTGATGGTTTTTATAATGCACCATTCATCCACTGTTATAATAGCAATGCACCAAGGAGCAGTGCATCTGGCTTTTAAATGGGAATGGGAGATGACACTAATTGGCTTAATGTATATTACACCCAAAACACACCCATGTCTAATTCACTGACTAAGTACAACCCTTTTGAACCATGTGCCTGGCGCACTGACCAGTTTTTCCAACGTTAAACTAGAAAAATTGGAGTTGGACACACCCCAAACGCAACTGTGCCACACACTTCACGCTGTGCACTTAGATCATTAAAATAGGGTCTTATTGGTGCTTTTCCTATGACTAATCAAAATATTTGTATTACATCTCCGGTACATCTCCATTTCTTTTTATAACCCAGTTTTTTTGCCAAATATTTGATAATCCTAGCATCTCAAATTTAAGGATTTGTTGCTTCACTCTGTTTTATATAATTGAGTATGTTTGGGTTTTAGACTGTTGGTGGGACGTCACCTGCAATTAGCCAACCTAAAGTCGGCTTGGTCTTTGTGGGAATTTTTCACAATGCCAAGAAAAGCAAAAGAATAATAACACCAATAAGTGGTAGTTGTAGTAGATTAAAGATCAACCGGGAAGTAACCCTGCAAGATCAAGTTCAAGATCCAGTTTGGGTAATTGTTATTCTAACATGCAGCTTAGTTTAGACTACATGATTAAGTAGTAAAGTTGTTTAAAACCTCTGCTTCCCCCCCTGAGCTCGAGGTTAGTCATTGCTTCAGATCCCCAGTTCACAGCAATGAAGTTTTGTGAAAAATTTTCTTAAATCACACAAATTAAAATAAATAAATACAAACAAAAATATAAAATAGAATTCTCTATTATAGCAGGGTAACACCTGAATGCATGTGTACACTTAGCTGAAATGTCACCAACATGAGCAAGGGTATAGGGAAAGGTTCCAGAGGCGTATGTTCATCAGTCTTTCACCTGCCCTATGAAACATGATGAATACTGCTGGATCTTTCTTAGGTAAATAAACGAGTTGCTGACTGAATGCGTTGCATTTCTTCAGTTTGATTTTGTGTGATTTCCTGGGGGGCAGACACCTTTTCTCATTCAGCTAATAGACCCCTAAATTAGTTCTGTGGAGTGGTTGTGCATAGTAAAATAGTTTGGAAATAGAAGCATTTAGCATTCTTGTACAATTCAACAGGAAATGTAATTGCTCCTTTCCCCGGTTTCCTGGTGAGGAAATTCATTTCAGTTCACAGGGTGAGATTTTTTCATTAAGCTATTGCTTCTCCTACACACCTATGGTCTACCGACACAGCTGTTTTTATTTACTTCTTCTTACTCAGGTCTTTGTGTAAGTTTAGACACTTTGCTGAACAAACACGTTGACGCAGGCTCATCACATATGCCTAAAGGTGAGCTCGTCCCATGCTTGTGAAATAATAGTTACAAAAATACATAGAAATGCCCAAAGTTCCAAGACAATATTCCATTATTTAAGCAGAGTAAATGTAATAGCAGCTTACTCCAATAGTTATAATGTGCCACGCCAGTGGTCTTTTTTTTTACTGTAATGCTTCCTTCAGAAACCTTCTTTGGATGCTTCTTAGGTTTTTCTCTTCTGTTAGGGTGCAAATAAAGTACGACAGGGCAGGTGAGGACAAAAAACAGATGAATGTGTAACCACTGTGATGGTGGTTTTCACTTCCTTGCCTGTGGCTTATCGGACAGAGGAATTTCTGGTCTGAAGGAACCCAACAGGGTCAGCTGTGTCATTACTTCTCTCACAACCTTTCCATGTCTTCTTTTCTCTATTTAATAACTAATACAGCATGTTTTCAACTTTTACAGATGTACTAAAACATGATGAAGTTGTTGTCAAGTTGTTCTAACATACAAAAAATAACAGTCTGAACATAGACAAGTCCGACATACCATGGCCACTTGTCTCATTCTGTCATCATCCATTTTTAAAACCTTTTAGTAATTAAACTCATGGTTCAGTCTGTTTCACAAGTGAAAGATAACATACATAAGAGTACTGTTGCTCTGGTTACCTGCAGTTTAATAATCCTTTCACACAGATTTGGCACTTTGAAATCATCAGGACACCTGCCTGTCAATCACAAATAAGTATTTTCTGTGGTCATGGTATAAGAGACACAAATAAAGAAGCCTGCTCTTCAAATATAGTCTGCACTTCAAATACTTACAAGCACAAAATATACAACAGTGAGAATTTCACAGCTCTCCTCACTTAATACAATTTTTGTCTTTCACTGTCGGGGCTCTGAACAGCTTGACTAAATCATGAAACTAGGAAATACATATCTCTGATAGATAAATTCTAAAAAGAAACTCATCCTTAATATTATTCCCTTTGCAGATGTTCATGTTTTGAATTTTCATGTATTTCATTTGCCAAGTTGTGGATTTTGTGCTTGTTTAAGAAATTTCCTTTAGTCTTTTACAAGCTGCGTTTTATGATTTATTTATAGAGATTTAGAGCAGCAACCTTTAGGGTTCACTTTGATTTCTTTTGAGCTGATTACAAATGTACCTAGTTTTTAAAATTCCTTTCTGAGGTTGCCTACATACAGTAACTTTGTTGCTTTATTTCTGTAAGTCATGAGAGTGAGTTCTGGTACTGTACCATTGTGGCTCAATGTTGTTGTTTTTTCACTTTGAGTTGAATTAATCATTTTTGTCCCTTGTGGGGTAATTTGGTTTGCAGCAAATAGGAAAAAAAATCTGGTTCAGCTCTGCAAGGATTGCTTCAGGCGCGTCTGTAGGCACAAAAGTTCACAGTGTCTCTCTTGCGGTCTCTTTTCAGGTCATCCTATCAGAGCTGTACTCCACGGGATTCCAGCGTTCATTTTCCGATGATGATGACCTGACAGCAGTCGCTGATAGCGACGTCGTTTATGCCTTTCAGGCTCCTCCCCTCTATAGTCGTGGAGGCTCCGCACCGCACTCAGGTAACTTGCAGTATAAGCAAATTTCACAGCCAAACATTTTACTTTGGTGACAAGAAGGCTAGTGTCTGCAATGTGCTTTGTATTCCGACTTTTCATCCTGTTCTTTATGCATCTTATCATCCAAGCAAATTAAATTAAACAGCAGCCATGTGTGGATGCACCCTGGTGCACCACACCATCCTAAAGAAAAAGTTTGTTAGAGTATCGTCTCACCAGGATGAGCACCTACAAATGATTAATTTATCTAAAACTAGATTTCACTTATCACTACGTTTTAATTACCAGACATTTCACTCTGGTCTCTGAAGGTAACTCCACATGTCAGAAGTAAAATGACCCTTTTTTGAATATTCTCCAGCCCTTGCTCCCCCTAATATTTTGTTCATAAGGTAAACGGCAACAGAAGAGCTCTGTCTCCTTACAATAATAGAGAGACAGGTATGAGATTGAGTCAGCCTTGCATCATCACCACCCTTTAAATAAGCCCTTTTTGTTCGTGCAAGACTATGCTGATTGCACTGTTGACATGTGAATGAGGACAGGCATAATGACACACAAACACACACACACACACACACACACACACACACACACACACACACACACACACACACACACAACACACACTTAACTGCTTTGTAAAGCAAACCCGCTCACTGAATGTTCTTTAGAGCCCCTTTGAGACGTGCACTTCTTTCTGTAAAGAAGACAACACATTTCTAATAAAAGCCAAAGACCGGGAGGGTGAATTTTGAATTATATTGCATTCTGAGAAGGGCAGGAACTGTGTTTTGGTAGCTTGATCCTAAAAGTTAACACAGGCTCTGCTGCTATGAGTTTGACCAATCTATTTATTTTATTTTACATGTATCTACATGAAAATACAGTACTAAATTGCTGTACCAGCCCTTTAAATGTCTGACTTGGGCTGCCTATTTCTGACAGCAGTGTTATAAATATCACATATTCCTAATTAGGAATTCGTTTTCACAAGAGGGGTTCCATCAGATTTAATGCAGGGTATCTCCAAGCCAATCAAAGCATTGACTTCAGTTTTCTCAAAAAAGGCCATAAAAGGCTTGAATTTAATTTACAAAAAGTCTTTAATTTTTAAGCATAAATTTCTGTCAGCACCATCAAACCTATAGCGAATACTGCTCGCTAAGGTAACCAAGAAGCACATTGTCTCATAAAGGGCAACTGTTTTAGCAGACTTAAATTAACTTATCATTGGGACTTAAATAGATTATTCATTTTGAATTGGTTAATCCATCCATCTCTAGGACACATCGTCCGCACATTTTCCATTATTCTATCATACTTTGATAATGTTAAATTTAACTTGGTATCTCTGCAGAAACCCTCTATCAGTTTAACCACTCCAAAAAGGAACTAGCCTACTATTTTAGTTAAAGTAATGATCTTCTTGTGAGATCTGCAAAATAGAAAATCAATGTAACTTTATATGTGATATTTCTGTAATTTTAAGTCTAACTTTAGCAGTGTAGGCACATTTGGATTGTGTAAAACATGCAGCAGAATTCTGCCTGTCATATCTAATGAGTTATAAAATTTAGAGAAGGAGAAAAATTATCAGGGAGCTTATACGTGCTAAGCAAGGGTGAGCATTATCCTCTCGCTGTAGATGGATGGCAGTCAAGCTTTGGGGTTAAACATTAAATTGGTGGCAAATTAAGTCTTATTTTAGCACTCATTTTCTCCTTATGGCATTACTTAGCACTCAATCCTGATCTCCAGCAGAGCTTCCACCATGCTCAGGAGGAAAACAGGGTTCTAGCGCTGCTCTATCACTAACAGTCCAGTCATTTGTCACTTTTCACCTGCCACTGGTGACCTATGTCTGAATCCCACACAGCAGATAACTTTAACAGGTCAATGTTAATGTTTGAAAAGGGCTTAGTTGAGTCATATTACTTCTGTGAGCGTGTGCCCATCAATAGCGATCTACAACACTTGCCAGTTTGGCAAGTTGTGATTCACCAACCAACTTACTTCTGAATGAAGCCTTTATAGGGGTTTTAGTTACCTCTGGAGAAGATTGACATCAATAATTCACACATGTGCTCAAAGTGCTCATGAAAAATTAAGATTCTTCACTTTCTCAACGGGAGCCATTTCTATTGTCACTTCACACAGTAAAAATAATGTCATAGTCCCGAGAGAGGGAGCAGACATACACAATATGCTTCCACACAGAAACACTCGTGCTAACACAAGCTTGCATGAATGAAAAACACACGCACACACACACACACACACACACACACGACACACACACACCTACAGTGTAAGTCAAGTAGGTAATGAATCCATTGGAAATACACTGGTGAGTCTCATAAATACATGGCTCTCAAGAGGAAACCTTGCAGAGAACACACAACTCACACGCACACACACACACAGAAACACACACATAATGAATCACACTTAAGTGCTCACTGGGAAACGTGACTTCCATTCTTGTGAGCGATCTGATGAAAATGATGAATGGTCCTTACATCGGAATAATTCATAAGATCACAGCCAATCAGATTTCAGAACATCATAACTTCATTCAGTTGGATTTATGTCAGATTTTATGAAGTGTAGCATGTGGATTTACACAGACATTACAGCTGAAAGAGATGAAAAATAATGTATGCCAGTATTTTCTGCATAATTTTGTCTTAGGTGGGTGGACAGTTGTGTTAAACAGCATGTAGACAATGTGGCACTGGGAACATATTTTTATACATTTAGCATGATGAGCATGATTAAATGTATATTTTCGTGTCTTTTGGATTGACTGTTCAGTTTTCAGTGTGTGAAAACTGCTTTGGTAATTGTTACACCAGGTTTGACAAACTTATATCCGTGTGTTACTATGGTTACCAAGGTTGGATAAGGCCATAGTTACTCTGGGGCTTAAGGAGGTGTCACTTTGCCAATTTAGTAGTAGACCCTCTATAGTCTCTCTGCTCTAAGCATATTATACTGTACATAAGATAAAGTAGTCATTCCGCACCGTGCTCAGGTAACCTGTAAGCATATTTCACAGGCAGACATTTTACTTAGGTGTCTGCAGTGTGCTTTGTATTCCTCCTTTTCATTCTGTTTCTTTATGCATGATAGCACACACGCAAATTTAATTAAATAACAGCTATGTCTGAATGCCTGCCTGGTGCATCACATCATCCAAAACAAAAAGTTTGCTTGAGTCTCGTCTCACCAGGATGAGCTCCTACAAATGATTAATTCATCTACAACTCTGAGAAATTACCACATTTTGGCAATTAGGAGTTATTTTACTCTGGTCTCTGAAGATATTTCCATATGTCAGAAGCATAATGTCCCATTTTTTGAATGTTTTCTGGCCTTTGTTCCCTTTCTTATTTAGTTGCTATGCATGAATTTTAAAGGGGTAATTGCTAGTGTATTTTACACTGAATGTAATGTGTAGTGTGATAGATATATGTAGTCATTGCAACACAGCCGATGTCTTTTCACACAAGCCACATCAATATTTTTGTATATTGTGGGTACTAGTTGTTTGATTTGGTCTTCATCACATATGTCAGGTAGTGCAGAGGTCTCTTCTCCAAACTAAGCAACCCTTCAGCTACAGTATTGCTAATGACAGTCTGACCGGATTGAAAGCATGTAGAACCAAAAAAATGTAATGAAAAACACACTGTCGTGGAAATTTAGATTCCTGGTGAGAGATTAGGCAAATAATGGAGTTACAACCAACCGTTGTCTTTGAAGAATTTATTTAACAAAAGAGAATAAACAGAGAAGTACTACAACAAAATCAGCTGGACCAGAGGTTCTGTCTTCTAAGACAGTCAGTAACGTCTGGCCCAGAACAAAGTGATGCATAGTCATTTACACAGTCTGAGTATCTATGTTTTGGGGAGAACAAAAGGATCCTCTGCCTGCTCTGCCTGGTCCCAGACAAAACAGGAGAGGAACAGAAAACAACTTCACATCCTTGACTTAAACCCTACACACCTGTGGACAGACTAGAAGAATAAGAAGAATAATAAGAATAATAATAAAAGGAACATGTTGAAGGTTAAACAATGTACAAGACATAATAATAATAAGAGAAAAATAGCACTATTATAAGTACTTGCATAAATGGATAATAAGTGTAAGAAGAATACAATTTTCTGCCCTTACACACACAACCCACAAGAGAACTTCCTGAGGAGGTTTAAGTTTGGCATATTTGTGTATCTGAGTGATGTTACTATAACAGACATGTATGAACTTAATTTTGAATTTTGATTATTTTTTATCAAATGTGACTTTAAAATTCTGATAAAAAGAATGTGTATGCATTTTTCTGTCTTTGCGTGAGTTTCAGCAAGGAAGGTTACATTTGTGATTTGCAGATGATCACGCTGTTAACATGTCATGGGAAGATGGGTTTATCTCAGGTAATGTGTTAAACCCATTGATTTCCATATAATAACTCAGGTAATTTGTTTTTGTAAATAATATGGAAATCATGTTATGTTCATGAAATTGGATTTGTGTGACAGCAGAGAATAACTCTTTTTCAAGATAATTAAACATGAAAGCAACAGTGTAAAGGCTCAACAACTCATTAAATGTCTCTTTTTGTTGGCTGACGTTTTGTTATTCTGTTGAGCTGCGGAAATCCTTTTACAAAGTACTTTTTTTTTAAATTTTAGCAACTCATACAGCTATATTCATTAACTCATGACTCGTGACTAATAAATTAGCCAAAAAAGGAAACGTATACATAATAAAAGTAAAAATGATAAAATAAACAATGACAATAAATAAATATTTATCTTAGAATATTTATCTGATCAGCTCAGTCTTATTAATGAAGGACAAAATTACTACACATTCACACAGATTTAACTCTATTTAATACAGTAGTGGCAAAAACACTTTACATTTAGCCTCAACATTTAGCCTTAATAGTAAATAATTTTAGTTTCCTCAGTCTGAAAGCAAGCAGTCATCACATACCGATGTCCTCCCACCCAGGACTGACTTTATCTCTCTGTAAAACCACCAAAGCATGACAATTTGTAGGTCACTTCACAGTTATATGGTGACTTTAAAACAGTAGAACTGGGCAGCATGGCACACCTCTGCTCAGAAATGCACTTCGTGTACTGTCCTCTTCAGACTAGGGAACAGATAAGGGTGTAGGGGCTGAAAAAGTGCTTTGAACAGTAGGATGTGACAGGGAGAAGTGAAACGGGAATAAGGTAAATTAACACAGCAGAATTTGAACATGCAATGGCAAGTGATTTTCTACCATAATATGTAGTTCATCTTCACACCTCCCTGCCCGCTTTACCTCCTCCTTTTCCTCTGTGATCCTGTAAATGACATTTTTGCCACCATGTTATTGCTGCTCCAGTAGTAGAGGATACAAAACAAGCTGCTGCTGCTGAAATACACATGTATTCTCCACAAGCAAGAGGACTTTTCATATTTAGGGGGCTGACCTCACTGCAATGCCAGAATTACAATAACATTAGTCATCCAACAGAGCACTGACACAGCCAATCAGATATGGAAGATTACTTTGTAACCTTAATAGTGTATTTCCACTTTTAAAGAGTCAGGGCAGAGAATTAAATTAATGTCAATGTTATGACTTCCCAGCATTCTTAAATTCTGTCTCATAGTATAAACAAGCCATCAAACTAATGGATCTGTTACCTGGATTGCAATTCATATTTTCATCTACTCCCTGTAAAATGTCCACACCAACACATCCCTTTTCATTTTAAAACACCGTGCTATTTTCAGTCTGAACAGAATGTAAACAAGACTAGAGTCTACAGTCATGCCAGTGGCTTTGTGAGGCTGTTTCAGGCACAATGATGCTTAGAGCACAACTATCATCAGCATTCAAACTGCTCACAGTGACACTGCTGACATACTGAGGTGAAACAGGAAATATTTAGCAGGTTTGACATTTTGACCTGCTGGTAGCCATGCAAGAAAAGTCAGGGGCTCACCAAAGTTGTTCTGATTTATTCTGAGGGGAAAATGAATGTCTGAACTAAATGTTAAGGAAATCACTCAAAACCATTTGAACATTATGGTGGCACTATTAGAAAAGTCAAGGCACCGCTAAAGTCAGCAGGTTTCATTCGCCGTGAATGTCTACACCTAACTTCATGGCAACTATTGGTCATTTATGTTTGCTGGCATAAGAGATATTATATTTATAATGTTCCACTTAACTGTAATATGTTAATCAAACAATGTTGTAGTCAGATGTGTTAGAATTTTCTAGTTTAATTCTTTACCAGAGTAGACATCGAGGCGTTGTTTTTTTGTCCAAATGGCCTCTATCTTGTCCCTGATACTTGGCTTGTCCTTTTTCGTTCTTTTTTGTGTCCTCCTCCACATCACTGCTGGTAGAAGCAATGTGATAATGAGAAAGGGAAGGAGAAGAAGGAGCAGGTTAACGCTTTGGTATCCACCTATCCACCATATTGTGTTCTGCATGGGTGCATGGGGGAGTTTGATATAAACCAATGAACAATGAGTAATCGTTGATTTAATATCATGAGAAAAAGCATAGAGAAAGTAAAACTCAACGTGAAGTAAAGTAACTGTCATTTTTTGTATACACTTATGCTGGAGAGGGTTTATCACATGCTGGGAATTCCTCTGTCATCATAAGCTGCTGTGTATTTTAGTTTATAGGAGCTGGACTTCCCTGACTTTATTAGTAAACATTCTCCGGGATATTGAATCAGTGCCGCTCCCAGGTACAATAATGAGGTTTCACATTTAGAGGAAATGGCAGCGGGAGGTCTCATGATGGAAAACACTGAAAAATCAATTAGGTCCAAAGCTCCACAATAGCATCTTATTTCACCCTCAACAATCCAGGCTATTTGCACATAAATAGAGTGGTAAAGCTCCGTAATGCTGAACAAAGAAAAATACTTCACGCTGAACAGAAGCTCAGGGAAGCTTAGTGAGCTAACTTTGTGTGATGTTCACTTGGTGACCTTGAAATTAAAAAGTAAAGGCCAGGCTGAGCCATGTGTCTCCTGGATAATGGAGAAGTCAATCAAGATTGGAGCAGAGTGGATTGTGGGGGGTTGTGTGTAGATAGGCCAATGGAGAGAGAGAGAGAGAGAGAGATGCAGTAATCAAAGTTTTTCTTTCTTTCTCTCCCCTCCTTCTCACTTACACACACTTACTGTAGTGTGGCTCTGCAAACCGTTCTCTCCAGAGTGCGTTTAGGTCCTGCCATGGTGAACTGTTGAGCTTAGGGTAAGCCAACGTGTCATTGCCATGAAACCACATCTCACAGTGAACATATTACTTCTGCACGAGTACACACACACACACACACACACACACACACACACACACACTGTTCTCATTATATAATCAGCACAATAGACAAACCACTTCCCACAGTCCCACACTATCAGTATCTTTTGAGTGTTCAGGACATTAGCTGGATCATAGAATGGACACAATGTATAATGCATGGGACTTATTACAGTAACTTTTTTGCCATTTTTTTGCCTTTAGTAGATAGCATAGTGCAGAGTGGACAGGAAATGAGGAAAAAGAGAGGTGGGTGATAACATGCAACAACAAAGGTGGGAAAACAACCTGTGGTGAAACCGAAATCTGATTTGCTACTTTAAAATAGGCTTCTTTTTAAGTTTTTGTTTTGAAATGAAAATAATGAGTTTTGAACTAAAAATAATGAGTTTATATAATGTAATAGAATGGACAATTTTTGTGACATAGGAAGATTGTTACACATATGAACACACTGCCACGTGTGTGCTCATGAACTTACAGAAATCAACTCACACTAAGACATAGACATCACACATGCAAATGAAACCCTGCAAAGTACACTCCCCGTGCAGTTCCATTAAGGTAATTACAGGCCGCCTAAAGCAAACTCAGTGCAGAAAAGCAAAAATATTCCAGGAACATTCACAGGGGAACTCTTGCCCCTGTGGTAGATTTCATCATTTAAAATAACCTGAAGAGAATGAAGGCAGAAGGAAATTTGGTGTGTCTACACTTGGTGCTCTGATCATCACGACTGCCTCTGGAACGGGTTCTCAAATCATCTGGGAAATAATAGCTACACTCAGCCTAGCTGCCTTATGAAGAGCAACACAAATGGTGCATAAATGGCTGTAAGAATGCCAACTTGAAAGCTTCCTCTGCCCACAAGCCTATTAAAACTAAACCTACTGTAAAACTCGTAACAAATCTTAATTGTGTTGGGACCAGTCAGCAAGGCAGAAGACACTTGGCCTAAGAGGCCTACTCTATCTATCATTTTGTCCTCTTCTCCACTTCTCATTTAATGACTGCAATCCAAACCTTTGGTCATACTTGTCTTTGAGGTTCTGTGACATAGCTTATAATACAGTTTTCCATGTTTATCTTATTTATTCACAGATATAAACAACTGAAATGTTTCAGCACCGTGGTGGTGGACTGTAGCTGGGTATGTTGCTGGACTAATATTTTAGACATGATGTAACTAAGTGCAAAATACCAAGGGCAATTTCAATGACTGCAACCTGTTTATCTTGTGTGCAATATGAGGAGGCAGCAGGGGTTCTGTGGCGATTGCAGACACAATATTATGCCTTCTTATAACAAAGCGGGATGACAAAAAAAGTAGAGCAGTGGGAAGATTAACTGGGTGTAGATGTTGGAGAAGAAGGTAAAAAGAAAGTACATTTAGCCAAGTAATGTACTTACATACACATTTGATGTATTTGTACTTTACTTTAGTATTTTCTTTTGATGCCACTTCATACTATCCTACATTTCAGAGGTAGATATTATACTTTTTACACAACTACAATCATTTGATAGCTTTAGTTACTAGTTTACTTTACAAAGCATTTACACAGAAAACACATGAAAGTGTTTCAAAAGTACTGCTGAAATGGTTAGTCAGTTAATTGATTCACAGAAAATGAATGGGCAAATTATTTAATAATTGTTTGAGTCATTTTTCATGCTTCCAGGGTTTGCTGCTTTACCTTTTATTTATTTAAATTTATTTTTTATACTTTTGAATTTGTTGCAGTTGACTGGACAAAACATGCATTGTGAAGGTGTCACTTTGGGCTCTGGGTAATTGTGACAGCATTTAGAACTACAAACCAAAATAATCAAGTATGTGAGGAAGAAATCGGCAATTTCATTTATAATGAAAATAATTATTTTCAATCCCATACAAAATAGTTCAGATCAGCTCCACCTCAACGGACTTTAAGTTAAATCTTGCATTTACATTAATTCATGAGTAATAATAATTGAATGATAGAACATATAATAGTATATGATAAGTAACATTTTCAATGCAGGACTTTTACTTGTAACTGAGTTTTTACAGTGTGGTGTTATAAACTTTTACTTAAGTAAAGGATCTGAATACTTCCTCCACCAGTGAAAGACCGAGAAGAGGAGAGGGCAGCATCAGGTGTATATAGTTCCTCCCCTGCCGCCTCCCTAATCTGTCATTTTGCTGTTGGCAGAAAGCTCAGGTGCTTTGCTGTCAACTGGGGCATTTGTAGTCAGATGGCTGTTTGCTTCCAGGACCTCTGATTCGTCTGGGGCTAAACCCATGGCCCCCTGGTTATTTTTAGTCTGGTGTGTGGATTGCATTGACAGGGGTCACTCATTTGGACCACTCGGGAGAAGTGTTAGTTCCAGTCAGTATGTGGCCAAAATCCTCTTTTCTGTGTTACACAACTTGAGCTATTTTTACTCTGTAATGAACAAACAAAACTGTTTGGGAAAAATAAGACAACTCGGAGTGTTGAAAGACTTCTGCCTGTGGTGCAACAGCAAATTATGATTGTCTACTTAAATTAAGCCTTTTGTGTGATTGGATTCCTGCAGAGTAATGAAACCATGAAGTTCACAGTTCTGATAAACACTGTCATCATGTATAGATATTAACAGAGACACTGTAGGACTTTTTAACTCTAACATCCTAAAATGTTGTTATTTAATAGCTCCAGTTGGTACTGAACCACTGGTGCCTTACCACTGTTAGCAGATACTTTCCTCACATGTCTCGCAAGAATGAAGTTGCAGGTCAGTGTGGCGTAAAGGGATCTTTGATTTGAGACTCTGCAACCGTACATGTGACTGTGTGAAAGCATACTGTAGTCCTACTATCTCTAGGTGACTATATAAAAAAAAAAAATCTCCCTCTCACCCCTTGCGGGGTGGTATGTGTCATCCTCAAGCTCGGGTCCTCTACCAGAGGCCTGGGAGTTTGAGGGTTCTGCGCAGTATCTTAGCTGTTCCTAGGACTGCACTCTTCTGGACAGAGACCTCTGATGTTTTACCTGGAATCTGCTGTAGCCACTCTCCCAGTTTGGGGGTCACAGCCCCCCAGTGCTCCGATTACCACTGGCACCACTGTTGCTCTTACTTTCCACATCTTTTCTAGCTCCTCTTTCAGCCCTTGGTATTTCTCAAGTTTCTCGTGTTCCTTCTTCCTGATGTTGCTGTCGCTTGGTATTGCCACATCTATCACCAATGCCTTCTTCTGCTGTTTGTCGATCAACCACGATGTCTGGTTGGTTAGCCATCACCAGTTTGTCAGTCTGGATCTTGAAGTCCCACAGGATCTTAGCTCGGTCATTCTCAACTACCTTAGGAGGTGTCTTCCATTTTGACCTTGGTACTTCCAGTCCATACTCGTGGCAGATGTTCCTGTACACTATGACAGCTACCTGGTTATGGCGTTCCATGTACGCACTTCCTGCCTGCATCTTACACCCTGCTGTTATGTGCTGTACTGTCTCAGGGGCATCCTTGCACAGTCTGCACCTGGGGTCCTGCCTGGTGTGGTAGACCCCAGCCTCTATTGATCTTGTACTGAGTGCCTGTTCTTGTGCTGCCATGATTAGTGCCTCTGTGCTGTCCTTCAGTCCAGCCTTTTCCAGCCACTGGTAGGATTTCTTGATATCAGCCACTTCTTCTATTTGTCTGTGGTACACGCCGTGTAGCGGCTTGTCCCTCCATGACGGTTCTTCATCCTCCTTGTCCTCACTTTCAGGTTTCTGCTGCCTGAGGTGTTCACTAAGCCCTTCATCCTTGGGGGCCATCTTACTGATGTACTCCTGGATCTTCGTTGTTTCATCCGGACAGTGGTCTTGACACTCACTAGCCCTCGGCCTCCCTCGCTACAGCTTGGTGTACAGTCTCAGGGTGCTGGATTTGGGGTGAAACCCTCCATGCATTGTGAGGAGCTTTCTTGTCTTGATGTCAGTAGCCTCTATCTCCTCCTTTGGCCAGTTTATTATACCAGCGGGGTATCTGATGACTGGCAGGGCTATGTGTTGATGGCTCGGATCTTGTTTTTCCCATTCAGCTGGCTTTTCAGGACCTGCCTCACTCTTTGTAGGTATTTGGCTGTGGCGGTCTTCCTTGCTGCCTCCTCATGGTTACCATTAGCCTGTGGCACCCCAAGGTATTTGTAGCTGTCCTGAACATCTGCAATGTGGCCTTCTGGTAGTTCAACCCCTCGGTTCTGATCATCTTCCCTCTTTTTTGATACCATGCGACCACACTTGTCCAGTCGAATGACATTCCAATGTCGTTGCTGTAGATCCTGGTAGTGTGGATCAGTGAGTCAATGTCTCGCTCATTTCTGGCATACAGCTTGATGTCATCCATGTAGAGGAGGTGACTGATGATTGTTCCACTCGGAATCGGTATCCGTAGCCAGTCTTTGTGATGATCTGGCTGAGGGGGTTCAGGCCTATGCAGAACAGCAGCGGGGATAGTCGCATGTACAGCCTGATGGTATTATGCAGCTGACTTGATGGTTCGACTTGTTGCAGCTCATTGAGCTTGATGAAGGCTGTTGGCTGTCCATGATCTTGTATTCTCAAGCATTCAGTATCCATGTGGCATTGAGTGAGGCTTTCTTGTAGTCGATCAGAGGCGTTGTTAGGTCTGTCTCTGATTGCATCCTTGTAGCATCTCCCCTGTGCATGTATTGAGCCATGTGCCTACTCATCTTAGCAGCTATGATGCCTGACAGGAGCTTCCATGTTGTGCAGAGGCAGGTTATTGGCCGGTAGTTGGATGGGATTGTTCCCTTCTGGGGATCCTTCATGATCAGGATTGTCCGTCCTTGGGTTAACCATTCTGGGTGGGTCCCATCCATCAGCAGTTGGTTCATTTGTACTGCCAGGCGTTCATGGAGTGCAGTTAGTTTCTTCAGCCAGTAGGTGTGGATCATGTCAGGGCCTGGTGCTGTCCAGCTCTTCATACCTGCCACTCTTTCTTGGATGTCTGCCGTTGTAATGGTTACTGGTTCTTGTTCTGGGAGATTGCTGTGATCTGTTCTTAGATCCACTAGCCACTGGGCATTGGTGTTGTGGGATGCCTCTTTCTCCCATATGTTCTTCCAGTACTGTTCAGTCTCAGCCTTGGGTGGATCTGATCTTGTGTTATTACCCTGCCATTGAGAGTACACTTTGGATGGTTGGGTGGAGAACATCCGGTTTATTCTCCTTGCTTCTGCTTCTCCCTTGTATCTCTTTAGGCGGGTAGCCAGGGCGGTGAGTCTTTGTTTGGCAGTCTCTAGAGCCTCAGGTATCGACAGCTTGTTGTATTTCTTAGGTAATCCCTTCCTTAGATCCTTCCTTACACCTTTCTGTAGCTGACTAACTTCTCTTCGTGTTGCCTTGATCTTGGCCTCTAACCTTCTCCTCCATGGGGGTAATGCTCTTTGTGGCTTGTGGTGTTCATCTTATAGCCAAGCATCTCTAGGATTACTGTTGCTGTGGCGTACATCAGCTCATTGGTCTCGGTTCACGGCTTTAGTAGGGATAGTATGTAGTGCTGCATTCACATCTTCTAGCAGACTTTCAGAGGGTACTTTGTCACTTAGCCTTGGCAGTCTTGGTCGTTGTACTAGGGGTCCAGCTTGGCTATGATCTTCATTCCGTAGGTCAGCCGCCCTTATGTTGAGTTCTGTGGGGCTTATTGGGGCTTGGTACCCAATCTCTGAGTGTGGGGATGATGATGAAATCTCCCCGCTGACCTGTCGTCCTGGCTCCCCCTTGCCGTAGCATATTTGTTGTACCTCATCGATCTCTAGTTGTGATAGGAGCTGCCGTTTGCGGATGTTAGAACACTGAGCTAGGAGTTGTTTCTTTGTCAGTGTTGATGATGGGTTTCGAAGCATCCATATATCCCATAGTCTCTGCATATAACCCCTCTCACTGGGGTTGCTTGTATAGTAGCATTGCATCAGATCCAAGTTTTCTGCTCTTGTCCATGTATATATATATATATATATATATATATATATATATATATATATATATAACCATCACTCACTCAAATCTTCAGTTGTAGCAATTATTACTTCTTTTGTGGAAGGTTTGGGGTTGGGGGCACAATAGTGGTGATGATGAATAGAACACCAGGGAGAGAGGGGAATATAAGATAAAACAAAAGGAAGAAATGGAGGACGGCGAGGGAAGAGAGGACAGTGAGTGCCAAAGGAGGTGTAGTATCTTCTTCAGGGCTAAGCTGTTTAATTAACGCCGCCATACCTCCAATCTCGAGAGTGATTTCTGTTTCTCGTCTTGTTTCTCTCTCAATACACCCACTCTTTCTATATCTCTGCCTCCTTCTCCCCCAGTTCACTTGCATTCACCTCATTCTCACTTTTTTATCTTTTAATTAGAAATAGCCAATTATGAACAGATTCCTGCAGCAAACACAACATCGTCACAACAACATAACAAATGGTTTGGCATTTATGAGAGGACATGCCAAAGCACTGCTTTTCTTTCTTTCTCACTGTGAATGTTCAAATGTCGTTGTGTTCTCTCTGTACATTTTTTCTTCACTTTGGGAATTACTTTTTAAAATTTAGCCACGACTGCTCTTTTTCCTCTTCTCACCCTTACAGTCTCTCCTTTTCTTTCCACACTGGTGTCCTTTCTCTTTCACTCCGCCCTCTTTCTTTTTCCACCCCAATAACACCTCCCTCCGTCTGGGGCTCTCCTCTGTCCATCTCAGAGAGGGACGGAAAAGGAGGTGAGAATGAGAGTCTGGCAGGCGGTTCTCCCAGCAGACCTGGGACATGTGGGCAAAATCACGTTCCTCGCCATGCTCTACATATTACTTTCCAGTTTTGAAACTACCCACTCGTGGTTTTAATGTTATTCTACACAGCATCGTAGATGTTCCGTTGGTATACTACATCATGAGGAAACATTTTTAACAAACAGAACAGTGAACAAAGCAAATATTCATACCAAACATATCTGCAAAGCGTTGACTGACAACATATTTTATTGGTTTTCCCTACAATATTGCCACTATCTGCTTATAGCAACTGAAGCATCAGTTATGTGTTTCTATGGTTATGTATTGTTTTATTTAGTAACACTTTCCGATAAGGTACATGAAATATTGAGTTGGTACTAAGGAACGAGTAAAAGCATAAATCATTCAAGATTACACCAAGAGTTGGCTGAATTTATAGGTGCTTTGGTGATTAGTTGGAGGCTTAATGGTTGAGCAACATGCTGTCCAGTTTACTTGAAACTAAATTGCCTGTTTTTTTTTACTTTTCAACCTCCCAGATGAAAAACTGAAAGTTCAAGGTGACAGAGAGGCTAGAGGGAGGGGTGACTGAGACAAAGAGACGGGAGATGAATTGGCCACCCAAAGGGCAGGAAATATGCATAAAATGTCACATCGACTCGCTCCTGTCTGCTAGGAAAGAAAAGCACCTCAGTTTGGACAAACGTTAGTCAAAGCTTTTTCAGTTGTCTGAGCTTGTTTTAACAACCAGCACTTTTAATCTTTTATTCAGATATTTTTTAAAACCAAAATGTGGATTTACTTAATTTCTGCAAAACAATGGTGGCATTTTCTGTCCTTGTCTCTGATGCCCCAAAAACACTTCATCAGTGTGTCTCAAATGAGCTTGGAGTGTGCGTCTTAATAATCTGTCTGCTTGGTTTTGTGATGGAGTTACATGTAAGCTTTACATCTATTCACATTTTGTTTTCTTGTGTGTGTGCTTAGGTTTGTTTGTGTGTGTGTGTGTGATGTTGGAAGGTGGCAGTGATTAATTGCGCGGTAGGGTTCGAACAAGCGTAGTTTAATTAAATCCTCTGATAATGTCAAAGTTTATGTTTCCTGGGAGACAAGGGGTTGGGCCTTCTGTATCCCCTCAGCTTTTACCCATTATTAATCACAGCATAGGCATGTGTGTAAGTGTGGTAGCAGATGTTATTCTTCTCATAGCTCCCTGGGGTAAATAAAAATCAAAGGGCAATTTTAGTACAATGGATATTTTCTGAAAATGTTTCCAGAATCACAGTGTAAACATACCATATTTGATGTTGCTCCTTGCATAGCAGTTTCTCATTCTGGTGCCCAAAGCTGTTTTGTTACGCTGGTCCACATCAGTCCTGCCTCCCAGCAGCTTTTAAAATGAGTAACACTTTTACAGAGTAAGTGCTTGAACAGGTGTAACATTGCCAGCTCTCCACCGGTAAATTTGTTTCTGTTTTTTGACTGAATTACTATTTTTTCCCTAAAAGTACATGCATCTCAGAAAATTTTAATATTGTGAACCAGTTATTTTCTTTCCTTAATTGAAGTCAAAAACTGAAACTTTTGTATATTATAGGTGCATTAAACATCAAGTGAAAGATGTTGGGCGGCTCACACAACTTATGTATGATACAGAAATCTAGACCTCCTGAAAAGTTCTGAAAAAACGTTTAGTTTATGCACTGAGTCTGGGTTTCTTTTGCACAAATTACTGCATCAGTGCAGCGTGGCATGGAGGCAATCAGCCTGTGGCACTGCTAAGGTGTTATGGAAGGCCATGTTTTTTGATAGCAGCCTTCAGCTCGTCTATAATATTTTCATCTTGGCCTGATCTACATTATCACTGACTTTGGAAACGTCACACTGCACTTCATGCAACTTGGATTGTAGGCCTCTCCAGTCTTCCTTCAGAATTTGGGACCTTGATTTCCAATGAAATGCAACATTTGCTTTCATCTGAAAAGAGGACCTTGGACAACTTAGCAACAGTCCAGTTCTTTTTCTTTAGAAATGCCACACTTGTAGGTCATTTCCTGGATCCAGCCTCAGTCCACTCCTTAAAGCTCCCCCCAAGATATTGAATCGGTTTTGCTTGACAGCCCTTTAAAGGCTGCGGTCATCCCTGTTGCTTGTGCACCTTTCCCCCCACACTTCAACCTTCCACTCAACTTTCCATGAACATGCTTTGATCCAGCACTCTGCGAACAGCCATCCCTTTCACCAATGACCTTCTGTGGCTTACCCTCCTTGTGGAGGGTATCAGTGAGTGTCTTCCAGTCTGAAGTCTTCCCTATTATTGTGGTTGGGTGTACTGAACCAGACTGAAAGATTAAAGACTCCTTCTCTGACTGACACTTCTGTATTATTCATTCTATATTCTAATATTTTGAGATATGTATTTTTTGATTTTCATGAGCTGTAAACCATAATCATCAAGACTAAAGCAAAAAAGGCCTGAAATATTTCATCTGTATGTATAATTAATCTAAAATATGTTAATGTTTAAATTTTTGAATTAAATTACAGAATACACATTTTTCACCATATAATTTTCTGAGATGCACCTGTATATTATACCTCAAACTCACCAAACATTTACTAAACATGTACTAAATGTCCACAAACAAAATATGTAAGAATTGTTCTTCCTTTTGTCAACTAATAGTTTTTCCCTTTTATTCAGCCCCTATTGTAAACCCAGAGATAATGATTCTCACTTGTGTGAAAACAAAGCTGATGCATTTGGTTGAATACTAAATAACACACACATGCCTGGATATCAGTTTTCTTCATTGTAAACTGAGGTATGATTTCATATGAGTGATAAATCTGAATGAGCTACAGGAAACAGTGGCCATATGCATTCCATTATTAAGTTGCATTAAAGAAGCTTAGCCTAGTTTGGCTTGTTATATACAGTACATATTTGTAAAGGCACTAATGTCTTTCCAGCAAAAAGCAACCAAAAACAACTGTTTGATTGCCTCCCATCAGTTCAGGATGTACATCAGCCTTTACGAAACAGTTCTCCATTCCTCTTCTCTGTTCAGGGTATCACCACAGCCTCCCCTCCTCCCCTTACACCTCCACGGCCGGGCCTGATGGTCAGAGGTTACCTCCATCTGGCACCCTCTCCTCTGAATACCTGAACCAGGGAGGCTCCAGAAAAGTCCTCCTCCTAATCTGCAACACAGCAGGATCTGGCCAGCAGGCTGTCAGGTGAGCTGCAAGCCAACTTTTTCAAGTCATTATTGTTGTTTGTTTTAGTATTTTTTGACCTGATATCATGTACTCAGCTGTAGAGTTATCTTGCAAATTAGTTTTGTTAAGCACATAATGGCAGACTCAGTTAACTTAGATTTCTTTTATGAGATTTCATTTGAGTATGTGCCAGCTTACGTTTGAGACACTTTTTTAGAGTTCCTTGCTGCAGAGACATCGTTCCCTCTGCTCTACTGTGTCTACAGTCTGAAATAGAATACCTCATTTAGTCTTTTTCCCCTTTCATCATCCGACGTTGTCTCAATGTCAAAATCCAACTTCTGTTTGACTTCGACCTGTATATCTATTGCATGAATGCCACAGAATAGGCTGGTTTTATTTAGTTTGTGCAGATTGAGCTCCCATTCAGCCTATAGCTGAAAGCTGACAGTTTAGAAACCTGAGACTGAGATGAAGAATGTGTTCAAATTGAAGCACGTAACCTGTTAAAGTTAGGTTTTATTAGATGCCATATGTTACTCTAACAAGGGTAGGCAGCCTCATTAAGTTCCTTTGCGCGTAGGCTGTGTCTGATCAACAACACTGTTGGACCAAACAGTGCAACCGCCCTGAATCTGAATCGATTAAGCACATCTTATGCAATGTTAGATTATTCCTAGGGAGAATTACAAGACCATTAAATCAGATTTTTTACCATTGCCGGTTTTTGTCTCTGCTAACTGCCACATGTTCGCCGCAGACTCCCACTCTCGGTTGACATTGTCTCTCTCACTGCAGACCACCATACTCTCACCCACAGCAGCTTCCTTCTTCAGCCCTTGTACTCTCCACTGATTAGGAGAGTGGAATCAAATGCACTCCTCAGCCTGCTGGCTGCAGCATTGGGGGCGGGGCAAGGTCCTGCTTCGGGCAGAGAGGGCAACACACAGAACATCCTATATACACATAAACGGCCCACAGGTCGTAAATACAGTTAATTTTGAAGACTGGTGGCTGCAGATTGAGCCAAGGATCATGTATCTCAGAAAATTTCAATATCATGAACCAGTTATTTTCTTTCCTTAAGTGAAGTCAAAAAGTGAAACTTTCGTATAATTGCATTAAACATAAAGTGAAAGATGTTAGGCCTTTTTTTATCTCAGGGATTACGGCTTACAGCTCGTGTATAATATAGTAATCTAGACCTCCTGAAAAGTTCTGAAAAGTTTAGTTTATGCACTGAGTCTGGGCTTCTTTTGCACAAATTACTTCATCAGTGCAGCGTGCCATGGAGGCAATCAGCCTGTGGCACTGCACACCCAAACACTGTCGGTTGACACTGTCTCTCTCACTGTAGACCATCACTATATCACCAAACCTTTCTAGCAAACACCTCTGAATTACTATTTTTTCCCGATTTGAACCCTATTTTTCCTCATCTCTGAATTATTGAATCAAAGGTTTCACTCAGTGGATGAGTTTAAGACCCAAAATTGATTGAATAACCTGAGGGGAGTGGTATATTTCATTTAACACACTATAGACATGCACACAGTATTTATACTCGTTTGCTCCCATTCATAAATTACATGACATCCTCTTTTATTTATAGAGTAGACATGCTAAATACAGTACATCCAGTGCATGTTTTAGCCAGTATTTCATTTAGCATGAAAAGTGCATTTTCTCTTGCATGCATTTCAACTGCTGGAAACTCATTTGCTGAGGAACATTCATTCATGCAGTACTCTTGTCAGGTTTGTTCCAAGGACTGCAGTTAATTGCAGTACATATAAATCACTGCAATGTTCCTGAAAACACTGTGAGACATTGTCTGCTTTGTAATTTAGAGCATTATTCCAATGGCAGTATTCATTTGACCAGGGGTAGACTGTGACCATGAGAGTGCCTGGTTTAAATTGCAGTGGCATTCAGACAGTAATCCTCCTGATACTAAGGGTATATAAAATATACCAAATAAAATATACCACCATTGTTAGTACTTTTAAATTAAGGCTCAGATTTAAATAAGAGGGCTCAGATTACACAAAGAAGGATGGATTCATATTTCCCTTCAGTCAGTCCAGTTTATGTACTTGATCATAGCTCTTAGTTAACAGTGTAGCTCAGCTTGGTCTTCTGCTGCAGAGTACACAGGGTTCATAAATACAGTTAGAAATCAAAGTGGGATTGGGAACAGAAAACAGGCATTCCTTGTGAAAGGCCTAATAATGTCACAATGTGTACATATTTTGACACATTTGTCCACATGCCACAGGACTTATGTATACATTCTAGTAAACATCCAAGTCTGTCTTTGTACTGCAGCTGTCTATCACCAAGATTAAAGGTCAGTCTTAGTCTATATTAGTCTGCTATAGCATTTGAATTGTCATGCTATCAGAATTTCATGCATAAATCGTCCAAGAAACAGATTCAAATTACGCTAAACATTTGACACCTGAGCAGTTCACCCTCCACTCTTCTGGGCTGCCTTTCCACAAGATTTGGGACCCCGGCTGCAGGGATTTGCTCCCATTCACCTTCTGGAGTATGGCTCACAGTCAGTGTTCCCATAGATGTTTGATGAGGTTAAGAGTTCTGTGCAGGCAAGTTGAGTTCTTGGACTCCAAACTTGAAAAACAATTTCTTTATGGCCCTTGCTTTGTTTGTTGAAACAGGAAAAGGCCAGAATGTCGAAAGCACATTATTGTTTGAAATATCATTGCATGCTGTAGCATTAGGATTCCCCTTAAGTGAAGCGCATAGGTTTAGCCAGACGATTGCAGTTATTAAACTGTACCAAACAGTACAGTACTGTTTGGTACTGTATTGCAGTACTGTATTGCAGTACCAGACGATTGCAGTTATTAAACAGTACCACAATCCACAGCCTGCAAAACAAAATGTTGTCAACACCTCTCTAAAATATTGAAACTTGCATGAAGGTAGGAGTTATTGCAGGGATGTTGTTATAAAGTACAGTTTTAGCTCGGAATAGCTACTAAACCGGATATCTACTGTATGTATGTGTGTTGTGTGTATACATTTCCCTTTCTCACTCACTCTTATTAAAGGTTCTCTATGTAGTTTTTCTACTAAAATGAATCCTTTTTTATTGCCTGTGTGTGAAAGGGTTGTAATCTGACATTAAAATGATCCACCTGCCGGGTTTGGCTATTAACTCTGAAGACAGGTATTTCTATTCCTATACGAAGGCTCCGGGTCGGATTTTCCGCGAAATCCAGTGACTGACAAGTGCACGCGAGCTCCCGAGACTTTGCACTCAGCAGCCACGACACTGCAACTTACGACATGGAGTCTGCTAACATTAAGAAAGACCTGCTCCCAGCACAACACAGACTCCAACAAAAGCTCCACATGAGGATAAAAAACAAAATAGTTTTATCTGCTGAAACTCGTCGGGCCAAATGTGAATCGGATCGACTTTGGACGAAAACACAGAACAACATCGGCAGGGCTTTTGAATCATAGAGAAACCTCCGCTTTGTTTTGGGTATAAAAACAGACCCGGAGTTGGCTTTCAGAGAGCTAAGCTAACATTACTACAAAGCATGTAAAATTGATTGATTCTGATTTTGTGCTGCAGTTGGCTCAAGTTAGATAAGTTAGCGTTAGCGCGCCGGCTAACGCCGAGCAGTTGCTAATGTTGTCTGGTGCAAAGTTATATAGCTTTCACATTAACGTTAACGTTACTTCACCAACCAATCACCCATGTTACTTTCGTCTGTACCACAATGTCAAAGTATCAAAGCCTGTAAGAATTGATGTAACGGTAAAAAGCTAATGTGGAGCGATTTGTTTACTATGCCATAGTGATGCAGCCACGAGCAGCTAACGTTAGCTAACGCTACATTAGCTCAGACCCGCCGCTGTTTGCTTCTTAACGTTCAATTTAGATTTATTGCCTTTTACTGATGGGTACACAGCTTCTCCACCTCTCAGTCGCTGTAACTAACATGACCCACATAATATACAACCCAGAGGAAGAGCCATCCACTAACACTAGTTACAGTAAATTTACTTACTGCGGTCTGACTATTATAAAGTGTGACACAATCTTATACAGGGTGTCCGCGGGGTCTTAAAAAGTCTTGAAAGGTGATAAATCAATTTTACGAAAATTAAGCCCATTAAAAAGTATTAAAGTCTTAATCGCCAATAAACAAAGTATTAAATTTTGAAGATATTTTTTTCAGTATGAAAATCCTGCTTGCCCCAAAGTTAGTCTGCTAAAAGTGTCGGTGAACGTTTTTATTTATAGTGCACAGCCAAAAACACTCGACAGGCAGAGAGCAGCGACTGTGATTCATCTCCATAACGTCCGGCGCAGGGATCCACTGAGCGCCTGTTTCTCTCCTAAACGCTCCAAAAAATGTCTGTGCAAACCGGTGTGACACCAAAATCTGTGACCTATCGGATTCTGTGACCCAAATGGGAAGTTAAGGGCCTGAGGCTTTGTTGGGTTTAGGTACTAAAAGTGCTTGGTTGGGTTTAGGTACTAAAAGTACTTGGTTGGGTTTAGGTACTAAAAGTACTTGGTTGGGTTTAGGTACTAAAAGTACTTGGTTATGGTTAGGAAAACATCGTCGTTTGGGTTTTGGTCACAGAATCTGATAGGTCACAGATTTTGGTGTTACACCGGAAAAAGATTTACGAGTACAACTGACAGTAACCTCCCTCCCCGCCGGACCCTCAGTGCTAATAGTCCAAAACATAGTCGGAGTGGCGACCAGGAGTAACGGGATTAACCCGGTTGGTCGGTCGCTCTGTGGCGAACAGCCCGTTCCTGAAAACAGAGCAGCGCCGTAGCTGCCTGACAAGGCAACAGAGAATCAAGCAGCGGGTTTGCACGTACTGATATGCATCGCCTTTGTTGAAGCATGAACTTTTCATAAATCTGATAAACTTGTCAGCGTCACTGTGAACAGACCAATCACAGCCTGGATGGATGGCACAAAGTTAATGAATAAAAAACAACCCAAACTGAAACAGCTGGAATTTGAATTAATATTAAACTAGTGGTAAGTTATATTCTATTATATGAAATTATATTGAATGAACATAACATAATGAATATATTAATGCCAAAATTACAGTTTACTATTACATTATACTTTTAATTTAATGTTATATTATTATACTAATCGAGTCATTTAGAGCAGTTCCTCCTGCAGGTTGTGTCTGTGCTACACCGCCTACACTACTTACGTTATTCATCACTCAGTTTATTCTCTTCATCTTTGTTCCCTCCTAGTCTGTTTGAATATTGTTGTATTAATCAAGTGGTCGATTAAAGTTGTCACACATATCATTGCAGGCAAGCTCACATTGCCTAGTTTAAACCAACTGTACACTGTGAACTTACACTGTGTTTCCATGATTTGCTGTAATGTTGCTACATAAACGTCATAGCTTTTGTAAGACAGCTGCTTTTTGCAGAAAAATCTATCCAGTCCTTCAAAGAGAAAACTGTTTGCTCATACAGGCTGTTATAGGCAACTGAGAAAGTTGGTGAATGCTTTATTTTTAGGTGGCGTTACAACCTGATGACATATAGGCAATCAACATGTTATAAATATATTTAAATTCCTTTTAAAAACTCAAATGTCCCTTTTAAAAGGTGTGTGGCTGATTTAATCGGTTAGCTCAAAGTGGCGCTGCAGTCTTAAAATATGTTGAAAAAGCCTTGAAAAGGTCTTAAAAAGGTATTGAATTTTACTTCAAGATTCCTGTATATACCCTATTATAATATTTAGTCCAGCTCACTACCCGTTTCATTATTGTCCAGTACATGTGGCTGTGCTGACATTGCTGAGCCTCCGGTGACAGATTCACAGATAGTAAAGATAGTTACTGAAAGCAGCAGGCGAGCTAATGATGTAGCACGTCGGCAAAATGCAGTAAATGTACCGTGATCATGTAAGGAGTATGGATTATTTCAACCTGCAGCTGATAAAACTATTACTGTAACGTTGCAGTGGGAGTTTACCTGAGTTCCCAGCTCTGTCTGTCTATAGCCGCTGTCACTCTGCCTTTTTTCAGGAGTACTGTGCCGATGTGCCGGTGTGTCTCGCTGCGCTGAATGAAGTAACGTTACGGCGCCGGTGTTGATCCGCCTGTGAGACGGGAACCTTGAAGTAACAGAGCCTGAACATGTCTGAGTGAAAAGCCACAGCCTGCATGCTGGTGTTCCTGCGTTTATTGCAGGATTTCTGTGTGAAAGCGGTTGTGTTTCGGATTCTGCTCGCTCAAGAGTTCAAGCGAGCACGCGTACGAGCACACACGTGGTTGCAATCTTAGAACCACACCGCTAGTGGCCGCTGGAAACTACATAATGCCCCTTTAATATAATACTAAATACCTTGGAACTTAATTTTCAACTGTGTATGTCTAAATAATCTGTAACATCTGACTATGCAGACAAAAACAATAGCCTCTCCCATTAACTTCACATATGTATAACAGCCTCCAATACTGCCTCTGCTGTGCAGTCAGGGGGCGTAAAAACATTGAGTTGACCTGGAGAATCAATTATGAGGCATTGGTGCATCAATGATATATAAACTGGTTTCTCAGCTTTATTTGGCCCCACATGATTTCACTTCAAACTGTCAGTACAGGACACGAGGCACTGACAGTAAAGCCTTGATGCACTTGACACCTGACAGCTTGACAGATGCGGTGGTGACACTGTAAGTTGCAATGACCTTTTATACTGACACTTCTACGGTCAAAAAGCTCAACCTCCATGGAAATGAGTTCATAATGTTTTGCAGTGTGGGTCAGTTGCCAAGTTAATCAATCTCAAAAGAAAAAGATGAAGAATATACAGTATTGATTTTCACAGCACCACACCAAAATACTGTCAGCTTGTATTAATTACCAGTCAAAAGCAACTGAGTTATCTTGACTTAATTCATTTTTAATTGTAATTTTCTATAATTCTTTCCCATGTTTACTCCTCTTCTCTCTCAGGTTTGGACCTCCATTCCTCATGCATGAGGACAGGAGCATCTCCTGGGACCAGCTGCAGCAGAGTATCCTCAGCAAACTCTATTATTTGATGCTGAATGGATCTCAGGCTCAGGTAATACCCGCACCCCCAATATCATGTCCCCCACTCTTATTCTATGCCCCAGGCCCTTCCTGCTCAGGGATTTCTGGACCTTCATGACTCCAGGGGACTAAATTTAAAATAGCAGCACAGAGCAGAATAGAAGCTTGATTGGTTTCGTGTGTTTTAAATTTTAAACTTTTCTTGTCTGTTTATATTGGAAGCTATATTAAATCACATTTGCTGTCTCAGTAAACTAAAACACATCTCCTTGTCAATGTTGTTTTACAACCAAAAGTGCATCTTTCCCAAAAAGCTTTCAAATACACAGAGAAGTCATGTTTTGCTTTTGCACAGCTGAGGAAACACTTATTTGTCACACCTAATTAATACGATTCAGATTTGTTATCCTTTAGTTCCCTCTGTGACAGTTTTTCTATTTTAAGTTCTACAATCTTCTGCTCTTTCTGAAAAAAAGCTTGTGTCCTCTATTCATTCAGAGAAAGGAAAATGATTTGGAACACTTGAAACTGTTGTTAATCAAACAATTAATTAAAATGAACCATAATGGCAGAGTGAACCTCAGGACATTATACTCTCTCACTCACACACTCTCTCACACACACACTCTCTCTCACGCACACACTCACACACACACAGTCATGCCTTTGATGGGAGAGTAATAATGTTTTATGTGCTGAAAATACATTTAATTATGTCCCCGCCCACTGAAAGCCCAAAAACACAAATCATAATCTTTGCCATAGAAGATGGTCTGTATTTTATAATAATGAGTGAAGATAACAAGCAAATTTTAATAGTATTGTATTATTTTAAAATGTGTACTATTTATTACCGCTACAAAGGACACATTGCTGCTGCATTCCTGAATTAAGATTTACACATACATCCTGCGACTCTGAAGTGTTTCTGGACAGCCAGCCTTGCGTGTTAAAATCCACCTCTACTTTTTCCTCCACTCAGTATGTACTGCAAGTTTTGACGATGATCCCTGACGAGCACATCTCCATAGACAGTTCAAGTGATCTGTACACGGCAAGCCCTAAACCACAGCTGCACTCTCAAATACACGCACTCATGCACTCACACTGTCTCCGCTGCTGGACGTTGAGTTGCCAAGGGCAATGCCATGGTGACAGGCAATATTTGAGGTGGCCTTATCCACAGAGAGCAGCTCTCCGGCTTTATAAGAAAAGAACAAGACGAGAGAGAAATAGTAGTGTATTATTTTCTGATCACTATCCATTTATTAGCTACTTCCTCAAAACCGGTCTGACCAGATACTAGCTCCCGAATAAAAACAATCACCAGACTCTTTCTTTTGTAGATGGTGCAGATATGTTTTAGCTGAAAACGGGTGCAGGGCTTAAATTTTTGCAGATGCTTTGTTCATTTTACAAGAAAAAATGAAGAAATAAAAGCTGTGCTCTGCTGTACAAATAAGAGGATGAGCTAACTGTTATCATATAAGCACCTACAATAAACTTGCTGATTATAGTCTTCATTCCCTTGACCGGCAGCATGTGTGTGGGTACTTGCTGCCATTCAAGTGGTTGCCTGCTTCTTCATTATTAGGAGTTTTGGCACCACCCAGAGGTTTGTCTAGCAAGATACAACTTTCAGTTCAGGGTATGAAAAAAGAAAAAACAAAACTTGAGTTGTTACCTACTTGCATGGAGAAATCCAGCTCTTCTTTCCCAGCCCTGAAGTTCTGTAAAAAGAAGCACATCAAAATTGAACATAAGTGTGCGTGGTCTGTGCCAAATGGCTGGTCAAGTGATTTTAGAGCCGAAGGAAAGGTTTAAAAATGGATGAAAATTTGAGTTTGTTGTTATATATGTTTTTTGTCACCAAGCCTGTGATGATTGAGGACCTTTCAGTAGTAGTTTATAAAAATTGTCTCGTCACCTTTGCAATACACATGAAATTAAAGAAACAAATTCAATACATCAGGCTCAATATATTGTATATGCAAAATGATGTGTTTTGTTCTTACACCTAAACCTAAGAGGTACGTTCCCTGAGAGCACTTTTTTGAGACCTGACTTTTTCTACTTGTGTACTTTCTGACAAAAGAGAGACTAAATAGTGTTTTCTTGGCAAGAGAATCCCAAATTTTAACCGTTTAATAATCCCTGAGGTATTTTACTACATACTGAATCAGTTCTTCAAGATTTTGTTATTTTTGTGGCGTTATTGATCAACTGTGAGAGCTCACCCAATAGACTTCCAGAGTGACTGACAGACAAACTGTTCCACAACATGTTTTTTGAGGTCACCAGATGAACTGGATCAGCAATTACCTTCACTGTGCTGTGTGTGAGCCTCCCACCTACCCAAGGATTGTTTTAAGTATCTTCTGGGACTGAAATGTTTTATCATGTAGACGCTTGTGGATGCTTAACTCTGCAAAGTTCAAAAAATGTACCTTGTATAATTACTTATTATTGTCTTGGTCTGCTCTTTTTGTTATAGTCCAATAGACAGAGAAGGCCATCTGAATCTATACTTGCTCAGGTCTTTACAAACGAAAAGAAAGACTGTGCCTTTTTCATTTGCTGCCTTTGCCTCCTGTCAACTAACTAATTTATTTCTCTTTATGCTCTGCTGCAGCTCCTATTCTCCGATGGCGGCCCGCTCAGAATGAACACATTAGCAACCTGATTCTGCTCTCTGCTCCCTAATAACTTACCCCTCTTGTCTTTGCTGCTGAGGCAACAGAGGAGTTATAATCCATCTGCAAACGCATTTTCTCTATTTGCGCGAGAAGGCGACAAGACTAGTTGCTAGATATAAATGAGGGAGCGGTGTGTGCATTTAACTGCTGCGGTGATGTTATGTATATATCCTGCTTGATTCACCCTCAAATAAGAGAACTGCTGGGTTTAAACAGCACAAGTGTTGCCCAAATGCTTAAAGTTTCTCACAGGTGTTATAAATGACTTATTTCCATCCATTCAAAGGCTTTACCATTTTCAAACGCAATGCTTGTATGTTGTTTCTTTCCATTCAAATGACATATAGTATGTTGACATCTCAAAGTTTATTTGGTTATTTATTTACTGTTCTAAATCATGGCTTCCAAGCTTATATTAGGCCACAGCATCAACTCAATTCCACTAATATCACACTTTCAAAACAATGATTACTTCATTAGGCAGACCTAGTTACAACTATGCAAACAGTCCTGGAATAAATCCTACCTTCATGAATTTGAGGTGTTTATTGAACTTTATGATTGTTTTGTAGGATGGAGTTTGTGCTGTTGCATTGTATTGCGTTATATAAGAGAGGTGTTTCTAAGATAAGGTAGAACTTTATTTATCCTGTGGGGAATTGTTGTGCAGCAGTTGCAGTACAAAGGAAATAGTACAACATAAAATATCCAAGGTGCAAGTATAAAAATATCAATTTCAAAATATCACTTAACACTTAATTTGCCAAAATATACATGATGCCAAATAAGCAAGGTTAACAGTAAGGATCATAAGTTGCTTCTTTGTGAGTTTTACATAGATATATGTGAGAAGTATGACACATAGCCATGTACAATATCAAATCTCAAGTACAGGTAAGTGTATATTAATTTTGTTAAGTTGTTTGTTGTTTTATTGTTCGAAATATTCAATGACTATGTCAATGATATACATGAGGTAGATGAGTTGTGAAGTTTAATTACCCCAGAAAGAAAAGACTTCCTGTGGTGTTCTGTTGTACATCGTGGGGTTAACAGTCAGCTGCTGAACGTGTTTGTGTGTTACCAGTGCAGAGGGAGAGGGTGAGAGTCATTGTCCATGATACTACCTGTTTGAATAACACAGGACAATTCAACAGCATTTACAGACTTCCAAAATGACCACAGTGTTGATTAAACACCTCTCTAAAACAATTTCAAACGCTATCTTTCTACAAATGCACACTCTTTGAGGTGTGTTTGCCTTGTTCTTAAAAAAAAAAAACAGCAACAATTTTACAGCAGTAACCATAAACATTTGCACACACAAGGAGCAAACTGTGTTAAACATACTATCGTAAAAATATTTATTCATTGATTTATAAGGCGCGGAGTCATACCTGACTGCACACCGCTGCTCATCAACTTGCTGCTTGAACATGCTCGTTAAAAATCTTTTTTTCCATTGAATTTCATTCTTGCATGATTGTTAAGCCTAATCAAGCTTTCCTAGATATATCTTCAGTTCTTGTTGTTTTCTTATCATTGTAATCATAAAATCCTTTTACCTCTGCCAGAGGGATGAGTTTTGTTGAAAACCGACACTCTCTGCTGCTGACACTGATGACATTGTTTAGGTTAGAGGAGCAGCTCTCACAATGTAAGCTCTTTAATGAACTAGCTGTGCTATTGTGTGTTTCTCTCTCACAGAATGCTGGGGTGCTCTTTAAGATCAGAGTTGTGGGAGGCTCTGCATCCTACAGCTACCTTTCCCCACAGGACAGCAGGCCACTTTACCACCCTGCCGTTGACAGGTAAAACACACACTCACACAACAGACTGATCTGTACTATAGCAGTAAACACACAAACAAATAACTGTATCTCACACTGATGCACTAGAAAATCAGTCAGAAAAGCTTCTTCTGTCCAGAAGTGAATAGATGTTAAGAGGATTACAAGTAAGTATAATGACAGTATGAAGATAAGGCCTTCCTTTCTTGTGTGATAAAGAGCTTCAAGGTGTCGCCATACAGCTGAGGAGCTTAGTTGTTGTACTGAGCTACAGTGAGAGTCAGTCCTTTAACAAAGGACCTAGGAAATGAGAACGTCTTTCAGGTTAGATTATACAGTCAACAGGCGTGTGTATATTGAAGCGTTGTGTGAACTAGTGTCTGTCTGCCCTTTCTGTGTCAACCACAGCTCATTGCTTATATCATATTCAAACTGTAGATGTTTTTTGTTCACTTTACACAATACCTAGAGATGATGATCATAACTAACCAACCATCTGTTCAAATAACTAGTTTGAAATGTACGTCCCTAGATGATCCTTTAAAATATACAAAAGTTCAACAAGACATACAGAACAGCACTGAACAAACAATAATGGAAAAAATTACCATAAAACTCAATGACCTGATAAATTTTCATTTAAGTTTAAAATGCTCCCAGGCATGATCCATTGTAGGTTATGTGGGTGAGGAGTTCCACATATTGAACTCCCGTACAGAAGAAGCCAGCTGTCCAGTTGAGAAATTATGAAAAGGCACCTTATAGTTCCCCACAGATGCCCTAAGTTACTGAGCCAGAAATCCTGAGATGTACTACCAGAGCCCAGTTCCTTACACATTCCTTACATGTTTGCACACTTTTCTTTCACAGAGATTTTGATTCAGTTGCCTTATGTCAATAATAGTGACTTGTGGGTAACCATAGTGCTCAAGGGTCAGCTTTTCACAAAAAGATATATAGTCCAATATATACATACTTTTCGGTAGCTGGTAGATTTGATTTTAAGTGCCAAGGTTTTTCTTCTTCTGTCAGCACCCCAGTACATTGGAGATAAATGGCCTTTAGTTTGTGGCTCTCAAAGCTTAAAAAATGTCCTGGCTATTCTGGATAAGCAATCTCTATTTGTAGAGCACTTTTTCCAAACACATGTTACAAAGTGCTGTTAGACGGGGGTGACTGAACAGATTGGTGGACCTAAATGCAGGACACATAGGCTGACTGGTACAGTTTCAGATTTATTGTCAAACAAAAAGTGAGCACGCTTAGTGGCTGAGTCCAGAAAATCCAAAATGATCATATCCAAATGAGCAAACGAAACAGACATCCAAAACAGGTAATCCAAAATAACTGATCCACAAGAAAATACAGAAACCCACAAAAGCACAAGGAAACAGGAAGAGACTGAGCTAGGCAGGCTACACACTGCAATTACCAGACAGAGACTAAACAGAAACAGCAAACATATATACACAGGGTTAACGAGCTGGGCGGGGCACAGACACAGGTGACAGAGATGAGACTAACGAGACACAGGCAGACAGAAAGAGACAGCAGGGGAGAACAGACAGACACAAAGGCTACGTTCAGACCGCAGGCCTTAATGCTCAATTCCGATTTTTTTTCCCCAGATCTGATTTTTCTTTGTTTGACAGTTCACATTATAGTTTAAATGTGGCCCATATCAGACTCCAGTGTGAACTGTCCGCAGCCTGAAAGTGACCTGCATGCACAGAAGAATAACACGATGTCACACGCAGCAGTCCGCTCAGACACAGTAGTAGAATGCACCTAACTCAGAAGAGAGCCCCGGTCCAGTGGATTTTAGGTAGAAAGGAAATCTGTGAGCAGATGATAGCGAGGTAGAGAAGGAAGCGAGCCAAATGTTTAATAATAGCTTTTTGTGGAGCTTTCTCGTTCATGGTGGCTCCGTCTACAGCAGAACTGCTGCTCTACAGTGACGTCAAAGTCACATCAAATGCAATCTGAGTGTCCAGACTGAGGTCGCATTTAAAAAGATCCGATCTGTATCGGATTTGGACCACATATGGAAGTGGCCCAATTCTGAACTGGAAAAGATCAGATTCCATGTTACTTGGCTTGTTCACACTGTCAAAAAATCAGAGTCATATATGGCCAAAAAAATCGGATGTGGGCCACAGTCTGAACGTAGCCTAACAGGTTGCAAAACACAAGGCAAGAATCTAACTGGAACTCAAAACACAGATCACAAGCAGACAGATCACAAATAACCAACAGGGAAAGAGTGGACTGGGATCAGACAAAAACACAGAGGCTCACACAGGCAGTGGAAAAAACTAACTAACTAACACCGGCCATACTGAACCCAAAACTAAAGACAAAGCTGAAACCCAAGACAGACTGAATAAGAGATACAGAAAAGACTAAAATAAAAAAAAATGAGAATAAACTAAACAAAGCAGGCAGGCACACAGAGTGAGAAGTGCTTCACACAAGGCAACAACTTCATAACAAGTAGATTGTGTAAATAATTTCCTAGGGGCGCCAGCCAGCTCCCATGTACAAAAGCTTACCCTTTCCACAGCAGGCCCAGGTTCTAGACTGACCCATGGCCCTTCACTGCATGTCGTCACTTCTTTCTATTCTACATTTCCTGTCTCTATCATGAATAAAGACTAAAAAGCCCTAAATTAAATATCTTAAAAAACAAAAACAATTTCGTAGTGAGTGGAAACCATATGATGCCAACAAAGCACAATGAAGTCAAGTGAAATAAGGAAAAGCTCTTCAATCAAAGTGTTTTTTAAGAAGAGAAGGTCACTGAGTCTGCTGACGTGATTTCCTCAGGCAGATTGTTCTAATGCTTCGGGACTGTGACTGTGAATGCTATGCCATCTCTAGATTTCAGCCGCACCTCGGGAACAGATTAAAGACCTCTGCCCGAGGAGGTCATATAGCCTGGAAAGAGGCCATCAAGAGCTTTGAAAGTCAACAAGTTCTGGGTTACTGTAGCTGTATGAGCTCACCACTGAGACCATTTAGTACTATAAACCCATGCAAACCCTCAACCCGACTCTACTGGAAATGCAGCCCGTGTGCCAAAGAATACTGAAGAAGTCGCTTGGGGACTTTAGGGCTCGCCACATTCGTTCATGTACCAGAGTCAGACTGTGGACTCAATGCTTAGGGCTCATCCCTATGTTCCCAGGGCCTTATGTTCCTGGCATGTGTGTCTCTTGATATAAACAATTGTGGAGAGATTGGTACGGCCATCTTCGCAGCTCAAAATGCAAAAGAATGACGGGAAATGAATGTGTTAAATGCAGATTAAAATTGGTTCAACCACTGTAAAGATATCAATATCTAAAGTCAAGCCAAGCTTCTTGTCTGCAAATTTGAGGGCGGGGGACCCAGTGAAACATAGATTGAACATGTTACCTAAGGAAAAAAAACATTGCAGAGAACATAAAATCCTTTGAAAGGTCGACTTAATATTTCATAATAAGAGGATATTGAGCTGTGAAACGTAGAACTCTGGGAACATATGTGCTGCTAATTTATTATTTCTATTACTGTCATGAAAAAACATATAAAGAAGTTGGTAGATATTTAGTCTGTTCATTAACTGTAAAAAATAAATAAATAAATAAATGAAAAGACAGCATCAACATAATTATGACATTAAATGACATAAAACACTTTCATTTGTGTTTTCATTTCATATGTTATCCAGAGTTACGTAGCCCACAGAGGTCCAGACCCACATATACTGAAGAAACATAACATTTGAACCTCCTGGCACCATTACAGTGTATAAACTTTTCAGTATTTCATATTTAAACATGTTGCCCTGGTCAGCTTACTGAGTAGTTACCTTGTTAGTAAATAATTGCTGTTTGTCTGCATGTTGTTATGCCTGTAGTGCTCATCTAGCTCCATAGTAGTGTGCCACTGGAATAATGAGAGACTTTTACAGCTTGTAATTTACCAGCTGTGTTTGCAGCGCTCAAAGGCCCTACTGCTGCTCTGTGAGTTGGATTTAATTAAATTTCTAGGTAGACAAATTTCTTGTAAGGCAAAAATATCTTTGTATTTATTTATTACTAGTTGCTGTTAACGTCTACAGTTATTCCAGTGGCAATCCAGTGGTCTATAGTCTGTGTCTCTGTCACTTGCTTTAATATGTATTGTATTGCAGGACTCAAGAAATGTTCACTTGTCACATACAGATACGCGCATGTATACATGCCCAATCGCACACACATACAGTTTTAGTTTGATAGATTTGCAAAACCCTGTAATCCCATAAGAACTCCATGAATCCCTGAGTATGAAAAAGACTGTTTTAAAGTGGGTTAATTTATTCTGTGGGAGAGATCTCTGGAACATGTGCTCTGTGTGTTTTGCATTTTGTAGTGAGTGTGACACCATCAAGGATAAGATTTCTCAACCATCTAGATGCAATCATTATTACAGCACTTGTGTAATACAGTAAAACTTAAATTAATAGCCAAGTCGCCTACCCTGTTTTCTGCCCTGGTGTGGGAACACATTTTTGACAAATAAAAGCAGGTCTTGATTTAACACCTGGTCTGGTTTTTATAGAAGTTCTGTATAAAATCTCTTAAACCTTGCAGGGTTGCCTGCTTTAGCTGCTTCTAAGCTGCTTGGATTGGTAATACAAATATTAATGTTTAAACATATGATCAATATGTATGAACATGCTACACATTAGATCGGTTAGATTCTCCACAATTCAATCGTTCAGTTCAACAACAAGCCCCAAAGTCTAATTCTTCTAGATTTACTGGTATAACCTGTATGGTACAAGAGATGAAACGAAAAAGAAAAGTGCCGACTCATGTTACCTTTGAAGCGCTCCTTAAGTCAAGTTTTATGGTACTTGAGGAAATCTAGTGGAGAGCCAGAGAGAGAGCAGCATTAATTTGGTGGAAATTTAGTTATTATATTACATTATTATATATCAGAGTTTGTTGTTTGTTCCCTCTTTTATAGTAAGTTTTTTTGAAAATATTGCTTTATTGAGTTCTTTAACCTCTCTGGATTGTGTTAACATGATCTGTAAGCTTGACATCTAGTGGTAACGCTCAATCTATACATCTGGTCATGCATTAAACATGTTCACAGTAAACAATAAAAAGACAACAGCATGAGTTCTACTTTAAAGATAGAATGAAACCATTCTTTGGTGAGAAAGTCAATATTCTGCCATGCTGGAAATCTTTGCTAAATCAAAAGGAATTGAAATTTGACTCTGAAACATCTGCCACAAGTGATTCGCCACATTTCCAGAACAAACAAATTAATTCACACCTTTAGCATTCAGTTATTGTTAAGTCTACCTTGGCTCTCTATCTCTCTATTCTCCTAAGATCAAAGTAGTGAAGGTGAAGCTTTGGAATATAAACCTGACACCACTCGCTACGTAAGACTTTTGTGTATAAATACATGATGTGAAACAAAGTCTCACTTGTGCTCAATGTAATCTGGCAGTTGAGAACTAAAAAGCACTGACAAATGTTTCAAAGAAAGTCTCAGGTTCATTGTCACCGGAGCGGGTTAAGACAGATTTCAGCATCCCTTGGTTTTCTGGTATCAGACTTTTGGAGATGGGGCATTACTTTTTAGTAACACTGACTAGAAAATTTGGATTTAGATTTAAAATGTTATTTAATAGTTTCTCTCTTGCTGTATTGTAGAGCTCTGAAGTTCTGTGGTCCTGGGGGTCCTCCCCACGTGAAGATTGTCCTTGAGTGGGAGCACAAGACTAAAGAATGGTAAGCATTGCCACAAACATTTTAACTTCTAGTGTAGTATATACTGTATGTTAACAAAAATGTAGGCAGAATTCAACTGTTGTTATTTTACTATTTGCTTGAGACCCTGTGTGTGTGTGTGTGTGTGTGTGTGTGTGTTCAGTCTGTTTGGCAGCATCCAGGAGGAGGTGGTGAAGGATGCAGAGAGTGTGAGGAACCAGCAGCAGCAGCACCTGCAGCAGCATAGCTGTACCTTAGACGAGTGCTTCCAGCTGTATACCAAAGAAGAACAGGTGAGACTGAAGCATTGTTGGGTCGGTTTCCAGGTTTGCCAGTTTGGTGTACAAGCTTAAACTGGTTTGATTTTATGCGAACCAATTGAACTGGCATTTGTCATTGTGAGACATCGTCGAGGCCATTGAATCCAACTTGTATTGCATTAGTAATAAGCAATATGACAAGGTGCTTAATGTTTTTTATGCCAAGCGTTTTCAGTTAAAATTCAAAGTGGTTTCTCTGACTGTCTTGTCTCTCTCTGTGTGTGTGTGTGTGTGTGTGTGTGCGCGCATGCGTAAACGTGTGTGTTAGTGTGTGAATCTCAATCACAGCATGTAGTTGGCAGCACCCAGATGCAGAATGCACAGTTTTGATTGGCTTATTAGCATCATGTGAGATGATTTACAACACATGCAATTGGTCTGTGAGTTTCTTAGGTCACTAATCCAGTGCCCTAAAGGCTAGAAAAGCTGCACCAGTTAAAATAGAAACAATTTGTCAAAATGTTGTAATTTTCAATAAAATATCACGGGTACGGATAGGATGGAGTCTAGGTCTGCGGTATCACAGCCTATAAATGAAGCTCACTATCATTTATGGTGAGGAGTAGAATTGCAGGGTTTAATGATGTACAATGACTGACCTTGACATTAAACAAAAATAAAGGAATGTTTTAGTATCTCAGCCAATGACTGGAGACAAATCTGTTGTTTCTGCTACAGCAGAATAGAAGCAACAAACATGGGTCAGGCAAGTAAGAAAGGTAAAACCGGATTCTACAATGTCCAGCTTTGAGGAGAAATATACTGCTTGTCCTACCTTTAGTTAGAAAGATAGGAAGAATCATATCATCCTGTTACAGAAGAAATTCCTAAACTTGTCTCTGTTCTTCAATCTCGATTCTCCAATCAGCACTCATCCTGTCAGGCCTGTAGCTGTGTTTACAACGTATATGAGACTGCCTGTATCTATGGCAACGGCTGTCTCCCATCACTTGTAACTGACTTGCTAACTTGCTAAGATGGATATGAAAAGATGGGTGTTAAATTTAAGCATCAATTTTAGCATCAGGCAGTTGATATATACCTATTAATACACGATCTGCGAAATTTAAAGCTTTATCATACGGTTTAAGTAGCCTTTCATTCATAATATTTCGATGTTCATGTTGTTCCCCATCTTCATTGTAATCACCATACAGACCTAACAGCAGTGGTGCAAGATACAATTGTTTGATTAGGACAATTCTAATATATCTAAATTCCTGTCCTATGATGTGGTAGGATTTATCCTAAATCCAGTTAGAAAGCATGTTTCTTTAATACCACAAATCCTAAATGTAATCCTAAATACATAAGATGTTACATCCCTTACAGGCCACTTTTGTTGAATAAATCTCCATTCGCCTGGCTTCAATGGCTATTGATGGTATTTTAATTTAGGTACAGTTTCAATTTGGTTGCACATGGCTAGTAAGATGAGTATTTTTTTTACTTTTAGAGAGAGTTGCAAAAATATCTGTCAAGTCTGGAGAGTCCAGTATGAGTGCAGTTTGAGCCATTTGAATCATTTTAGTGAACGTGATTTTAGAAATTAATTGTACACTTCTTTTCACAACAATTGTTATTTTTACACGGCCTTCTATGTTTGCAAATGTTCACTAAAATACAGTTTTTGGTGTTTTTGTCAGTGTTACTACTATCCCCAGGGTCATTGTCCCAAACCAGATCTGTCCCTGGCCCTGCACACTGTCAGTCTCCCTCCTGTGCTTCAAGGCCCCACTGGTTCTAAGATCAGTCACCCAGTGCTGATTGCTGTCACAATTAAAACAACCATCTCTTCTCCTTTTTCCTCATCCTCCACCTCCAGCACCACAGCCCCATGCAGTGTCCTCAGCCTCTGGATTGTCCTTCATAGACTGCGAGTTGGGTCATTTATACCATCCTGCTGTTGTCTCGCTTATCTGTTTTGTGTGGACTGCTTATCTGTCTACAGCAGACAAACATCCTGTCTCAAAGTCAACACAATGCGTCTTTACTTTGCTTTTATTATTCCTATGGCTGGTTGGGCTGAGTGGGTTGTGAATGTCCCTTGGTCTCAGCTCAAAGACATTGACCTCTTGCCGGACGCTGGAGTATAGTGATATAGCCTATTTGGCTTGCTGCTCTTGTGCCTCGGCCCGCTGTCCCTCTGTGTCCGCTGGTTTTGGCCCAGCCAATGGATGGTGCCTCTGCAGTGCTAAGTCAAACCAGTCCTGTGAAGTTTAAACCACCGGACAGCAGTAACTTTAACGAACCCTGCCTTCATCTGCTAACTTCTTTCCCTTTATTTATCTTCCCCATGAATGCTTTCCAATTTCCTTCAAATTGGAATAATTTAGCTTTTTTACATTTTTTTGTGATTTGTCTTTTCCTGTCTTTCTTATTGTGCTTTTAACTGTCTCATACTAAAACTTCCCTGTTCTGGAAATCCTAATTCTTGGAACCACGCTGTAAATTGGTCATAGCTTTTATCACATTTTCAAAATTGCACAGTGGCACATAATAATACGCAGACACAGTCTGTTGAAATTCGTTCGTACCCTCTTCTTTTTAGGGACGTTATTGTGACCCAGCGTTGGTCTCAGCTCCACTTCTCTACCCTCTAACCTTGGTTGCTATGCTGTTGGCAGGAAGGTATGCAGAGTTTATCCCTTGACTGTATGCAATTATTCCCAGTTGTGAGTCCGGCGCTGTTTTCATGTTTCAGCATCCCACCTTGATGCCAAATTGCGATGGGAATGTTGTGAAATTTAACAAGAACAGCTCATTCAGAGATTTATTGCAATATTAATCAAACAGTTGCACATTGATTTATTTTTTTATTGAATTTCAATCATGCTGTCTCGTGTGTCACAAATTTGTTTCTCTTAGAGACAAACCCTTGACCTTTAATTAATACTCAGCTGTCCAACTGCACAATTGTCCATTCATCATTGTACCTATCTTGAGATATTTTTTTATGCTGCGTAACTTGACAATGACAGTACATAGCTGTTGGGGATGGTAATATAAACGCTTTCAGCTGAAGGACACACTTTTGTTATGTCATACAAAAACAGGTTTGCATGGAACATCATGGATTATAACAAGAGATGAGTAAGCTATGAGATCATATAACTACAATAAACTTAAAGAGTAAGAGTCATTTCCATTACAGATGTCACTAAATCCTACACACTGGTCCTTATCTTTGACTGTGGTGCTGGGCATTTCTGGAAAAGAGCCTTCATGCTCACTGAATCTACTCTGGTTAAAAAGAAATATTTGATTTAAAGAAGTCAAAGTATTAGTTTGTTTTTTAAACTGTTAGTTGAAACTTGTTTAAACTGTTTCAGATTCACAGGCAAGGGTTAGCACCTTTCACAGCAAATAACTCTGAAGACGCAAATTTGTCCTGCTGGTATAAATGGCTTACATCATGTGCAGTTTCTTTTCACATAGAGTGTAATTGTATGTTGTGACATTATAATCAAATCCCATTTATGTTGCAACTTTTGCCTCAGAGCTCTGCAAACATTGACATTTTCTGTGCCTAAACTAGGCTAAAACAGCTTCACATTCTGACTGGCAGCTGGTGAAAAACGTTGTAGTAATATGTCATGTGAAAAGCAAATTTGATTAGAATGTCTGATCTGAACTCTGAAGTCTAAATACAGGCTTGTTGTGCATGTGTGAATGCTTGTCATGTTCATTTTAAGTGGCAACTTTGCAGAGGATTTCATATTTTACTCGTGCAAAATAAGAGCACTAACAGTTGCGATTGCATCCCTGTGTTTTGGGCAGTGAATCACATCGGGCCACATGTAAGAACTTATTCGTATTCTTGTCTTAACTTATTATTTTTTTATCATACTGTGGGCTGTTACATTTCACGTCAGATTCATCAAAGTCTCCTAGCTTAAGATAACTGTAAATGACGTGAGTAAACATGATGAATGCCTTCTGTGCTTAATTAAGTGTGTGTTCATGAGAATCGTAAATGAGTAGTGCTGTGACGAGACACGAGATGAAATTCGTGATTGGGTTCTCGAGATTGGGTTCACAAAATTGAGACAAGAGGAGGTTTTAACACTTTTAAAAAATCTTTAATGCTGAATTATGCTTATGAATTATGCTCCGATGTTTCAGCAGCTTTTCTGCACATGTTCACAACTTTCTGCACATTTAAAATCTCTCCCACATATGATATGTTCTCTGACATGTCCAGAAAAAAGGCGCAATATTACAAGGCTAACGTCAACATTTGATGAGAAGTCTACCTGCCCTTTACTCTGCTGTGCATTACCTTATTTATTCGCTTGTAGTAACAGTATCCCCTTTAGACCGTTTGACCGACACAGTGTGGGACTGCATGCTGCATGTGAAATCGAAAGTAAATGAAACACTTTTGATCAGGCAGAAATCTCAATACAAATCTACACGTTATCTTCAGCAGCTCAGAAAAAGTGCAGCTCCCAAACAGAGCAAGATTGTGCTTCAGTTCTTAGATGTTTATGATGAAAAACTCTCACAGCTACACTACCACTTGTCACAGCTGTCTGGACTCACAGTGCAAGCGGTTTACGTCGGTGTCTATCAGCTGGGCGGAGTTAATTTGTTCCGCGGGTCTGTCTTTATAGTTATATATTTATAATTTATTGCGTGAGGAAATTATTGTGTGGCTTGTCACACCCTATAAATTACCATAATTCACGCCCCAATAATACATACATATGGGTCAGGAAGTGGTCAAAAAACTTTAACATTGAAGAGTTAAAGAAGACCTTTATTAGTTTGGAGATTGAAGTCCTGCTTTCAGAGATCTATAAAGGAGTCTATCATTTTAACAGTGTCAGCAGTGGGATTTAGGGAAAAGGGCTGGACTGATGTGTATGGAGTTGTGGCTCAAACAAGTTTCACATTTGCTGAAGCACAGTCCGTGGCAGTCTAACCATTCAACAGCCATTCATCTGCCAATATATCAAAACGCTGTCACTCTCTCCTAATGGCCTGACACACTAATGCACTCCAGCTGACCTTATTATGTACAGAGACAAATAAACCTTTAATTGGTGCATCATTTAAGTCGCGTTTTTGATATGTTGATATTGATATTGCAGTGTAATGCAATGGCATGGATTTAAATTGATTATATTGTTAGGCTATATTAATTACTTTAGAATTATATTTGAATTTTAATTGTAGAATCAAGCAGGATAATTTCAACATAATGAAATGTTATTTATTTAGGATGTTCAAACTCAAAATGGCTTCAAAGCAGTGAATATACAATCTATTAGTGAAAAACTTAGGTTGGGATAACGGCAGATTAGTTGCATATGACTCCTGCAATAGGTCTGGACTAATTGGTGAATGTGGCAAGTTCTCCTAAATCACTGAATATACTCACACATACACGGTGGCAGGGTGATTAAACACAGGTGAGACAAACAGGGACAAATTACAGACAAGACACAGAAGACAATTTCAAAATAAAGTAGGAAACTGACAAAATTTCTAACCAAAACATGACACTTATGCAGATCTGGGAGGAACTACGAAAAATACTCAAGTGATGAGAAACAAGGAGACAATCAAGGGGATTGGGATGTACAAATCTCTGTTCTGTTCTTTCTTTCTCTCACACACATGCACACACACACATTTAAATGTGTAGTGGCATAGTGGTCACTGCTGCTCACACCACAGCAGTCATCTGTATTCTAAAATCATTTTTCTCACCAGGAGCACAGTAGAATAAGTATTCATTTCAGTGATTACTGTAGTAGGATTGCACGAAGCAGTTACACTACCCTCTTTAAGAGCACTTTGTTTCTAACAGACAGGATTGAAAAGCCCACAGTATGTTTTTCTTCTTCACCAATTGTTTTTTATGTAACATGAGGCAATTGTATTTCCTGATATCATTTTAGAAAACGTAATCTAAGCTTCTTGTACAGCATTTCTGCGAGAGCGGTGTAGAATTTTGAATGGAGCACACTGTTAGTATTTTTTATTAGCTATTAGTCCCTGGGAGGCTGCATGTAGCTATAGCAACAGCAAATATAACATCTAACAATGACTGGCCACGAAATGTGTAGACTGGGGCTAAATGACAACTGACATAGGCAGAATTTTTTTATAACTAAAAGAGCTATATTCACAGGATGATTTCATTTTAACAGAATAATTTTTGATGATTCTTTTTTTTTAATAATAAGGTTACCCATCGTTCCTCTGAGCAGAATAGAGGCAGACAGTGGGCTAAAAGCAAGTCTTCTGTGTCAGATCCATTTCTAAGTATAAACAGTGGGATTATGTCTTTTAGACATCAGTCATAGACATTGACCATAGATCCACGAAGGTAGCAAGAAAAAGACAGCAAACAGTCCACCTTCTCAAATGTTGCTTTTGATGTTTTGTGTTGTGGTGAAGTAGAACTAACTCTACTGTTGAAAAACTAAACTAAAAATATTTTTTTAAGTTGAAAAACCAGAATAGAAGTGGTGAAAGAAAATAATATTCAGGCACTCATGACATGGACGCATGGTATATTTTAAAATAATCTTCATTTAATCAGGCATGATTATGGTAAGGAAAAAAGGTTTTGATAAATTTTTACTTCACAGGGTTTTGATCAGGAGTGGCGTGGTGTTGCAGTGGTTAGCACTGTCGTCTCACAGCAGGAAGGTTGTGGGTTTTAACCTTGGTCGTTCCAGGCCTTTCTTTGTGGAGTTTGCATGTTCTCACTGTGTCTGTGTGGGTTCTCCAGGTGCTCTGGCTTCCTCCCACCATCCAAAAACATGGAGGCTAGGTAAATTGGTGACTCTAAATTGTCCTTCCGTGTGAGTGTGAGTGTGACTGGTTGTTTGTTGTCGATGTGTGGCCCTGCGGTGTACTCCGCTTTTCGCCCGATGTCTTAGATTGACTTGGATTGGCTCCAGCCCACCTGCAGCCCTGTACACAGGATAAGCGGTTGATGATGGATCATGGACGATGGATGGGTTTTGATCCATCCATCCATCAGCATAGTTAATAATAAATAGATTAATAACACCTGTTTCCATATAAGGACGATTCATGTGAAGGAAATATGTCCCAATACACCAGGAACTGATCACATTTCTGCTCAAAGTTGTATTTGATATGTATTATCATGTAACTGATTGATTGATTCACTGACTGATTCCAGCTTGCCCCAGATGATGCCTGGAAGTGTCCCCACTGTAAGCAGCTTCAGCAGGGCATGGTAAAGATGAGCCTCTGGACTCTACCTGACATACTGATCCTCCATCTCAAGCGCTTCCGGCAGGTAGGTGAGCTGTAAAGTTGCCTCTGATGAAGACAAGTACTCTACTTAAACTTGCATTGAAGTATTTATCTTTAAAAGCTGCACTAATTCATATTTTTCAATTCACAATTGATCAAATTACAACGTGTAGTGTGAAAGTGGTCACTGGTTAGGATGAACCCACAGAGAATTATCATCTTACTGTTTTTGCAGTTTTACACTGATTGTTTTACATGTACAACCATGAAATCAATTAATGCAGTTTTTTAGAAAAAGTGAAATTTATTTCAATTGTATCCATGATTTCTGTATAATCGTGTTTGTTGTGCTTTCTGTGAGGAGTGGAAGTAATAGAATTATCAACAACTGAATCAATACAATTGCTAACTGAATTGAAGAAAATGCTCTCATGTTAATTGTTGCATCAAATACTTTGTAGTAGAGAGTAAAGGTTCTCTTTCCTGCACCCTTGTTCATGGCTTAAAAGGCATTGAAATTATTATAGCAAAGGACCCTAATTTTGGTAAGAGGAAGGAGCAGGTTTACACCCGCTTCCGGCTATCAGAGGAAATCAGTATTAACATAAAAGATCTGAATTTTACTCCCTTTTGAAAAGGGAAAAGTGATAGCCAATTAATTGATTTATTCTCAATCAAAGGTTACTACACAGTTATTGACTCCTTTACAGCATATCCACACACAAATCACATAATCAAGTTCTTCATAAATGAAAGGTTTAATAAACTAACAAGACACACAAATTACACACACAATAAACTAACTGCACACAAAGCTAATAACTACTAAACAACCAATCAATGACAGAATGATGACCAGGGTAAGATATATCAGATGGAGCAGTAAATGATGGTAATATATCTTATATCATATCTAATAATTTGTGGAAAACAGGAGATTACTAAATCAATGACACTCTTAATATTAATCAGTGAAGTTACCTTAACGCACCATTTCTAAAAACTCAGGAGCTGTTGGGAAGCATGCGTGAAAGCCATTACGCATTATTAATAGATTGATTTGAGCTCCCACCTATGACCTAATGTTTCTAAATTAGGCTACTAACAATAAACCAGAGCATCAACCCCAAAATCACAGGAATAGTACAGTTTCACCTGTGGACAGGCGAGAAGAGGAGCTGGGAGACAGTCCCCTTCCCAAGCATACACACCAACTCTGTGGGTGTATACTAAATGTATACATGTATACATTTAGCAGTTTTACTTCATTATCTCCTCAAAGAGTAAGCCTTTGGCCTCCAGATTACATGCATGAGCGTCCACAGTTCCTGTTAACAGAGTCACTGTTGTTCTTTGTCAGCATCAGTACGACAACATCAAGCTTCACATTCTCCTAATGTTGTTAACTAAACATAAGATTAGTTAATACATTATTACTCTGCATGGTAAAGTCATTTTTCTTTGCTCTGTGTGCTTTTAGCCTTAAGATGACCTTAATAAAGTCCAAATTATGGAATATTGGCCCTCACAAGGGTCTGTGATAACTCAGTACTATGTGCAAATGTGCTCAACACCCACGCCCCACAAGATCCAAGAACACGGCACATCAGTTTCAGGAGAATTGAACCCAAGTCTCTCACACCAAAGGCAGGTGTCTTATCCACTGTACTATCACCATCCCACTTTTTCTTGCATTAACGGGTGAATCTATCCACCCACAGCACCTCGCTGCTGCAGACCATTTTAACAGTGCCCTCAGCTGGGGAGATTGGAGTCAAGAGTCCCACATATCCTCTGTCTCCACCTGTAACAAATTTCTCTCTGCATAGAGCTGTGGGAGCACACATAGACTAAGTAGTGTTGTATGCGTTCTGACAGTTTATTGAATGGCAGAACATAAGTGAACACTGTTGTGTAAAACTGAGATGAATGAGAAGGTGCTGCACAAATTAAACGCTGGGCTGCTTTCCAACCACAAACCCTAACTAACCTTGATGACTTTACAGTCGGCATGGGTGGAAACATTCTGCTGAATAATATCACTGGGGAGAGAGAGCTCCTATCACACTGCAGGAAGATGAATAAACACTAGTACTAATTAATAATTACTTGCAGCACTGCTGCTTTCCCCCAAGACACACACTTAAAATACATCTCACTGTTCTGCATCTTCCACAGAGGGCTTAACTGCTATGTTTGAGCAGGTAACTTATTCACACTGGAAAAGTGATAAAGTCATTTAGTGTGATGTTAATACACTATTTTTACACCCTGCAATGCATAAAGGAATAAGAACAGCTAAACATTTACTAACCTTCAGAGTATGGTGAGACCGCTCCTGGAAGATCCTGCTAGGCAATCTTTTGAGAAATAAATCAATTAATTGATCTGTTGGCATCATGGTGGTACAATAAAAGTAAAATACACAGATTTGTTGATGATGTTAGCGGCACATTTGTACATATATTCCAGAGAATAAATCCTAATGACTTTGGGGATCTATTGACATCTCTTCTAGCGCCTCCAGCAGGTTCATATTTGTGGTTTTAATTGAACATGAGAACTATTGAATGAATTGCTATAATATTTAGTACAGACATTCATGTCCCCTCTGGAGGAATTGTAATAATTTTGGTGATCCGCTGACTTTTCATCGAGCACCATCATCAGGTAAAATATTTAATTTGTCCAGTGCTTTGGTTTATGACCAAATAACTTCAAAACTATTGACATTCCTATCAGCCTCAGTCATTTCTAGTGTTTAGTGCAAATTAGACAATGATAGCATGGTAACACACCAAACTAAAAAGTGATTAAACTAATATGGTTAATATTATACACATACTCAAGCTTTTTAGCATTGTCATTATAATCATGTTGCCAGGCTGATGTATATGATATCAAAATATTGTGCCTCACTACAGTTTCACAGAGCCGCTAGCAGGATGCTTGTTGTATACTAAGTGCAAATATAGTATACTATGACAATCCGTTTATAACACATACATAACACCCAGGGTATCAAGGAATGCCTTCTTCAGATAAGACATTTGACATGTCACAGTAGGACAAGCACAGGTGTACATTATAAAATGAATTCCCACAGCTTCTTCAGTGTCAGGGTCCTGGTAGTGTGCGTGCTGACTGTCAGTCTGTCATGGTTTAATGGAACACCTGGACAGAACAGAGCCATTGTTAATGTTGTTAGTAACACCTGTGCTTTTCACAAAAAGTCCTAAACTAAAAACTGCTCTGTGATTCACAAGCACCAAAAACAATAAAAGCCTTCTTTCTACCACACACAGCCACAAACATTTTGTCCACCCTGTCATTCCCTGGGACAAACTCCAACACGGTAGCATTCACAGGGGATAGTATCCCCACATCTGCCTGACACCGTGAACATCCACATATAGTGGTTACAGAGGCTCAAGGGGCAGCTGTGGCTCAGGAGGTAAAGCATGTCATCCTGCATGTCGAAGTGTCTTTGTGCCTAAATTGCTCCCGATGGCTGTCATTGATGTGTGAGGGTGTATGTGAATGTTAGTTCCTCTGATGAGCAGTCAGCACCTTTCTTGGCAGCCAATTGGCTTGTACTGTAAAGTGGTTTCAGTAGTTGTAAGAGTAGAAAGCACCATATAAGTGCATACAATCAATTCACCATTCACACTGCTGTTTTGTGGTTTAGAAGAAGACAGACGGGGATACATTAATGTATGAAGAGATGTCTGATACGCAGTCCCCACGGACTGAACTACCTTCATCCTCTAATAATATTGCTGCTATTTATGCCGGCAGTCGTTTCTTTTAGTGACTGATTCAAGGAGGAACTCTTTCCTCATTAAATGTCTTTCTTTTGTGTTAATTAACATTGTGTGTGCTGTACTTTATCATAATGTGGGTGATTAACTCAGCAGCTATGTTTGGTGTGCCTGAAACTGTAATGTGTGTGTGTGTGTGCGTGTGTGTGTGTGTTACTATTTAATTCTTAATTAGTTCTCACTAATTACTGTCAGGGTGTTACACTGAGACCTGCCAAATTAGCAGTACATTCAGTAACTTCCACAGCCTGCTTACTGCTGTCATTATAGACACATACCCATTGTGCCATTATCATAGGTTAGCTTTCTAGGATTTCCCCATCTAGGATGGGGCAACTCCCCCCACTCCTGTGTAATCTCTAACAGTTACACTAATCCCAGAATGCTTTTTCAACCATTGATACACATGTTAACACAGCCCTAAAAAGCCAGGCTTTCATCACCTCCACATCACAATGGGAAGAGTTTTGTTGCCCTTTTCAAGATAATTTGCATCAGAATTGATCTATAGCATGCAATGCTGAATGGTTCTATGCAAATCTGTGGAAATTTACTAATGGTTCTATGCAAATCTGTGGAGATTTACTAATGGTTCTATGCAAATCTGTGGAGATTTACTAATGGTTCTATGCAAATCTATGGAGCCTAAATCTACCGTGTGTGATTATGCTGCTGTTAATGAAGAAATGCTTAGGAACATAGTTATGAAACTAAAACCCTCTACTTGTTCACTTGATCCCATCCCCACCTGCGTATGTAAGACTGTATTTAATTGTCTTGAGGCTGATGTGCTTGAGATGATAAATCTCAATCCCTATCAGCAGAGAAAGGTTTATCATCTGGCTTTCACGCCCCTCAGCACTGAAACAGCTCTACTTAAAGTTTTAAATGATCTGAGAATGAAAACTATTCAATACTATTGCAACATTATCTTCTCTGGTCTACTCAATAAGTCGATAAATAAGCTACAAATCACTTACATAGCTGCAGCACAGTTATTGACCAAGACTAGATGAGCACACATCTCACCCTTTCTTAGGTCCCTTTATTGGTTGCCTCTTGCCAGTCAGTTTTAGAATAGATTTTAAGATACTTTTATTAGTATTCAAATCACAACAGACTTGTACCTCAATAGCTATCAGACTTGCTCAGATCCTCTGGCACTAGCATTTTAGTAACTCTGATTTTACGGAGTATGAAATATACGAAATATGAAGAGGTAGCTTTTAGCTTTTAGTGAATTTGGTACACGTCTGTGGTGTCAAACTTTAGGTTCTTAAAAGAAATCTTAAGACCCATCTTTCTAGTTTAACATTTTCCAAATTAATTTTTGCTTTTATCGATTGTAATAATTATTATATCTTTTATGTCTTTTTATTTATTTTAATTTAAATTGTATTGCCTTTGTTTATCTTAGCTAAGAACTTTGAAATGCAGATGTTTTATATTATTGTATGTATTACTGCAAAATACATATACACTGTATTTTAACACAATGTCAAGCACCTTGTATTGCTATATTATACAAAAGGTGCTATACAAACAAAGTGTTATTGATTGACATGGTGACAGTTTAATGAAATCCATCTTTAAATGGTCAAATGGAGCATCAGATGGGTAGGATGGCTGCATACTGTTTGTAAATGCCCCTGTGGATCGAAGCAAAATGCAGAGAGTCTCGACTGATGTTTACGGTTCCTTTATTTCGTGACCGTAGTACACCGTGAAAACTATATAAAAATATACACGGATAAATGTAAACATAAACACTTTTATATACATCAGTTAGCTAAAATCAACATAATAGAACAACAACAACCCTAATTAAACACACAAATCACTGTCGCTTTACGCTAAACTATACATTCTAAAAAAAATAGATCACATTCTGGATTTTACACCATCAAGGCTGATTTCTATTCATCAAACGTAACCAGCCCCATTTAAAACATAAACACCTCACTCCAGCAGCACTCAGCATACCTCGTTCCGCTTCCCGAGGGCGTTAGATGAAACCTTTGTTATTTGTCATAAAGTTTGGCGTCTTCCCGTCCATGATTTCCGTCTTTGTTTATGAGCGTGTGACTCCCGTAAATTGGTAGGCACGGGGTTTATCTACCCTTAGCAGGGATTCAATTTAGCATCGTGGCGGAAACTATACTGCCCACTGTTGGGCTTCACTGATACATGCGTGGAGTGATGAGTTTATGCCTCACACCATATCCCCAACAAAACATCTTGTATTAACACAAAATACATTCACACTCGTTAAATCCAGACCTTTTTAAATGACTTCAAGCGGACAGTTACACTGTATAATAGAAAATGTATTCTTTATTTTAAAAATACCTAATAAATAAAAAATACTTTCTGATCCATGTTTAATTTACATTTATCTGACGCTTTTATCCAAAGCGACTTACAATTGCTACATATGTCAGAGGTCGCACGCCTCTGGAGCAAGTAGGAGTTAAGTGTCTTGCTCAGGGACACAGTGGGGATTGAACCCAGGTCTCTCACACCAAAGGCGGGCATCTTAACCATTGTGCCATCCCACCCACCTTAGAACGGTGCCATTTCTGCTAGCTTTGCCTCCACTTTGTCCAGTGCTTGATGGTAGTCTCACAAGCACTGGACACCAGCCTATTCAGGCCACATGGGTCAAACGCCAGTAAACCCCATCAGGCACTTGCCTGCAAGCTCCCATTCCAAACATCTTGGCATACGCATTAGTATAGAGTCAGTCACTCTGTTGGTCTCTATGGCATATACCAATGATCTGCACAACACAGTTTCTAAGGTTGTGGGAGTATGCAGACTCCTCCAATTATGATAAGGTGCTAATCCCACTGGGTCTTCATTAGTGAAAATAATTTAAAGGGAAATTAATCACATTATGCTGAAAACTGCTACTGCACTTTTTTTAGTGGCTTCAAACTTTCGTACATGCCTGGTCACTTCTGAACATACACAGGAGTCAGAAAGCCACAAGCAGATGCTTTTTTTCTAATGCAAATCCTGCTGGGACATCACTGATAGTGCTTTATGACATTATGATAGCTTTTTAATAAAAGTATCATAATAAAATCAAAATAAAGTAATAGCTAGTGTGGAGTTTATTTCTGTTAGATCCACTCCTCATAGATTTTTTTACATTAAAATATGTGTTATTTTTCATACCTACACATGTATGTACTGTACATTTGAATAAGAAATGTTGAAATAGGTAGGTGAGCGGAGGAACAAGCTGTCAACCCTGGTGCGTTTCCCCCTGACTGGTTTGGACATGGCCCCCCATGTAGTAAAGAGGAGTCAGAGTATGAGGAACCTGAACTCTGGGGCGTGGCCACCTTCCTTGAAGCAGCCTTCAGGCCAACACCACCAACCTGCCAACATGATCCTCCCCCACGAATATCTGTACGACCTCTACGCTGTGTGTAACCATCATGGAGGAATGCATGGAGGACATTATACTGGTAAGGACTTGTTAACTGTTAAAGGTTTTCTATGCATCATAGTCAAATCAATGTACATGTGTTGATCAAGTAGATCATTTATCAGCTAAAACATTAACATTTAGTGAATACACCTTTATAAATATGAGCAGTTCTTTACTTTCCTGCATGTCATACCCTTCAATACATATTGACTACTTTCTACCATCGACTATACCATCATGATGTACAATATAACAGTACAATGCAGAGACATATTTGTGTCTGCATTATTTGTTTTGAATGGAGATGTCAACCCCTCTCTAGCACATCCAGATTATAACAGTAGAATTATTTTACATGTGCTCTTTATAGCCCAGCACATTTTGTCGCATTTGGAAAGAGAGATCGTAGCATGGAATGGTGGGTTTATGTGGGAAACAGGACATTTTAGCACATTTCAGGATAACAACAGCATCTAGCAACAGAGAAAGGCATTAAGGTACTAACACAGAGGGCAATGTGTTGTTGCTTCACTGTCCTGGAGTGTCAAAGTACACAAAGTCAGCAGGGTAGACAACACTCAGTTGTGATGAGCAGTGGACACAGTTATTTATGTCCTCCTGCACACATCAATAACAAAACCAATGTGAAGTAGAGGAAAACATACTTGCTATTATTTTGGCTGCTCTGCTGATGCCTCTAGCAAAACATATGAAAGGACAGTACATTTGATCGGCTGTAACTCACCTTTTATTAACACTCACTCCAGCTATTAATAGGAGAATACTCTTAAGATCCATGACATTGAAGATTCTCTTTGTTGGGACTTTGTTGATATCAAAGCTTAAAATCACAAAGATGATGAACAACCTTGTCATGACAAGTAGTTTAACAGCATTGTAGCATTTGAGCCAATCCCTTACTTTTCCATTCAGTTATTTAGTCACATCATTCAGTCATTATACAGAATCTCACTGTGGCAGCCAGTGTTGGCTAGCTTGCAGGAGACATAACATTCACAATACTGTATATGTTATTATTATAATTTTGGGGATACAGTGAGTACTGTATTCTAATGAGGTGTTAAAAATGTAGGACAGATCTATTAAAACTGTCTTTTAAAAAGTATTTTTCTTTTGTTCACTGCCTAGCTTCAGTCTTAGGAGCCATTAAAGATCCTGCTTGAGTGTAAAAAGGCTGTAAAGGACCAATTGTCTTTCATTATGCAAACATGCCAACTGAATAATAAGTGTTGTTCTGCCCAACTACATGATTCACTTGCAGGAATAAACTAGGGGAAATACATAGTATATAAGCTCAAATAAAAGGCTTTCAAAGTATTAGTGTCCATTTGGATTCAATTATTTGAGCACAGTTTCTAATGACCTCTAGTATTTGGCTCTGCAAAGTCTTATACCTCCTGGTGTCCACACCAACAGTAATAGCAAGTAAATCCCTACTTGTGTGATGTATTTCCAGTAATCTAGTGCCAAGGCAACTATTAAGACATTAAGCAGCCATTGTGTGGATGGTTTTCAGACAACACTGGAACACACTTGGTTAGTGAGGTCTACCCTTTGCTCATCCTCACATAGTGTTTAAGGAGCAGCCATACAGAATTACATTAAACAATTTTTAAAAAACAACAGAAAAATAAATAAATATATATATTCAGGCGGCTGAGAAAAGAGAATAGAATAAATACACTGAGTTCAAGGAGAAACTTTGTATAGTACATTGAAATGAACTGATATTTATGTGAGAATTAATACGAAGAAATATTAAAAATGATAGTTTATAAAATTCTGTATACACTAAAAACTATTCATGGAGGTCCTACCAGAATTGTATTCATATGTGAATTAAATATATATTTCGTGGAATAGAATGAAAGCGTAAACCTCTTCCTGCCAAAGTCATTTCCTTTTCTAGTTCTAGTAATACATTCTTTCAGCTTTTGGGAGGCACACAGTCCTGTATATACTGTGTATATACTGTGATAAGTTCAGGTTTCTTGCAGTATGTGGAATTTGACACACAGCATGAGGAAACACCGGAGGCCTCATGTATAAACGCTGCCTACGCACAAAAAGGTTACATATGCTGGTTTTCACACACGTGTGATGTATAAAAAAGAACATGACCTGAGAATGTTCGGACCCTCCGCAAACTTTTGTCTGGCTCTGTCAGTAAACTCCAAAGTACCAAAACTCACCAAAGGTTTCAAAATAATACATCCACTCTAGTTACTGTGCATATGTCAATGAAGTAGTCTACAAAAAAACTAATTATGTCCGCTGATACACAATAAAACTTTGATCATGTATGTGGATGTATAATCCATCCATCCAGCCATCGTCAACCGATTATCCTGCGTACAGGGTCGCAGGGAGCTGGTGCCAATCCCAGCTGACACGGGGCGAAAAGCGGGGTACACCCTGGACAGGTCGCCAATCAATTGCAGGGCCACACATAGACAAACAACCAGTCACACTCACACTCAAACCTAAGGACAATATAGGGTCTGGATGTATAATATCAAAATAAAATTGAATGTGAGAGGAATAGATAATGATGGCCCTCACGTATTTAATTTTACTTCATGTCACGTTATCACTGATTGCTGTAAACATGAATTATGCTTGGCACTCATGCGTAATGCTGCATGGCTGCGCTATGGCACATTGGACAATGGAAGGACTAGAGAGTGTGCATGAGGGACCATGACAATATCCTGGCCCATGATGATGGCTAACAAGTTGATTTAGATTCCCTAAAGTCGTGCTATTCGATCTGTGTGCTAAACCGGGTCCAGCATTAGACAGACCAACCTGACGGAACCGTGCCATCCCAGTACAAATACATGTAGGCTATAACCACTGTTTCTGGCAGCTGGCTGTTAGAAGTCGATAGCCGACAGGTGTGTGTTTGATGTGATCAAAATTATATAATGTTTGTTATTTTATCTAAAGCCCCCTTTTCTGAACAATATAATTCTATTAAACTCGCAGAATTATCTTGTGTTTGTGAACAAGTAATAATAATTAATATGTGCTTTCTAACTTCCACAAACACCTCAATTTCTCAGAAAAAACCCTTTCTTCCGGCTTTTTTGACATCAACTTTGTCTGACCATGTTTTTTTTTGTTTCAGCCATCAGTCTCTGAGCTGGCTGCATTGACTGACATTGTGTCGTTTTGCGTTTGATGCTGATTCAATAGTTGAAATCATCAAATAACATTTCTTCTCGCCTCTACTTCAGTGATCAGCACCTAGATCTAGCAACAAGTGTAGTATCTCTTTTTTCACGTGTTTTGCAGCAAGATCGGCTATTGTTATTTTGACCTTAGGAGATGATGTTGATGTTTATGGGTAGAGCCAAGGCGGACCATGTGGCATGTGGCATGTGCATGTGCGCTCAATTTCATGGGGATGCATAAAGGAAAATTGCCCAGGACCTGGCATACGCCTGGTTTTATACATGTGGATATTTCTGTGCGTACATACTTTTCAAATTCTGTGAGCACTCCATCTTTCAGTATGAAAGATGTGCAGTCTTTTATACATGAGGCCCAGGTGTGATATTAATTACAGGGAATGGTTGGTGAAGATGCTCATAGCACTGACTATGAAGGAGAATGGTGGACAGCAGGAGATGGAGATTGAGGTGGAAGTTTGAGCGTCCTGCTCTGGACACACCGGGTGATGCTTCTTTAACCAAAAATAAAAATTACTTATAGAGATTACGATGTCTACCTGTTGTTACCTGCCAGATAGTGGGTTGTCATCTAAGGACCACATTCTTTTTACAGTTTGTGTTGTGCAGCAGAACTGCCGTCTAAAACCAATTAAACATCACATAAACACCTACGCATGCTTTTGTACTTGAGCCACATATTCCTTCAGTGCAGTCAGCACACAGTTAGTGGATTTTATGATTGAGCTGCAGTATTAATGACCTGGCAGCGAGTCTTTGGTTACATGGCGTTGTTAGTTCAACAAGCTGAAATTAACTAACTACAGTCATTGCAGTCAAGGAAAATGTCATCCACTTTCAAAGGCATAGCTCTTCTATGTTTTTTTAATATAGTTCTATAGCACAAAGTAATAAGCTTTATGATGTTGCAGCTACAAAAACATTAAAACAATTAATTGCTGGTTTCGGTCTCTTCACAGGATTTCTACTGATTAAAAAAGCATAAAATAGCAGCCTAACCCTAACCCTTTAAGTTTTGCTGGACTTGACCATTAAGTTAGGTATGTTCAAGTGTCCATTGTTAATGCTTGTTGTCATTTTATAATCCAGCTTACTGTAGGAACTCAGTGGACGGACAGTGGTACAGCTACGATGACAGCAGCGTAGACCTGGTGCCAGAGGAAGAAGTATGTACCAGAGGAGCCTACATCCTCTTCTACCAGAGACGCAACACCATTCCTCCGTGGTCGGCCAGTTGCTCCGTCAGAGGTATGCTAACAAATGACATGCAAACAGTAAAACAATAATAATTTAATGAATAAAAGAGCCAATGGAAGGACATTTCACTTTCAACAGAACCATTACGGAGGAACTTGGGCAACTAGATGGGAGTGGCATAAAGTAGTTTGCTCCCAAAAGACTGCAAATTCTTGCCTTGCAGTTTACTGTAACAACTGGCGTGATCCCAGAGCCTTCAGAGAGTTGCAGTTGAGAAAGCTGTCTGATACAGATTATTTTATACATACATTTTGTGTGTCCCCCAGTCATGTGAGCAACAATGTGGACATCATACAACTGTATTCATCATGTTCTTGAGGTTCTTGCTCAACCAAGAAATACATATTTGTAATTTGTAAATGTACTATATAGCTGGCCCATGAATAGGTTGTTCAAAAATAGAGAATAGTAGGAACATTACACTGCTTAGGTCTCCAAACGCACATGGCCTATTTCTGCCTATCATGTTTAAGACTAAAATGCAAACCTCCATCAAAAAATCCATTAAAGTCACTAATAAAAATAAAACATAATAGAAATTATGAACATTACACTGGAAAATGCACCTGAAGCATCAAACAACTTTTTCTTCCCCCTCCTCCATGGTAACATGCACAAGACTCCTGTCGTTGTTTTTTTAACAGTAATGCAATAGCAGACTAAAGGTTTGAATCAGGACAGCACTGCAGAGGAGTGAACATAAAGAAATCAGTTTTTGACCACATCGTATTCTACATAAGGGCTCATTTTGATCAGCCAGTGCCTTCTCTGGAATTCCTGCTATCCTGATCTCCTCCTTTGTGAGTTGCTATGATACTGGCAGCTTAAAGCAAGTTGAGATTTGCAACAAAATGACTCCTGGAAAGCATCAAACTGTGTGTGTTGAAGGATATTTCACTACCAATCCTGATCTGAGTGCTTAAGTACTGCGTGCCAATAATAATAGACTTTTATCTCTTGCATTTTCAAATTAATTATCTGCGTATTTTTTGCTTATTAATTTGGCTGCACAGTGCACCATAGCATAAAATGCAGGGGGAGCAAAGCAAGCAGTGACTTCACACTACAATGTAAAGGATATTTGTGACAGGATACCTTTGACATTGGAGGGCTAGCCTATGCATACAACTGGATAAAACCGGCTTCATCAAAACTGTTATTAAAGATTCACAGGTAACTTGGATCATTTACACCGTCTACGCTATCAGTTTCCTGGACCAACCTTCAGGTCGTCCTCCTGGCCCCTCTGTTCTCTGCCAGTTTCCTCATATTAGCTATGGTCTCGTCTGGCCCACTGGCCATGGGCCTAAGATTTCTGTGCCGGTTTTTCTATCTCTAGATGCTTGCCCCTTCCAGACCTCCCTCTGTCCATCCTGGGTCAGTTAGACATTTCTTTTTGTTTCTGTGGGAGAATTTTCTGTTTGGAACCTCAAATTGCTCCTGGTGGCTGTGCCATCAGTGTGTGAATGTGAATGAATATAATTTACGTTCTGATGTGTAGTTGGCACCTTAGCCTCTGCCATCAGTTTATGATTATGTGCGAATGGGTGAATGTGAAGTAGTGTAAAGCACTTTGAGTGGTCGTAAAGACTAGTAAGGTGCTATACAAATGCATTGACCATTACCATTTGTTGTTGTTTTTGTGTTTTGTTTCACTAAATATCAAGAGAACAGATTCCTGCCATGTTAATGTCTTGCATTTGGGCCCAAACCCTGTCTTATTCTTGCCGTATCCATGACAACACTTTAAAAGACGATCATATTTCTCACTTTTTTCAGGAGGTTTTGTTGAGTTTGATCTAAAGGTGAATCAAGATGTGTTTGAATCCTAACAATAAGCATTTAACTGAATTACTTAGGCCAGGTATGTGTGGAAAAATGTACTCATTGGCCTCCGTGTGTTGTTTACTTCAAAAGTATTCCTCGGGGGGGGTTTTCAGTTTCAGGTTGACAATAGGTATAATAAAGGGTTAAAGATAAACTACGAGCTCTAAAGCTTCTCTTTCAACAAACTTTCCCTTTGCTTCTTCATGGACTGCCTGACTTCTCATCCTGAATCACTGCTCAGTTCTGCTCGTCCCATTGTGAACTGAAAGCAGTTCATCCAGGGCAGATTCTTTGTGGACCTTCTGTTAATCACATACAGCAATGTCAAGCCAATTTTTCTCTTTCGTACAATTACGTCTTACAACTGCTGTCCTCTTTTTAAAAGAGAAAGGAAAATGCTAACTGCCACTGGAAATGTCAAAATCATTAAGGTATCAACTTTTAATATTATGAACTGCCCTTTAATGACACTGTGTAGTGTATGTGACTTTACAGTACACCATTTCTAACTGCTAATATCTTTCTACGTATTAATAATAATGTGCTTACCTGCAGCCATCATTTTGTTTGTTCCTGCGGAGTAAAATCAGTGAAAGCAATAAAAAAAGGGGAAGCGCACTGTTAACTCTGTACAATTCAGTCAGGTCCAAAAACAAACACACCAGGCTCTTTTGTTTGTGTGTGTCTACTGTGTGCATGTGTACAACAAACAAACTCACATAGGGAAGGTTGAGAAGAGGTGCACTCATTTCCTCAGGAAAAGGCAAAAATACTTGGGGAACAAATATTTTTCTTCTCTCCTCTTAGGCTTGCAGCACATTTGCTTATGTTACCAGCACTGTAAATAATAACTAAGATTTTCTTTTACTGTAATTATTGGCGAATTAGTGATGTAAATTTAATGTTCTAGAGAAATACTTTTATTTTTTTAAATCTTTATTTTGAACATGTAAAAAAGAAAACAAACAAACAAGAAAACAAAACAATATATATACAAACTTGCATACATATATAAAATTAAAATTAAAATAACTGCTACATAAATTCATATACTTCTCAGCACATTGTTAATAGTTCAAATTAGAAATTCCCATGTTCAAAAAGGAGTAGGAAGAAGTTCATAACAAACTTTTCAAGTCCTACCCCCTTTCTCTTTATTTATTTATTTATTTTTAACCTTTGATGCTTCTCATTTATTTCCATCTATCTTTAGCAAATCAATTAATAACACCTTCATACCAAACTTAATATGTAAACCTAGGAACCTGTATGCAATACTAACCTCTGGAGTCCTTCTCGTATCCATTTAATATCTTTAATTTAAATAGTCTTTTAAATTTACTCATTGTTGTACATGATTTCATTTCTTCACTGCAGCTGTTCCATACATTCACCCCTTTGGCTGAAATGCAGTGATATTTTAAAATAGTTCTTATACGTTTCTTTTCAAATACAAATATTCCTCTTAGGTGATGTTTACTCTCTCTCCTTTGGAACAACCCTTGAATACTGGTGGATAACTGTTGATTATTTATTTTATACATAATTTGTGCAGTTTTGAATTCAACAATATCTCTGAATTTTAGTGCTTTTAATTTAATAAACAGTGGAGTAGTTGGTGCTCTATAAGTGGTTTTATTTACTATTCTTAAGGCTCTCTTTTGAAGGATAAATATAGGTTCAGTGTTGGTTTTGTAAGTGTTTCCCCATACTTCCAAGCAGTAAGAAATGTATGGAAGTATGAAGGAACAATACAGCGTATATAGTGTTCGTTGATTTAATAGGTAGCTGATTTTATACAATATAGCAATTGATTTGGATATTTTAGCCTTGATATAGTGTATGTGTGGCTTCCAACATAATTTTTCATCGATTATTACTCCCAGAAATTTTAGTTCTTTTACCCTTTCTATTTCAATATCATTTATCATAAGTTTTTTGTTTATAGTTGTGTTACGATTACCAAAAATTATAAATTTAGTTTTATTTAAGTTCAGTGTTAATTTGTTTGCATCAAACCAACTCTTCATCTTTTTTAATTCATTTTCCACTGTATCCAAGAGTTGTTCCAAATTTTCCCCAGAACAAATCAAATTGGTATCATCAGCAAATAAAATGGTTGTCAGTGTTTTTGATACCTCCCATACATTATTTATATACAAAATAAACAACAGTGGTCCCAACACTGACCCCTGGGGGACCCCACAGGTAATTGTCTTTAAATTTGAAATATGGTTTTGCAATTCGACATATTGCTGTCGATTATGTAAGTAACTTTTTAACCAAGAAAGTGCTGTCCCCTGAATTCCATATTTTTGTAATTTCATTATCAAAAAAATGTGGTCCACTGTATCAAATGCCTTCTTAAGGTCCAAGAATATCCCCACTGCATATTTATTTTGTTCTATTGCTGTTGTTATTTCTTCCACAAATTGGATAAGTGCATGTGAAGTTGTCCTATTAGCCCTGAAACCATATTGCTGATCACACAGTATATTATGTTTAGTGATGAAGTTATCAAGCCTTTTAAAAAATATTTTTTCTAGTATTTTTGAAAATTGAGAGAGCAATGAAACAGGTCTGTAGTTTGAAAATATACGTTTTTCAGCAGCCTTATGTATTGGTATCACTTTTGCTATTTTCATTTTATCTGGAAAGATTCCAGTTTTCAGAGATTGATTACATATATGCGTTAAAGGTTTAACAACACAACCAATAATACTTTTTACCATAAACATATCAATACCATTCCAGTCAGTTGACTTTTTACTCTTAAATGTTTCCACAATCTCTATAATTTCTTTTTCATCAGTTTCCTTAACAAACATAGATTCAATAATATTCACATTCTTGCTTAGCACTTCATTAATACTGCCAGTCTCTGCAAACTCCCCAGCCAAACCTGGACCAACTCCAACAAAAAAATCATTAAATTCATTTGCAGCTACGGTCATATCCTGAACTTCTATATTGTTTTCTGTCATAAAGTATTTAGTGTCTCCTTTTTTACCTTTTTTATTCTTGATAATTTCATTCAGCACCTTCCAAGTATTTCTTGTATTGCTCCTGTAATCATCCAGTAGTTTACTATAATAATTCTTTTTATTATTTCTCATGATTCTGGTTAGTTTGTTTTTATATAACTTATATTTGTTTTCTGCTTCTTTTGTCCTCTTCTTTAAAAACTCTTTATATAATACATTTTTTTTCTTACATGCATTGAGTATTCCATTAGTTATCCACGGTTTTTCCTCAGATTTCATTTTTACTTCTTTCTTTACTACTGGACAATTTTTTTCATAAAGTGATGTTACAACCGTCAAAAATGACTCATAGGCTTCATTCACGTTATCTACATACACTTCACCCCAGTCTTGTTTCATTAAATCCTCTTTGAATATATTGATGTTTTCTTGAGTACTATTTCGGGTTATTTTGTATACTTTGTTGTCTTTCCTGGTCCTAGTGTAGCTGTGTATGTTTGCAAAAACTGGCAGATGGTCACTGACATCATTTATTATTAGTCTTTCAACTTTATAGTCAATGACGTTGGTAAATATGTTATCAATTAAAGTAGCACTATGTGTTGTAATTCTGGTTGGTCGAGTGATTGAGGGATATAAACCGATACTGTACATCAAATTTATGAACTCTGTAGTTTTGTTGTGTTCATGTGGGTTGAGCAAGTCAATATTGAAGTCACCGCAGATAAATACCATTTTTTTGTTATTGCTATTACTAAATATTTCTGTTATTTTTCCCTTAAACATGTCAATATTTGAGCCCGGTTTCCTATAAACGCAACTAATTAGAATATTTTTAGATTTTTCCCTTTCAATCTGTACTGTAATGCATTCCATTATTGTATCTAGAACAAAGGACATTTTATTAACTATTTTACATTGATATCTTTGGTCAATATATAATGCTACCCCCCCACCTTTGGATTGTTTCCTATTTATGATAAACAGTTGATATCCCTCCATCTCAACCAAATCTTGATGTTCTTCCATGAGCCAAGTTTCTGTTATTGCTATTGCTGTGAATTTATTTTCCACTTGTTTTAGGCACTGCTTAATTTTTGAAAGGTTTGGAATAAGGCTCCTGCTATTAAAATGTATAATTGATATTGAGTCATCCATTTTTATATATTATTTTTATTATATTTTTTGAACTGCTCCACTGTATAATATTCACACTGGCTGTGAGTACCAATGTAAAAGTTATTATCTGGGTCAATATCATTTTCAATATCTTGTGATTTATATTCAGTGTATTTAAAAGTTTCCAAGTTCAATTGTTCATAATTTTCAGATGAGTTTCTGTCCAAGTTTGTCC